>VZRI01010684.1:48286-66334 GCA_013397515.1 Upupa epops | reverse complement strand
GGGTGCCCAGGTGGCCCTGAAGGCCAATGGCATCCTGGCTTGGATCAGCACTAGTGTGGCCAGCAGGACCAGGGATGTCATTGTCTCCATGGACTGGGCATTGGGGAGCCCTCCCTCGAGTACTGGGGGCAGTTCTGGGCCCCTCACTTCAAGAAAGTAATGGAGGGACTGGAGTGGGTGCAGAGGAGCAATGAGGCTGGGGAAGGGACTGAAGGGAAAGGCTGAGGAGGAGAGGCTGAGGGGGCTGAGGTTGTTGAGTCAGGAGAAGGTACTCAAGGGGGATATTCTCCCTCTCTACAACTCCCTGAAGGGAGGTTGTACTCAGGTAGGGTTGGGCTCTTCTCCCAGGCACCCAGCACCAGGACGAGAGGGCAGAGCCTGAAGCTGCCAGGGGAGGGTTAGGTTGGCTGTTAGGAAGCCCTTCCTCCTGGAAAGGGTGCTCAGAGCCTGGACTGGACTGCCCAGGGCAGTGGTGGTGTCCCTGTGTCTGAGGTGTTGAAGGACAGCCTGGCTGTGGCCCTGAGTGCCCTGTGTATTATTCCAAGCACAGCTTTCTCGTTTGTCGGAGAGCAATGGTGCAATTAAATCTCTAAAATATTCCGAGACAAGATTTATCGACAGGGACGGCGTGCACTTCCATCACCCTTCTGACAGCAAAACACACGCAGTAGCGATGGAGTAGAAAATAACCGTGAGCTTGTCTATGCTACACCCCAGCTCCATAAAGATCCAGCCTTCTGCACTCCGATTTACCAGCTCTGCACCAGTTGCAGGTTGGTAGCAGCCTGACTGTGTCAGACATGGAAAGGGCTTTACCACTCTCATGGGCTAAGGATGGGTTGGGCACTAAATAATGGCAAACACTCTCCATTAGCTTCTTGTTCTGTAACCCAGTGCCAGGAGCAGGGCCAGGGGCAGAAGCACAGTCTATTGTGTGTCTTTACGTAGTGTAAGGAGAGGATCGTGTAGCCCATCCCCATCGGGATAAAGGAGAACACCTCTGGCCGAAAGCATCCCGAAGGCAATGAGAAAGTCCTTAACACCAGAAAAATCCACCCAGACCTGTCAGAGAAAAGGTCCACTGGACTCATGATCCAGCTCGTTAGCTGAGTTTGGTCCGTGCTGTCTGCAGCAGCCTGTCTGCACAGGGAGCAGGAGATTCCTGCAGGGAGCGATGGCACAGACTCGCTCTCCCGCGGGTGTCTCTGCAAGCAGCTGCACTAGTGCACTGTGGTGCTGCATCCACAGCTTCCCCCCCGAAGCAGACACCTGTCACCATCCAATGCAGACTCTCTCTCAAGGTCTCTTCGTTCTGGGAAAGCAAGCCAGGGCTTCCCCCACGACAACCTGGATGGTTCCTCATAGGAAAAAAGAAATCATCCATGCGTCAACCTCAGTTCTCAACACTTCAGCTCTCTGCCTCCCCAACAGGGGAAGAGATAAGGAAAAATGGAGAGAGATGTATGGATTGGAAACAAAAACTAAACCAGCTTTAGTGAAAAGAGTAAGAGAATGAAATACAAACAAATAAAAACACAACCACTACCAAACCAAACCTCCTGAGGGCAGTTACGCTCCCATCACCACTCATGTGTGGGTGCCCACTAGGGAAGTCCCAGACTGGACTCAGTGACTGATATGAACTGGATTCAAGGGCTCAATTCCAGAACTGGATGTGGGAATGTACAGGTTGGAAGGCAGAATGACCAGAGAACTGGTTGGATAGCTGCCGCTGAAGAAGAGACTCTGATTCTGGTTATCCTTCAGCTTCATTCCAAACGTGATGCACATGGAATGGGACACCTTGTTGGTCAGTGTAGGGTCACCTGTCCTCCCTGCTCCACCTTACAGGTACAGCCTCTAGCCTGCTGCACACCAGCACAGGGCTGGTAGAGACCTTGGTCTGCACAAGAGAAAATACAAGCTAGAGCCTTTCTACAGAGCAGCCCTTGGCAGTACCTGCAAACATCAAGCACTGTCTCTTGCACAAGCAGCCACTGTCTGCGAAAACACAATGCCTGACTTCAGACAGGACAACGAGCTGAGAAGGAAGATTGCAGGTCAGAACCAGCTCTGTTCTAGCTCTAATCGGAGATGACCACCAGGGCCTTCTAGTCCGCTCCACAGTACGGGGATGTCCTCAGCCACATCCAGAGGAACAGGTTTGTAGGGCAGACCTCACCAGTTGCTTTTATCCAGGCATGAAGGCAGCCTTCAGAGCACTAACGCTTTCTACATAGCGCATGGAAGTGAAGAATCACAGACTGGCCCAGGTTGGAAGGGACCTCCACAGGGCATCCAGTCCATCCCACTGCAGTGAGCAGGGACAGCCCCAGCCAGATCAGGTTGCCCAGAGCCTTGTCCAGCCTCCCCTTGAAGATCTCCAGAGATGGGGCCTCAACTCCCTCTCTGAGCAACCTGTTCCAGCGTTCACCCCTCCTCCTGCTAAAGTAGAGGACTTCTTCCTGACATCCAATTTTATCAGCATTTTCTCATCTTCCTGGTGCTTTGGTGATCCTCAGCCTTTCATTTCGATTATTAAATCTCAAAACCAAGACAGAGAGCAAAGGGGAGCCGAGAGTTCACTGCTGATCTTTCTCAGCAGGCGGCAAAGCCTTCTACAGCGAGAAAATCTTGATCCTGAAGCCATGAGTAGGATTGAATTTGGCCTCTGGGTCCTGTGTTTACGTCTGTAAAGGAGCAGCCACGAGTTGTGTGGGCAGAACCAAACCAGGGTAGCACAGAAAATACCTTCCAGCGCCAAGAAGCCTGAGAAAAAAAGAGAAAGTTTGAGAGTTTTGCTTCTTTTTTTTTTTTCTTGTTAAGAAGAAAAGCAAAATCAATTTGGGAAGGGAAACCACAGGTCACAGGAAGAAGAGGTGAGGAGCAGAGAGACAGAAGCAGTAGCTGCAAGGAGAAATGCAAGGTAAGCCCATTTATGAAAGCACATGAAAGCACTTTGAAAAACAACAGTGGTCTCGGAGGGCTCCTGATGGAGCCTTCTCACCGTCTGTAATTTGCCCTGCAGGCTCTCAGCTCCAAGCAGCATCCTGAAATGTCACCTTTCCTCAGCTCTGAGCTCTCCAGTGGATGGCCAGCACTAGGGGATCTCCAGGCTGCACCTGGAAAGGTAAACCTCGTCCTCTTCTCTTGAACGGAGTGTTTGGCATGGGCACCCAGTGCTGCTGACTGGAGTCAAGACTTCTCGAAAACTGCCACCCAAAATGGACAACCCAAGCGTTGATACCCTGTAAGGCAGGAAAGGGAGTGTGAGGAGGTCTGTACTGCTGATTTGTAGGGTCAGAACTTGCCCGCTAGCTCACCTCTACACTGTGACCTTTGGGCAAGCAGCCTGACTTGCAATCTCTTTCTTCTTCTCTGGATAAGGAGTTCTTCCATTTCAGTGACAGAGGCAGCTGCTAAGCTGTGCCATCCACGCTCGCACAGAGCTGCTGGAGGGTGTAGATGAAGAGGATGGAGTAGAACAGCTCCCTGATGAGGAAAGGCTGAGGGAGCTTGGTCTCTTGAGCTTGGAGAAGAGGAGGCTGAGGGGGGATCTCATTTATGTCTATAAAGATGGGAGGGGTGGGTGTCAGGAGGATGGAGCCAGGCTCTTCTCAAGGTCATCTGGTGACAGGACAAGGGGCACTGGGTGCCAGCTGGAACAGAGGAGGTTCCCTCTCAATCTCAGCAGGACCTTCTTCCCAGGGAGGGTCCCGGAGCACTGGCACAGGCTGCCCAGGGGGGTTGTGGAGTCTCCTTCTCTGCAGACGTTCCAGCCCCACCTGGCTGTGTTCCTGTGCGACTGGGTCTGGGTGACCCTGCTGTGGCAGGGGGATTGGACTGGATGATCTTTCCAGGTCCCTTCCTATCCCTAAGGATTCTATGATACCTCTGCCTTTCAGGCCCCATCTCGATATTGCCATGTTACATGCTGTGTTTTTATTCTTCTATTTTGTGCATGTGCAATCCTGAACCACTACTTGCAGAGCCAAAACAGAGCAGGGCTCTTCTGGAAATGACCCAACAGGGAAGCCAATATGGGAGAGGGCTGCCGAGCTGTGAAAAATATACTGTACTATAGAGTAGATGGTCATTTGCTCAGGCAAATAAACTGCTGACTGCCTCGAAAGGAGATGAGGCTGTCAGGAGAAAGCCTGCCTTATGCTGATGCTGTTTCTTACCCTCATTTTGCTATGGCCCTGCCAGGTGGACATGGCAACCTTCACAAGGTGACTCTGGGCTCCAAGCTGGTTGAGCCACTCTCACACTGCAGGACCAGCTCCCACTGGAAATGAGAACCACAGCGCTTTCCCTGGAGACAAAAATTAATGGGAAGGAAGGGGCTGGCTGCTTGTGGTTGTGGTCCTCAAGCCAGCTCAGTCATGCTGCAAGGAAAGAGAGAATGGGATATGAGATGGATGAGAGGCTGAGGGAGAGGAGGAAGACTGCAGAGCCAGCCCTACAGACTGCCTGCATGAGATAGAAGTAAGCAGTCACTACGAAGTAGACCCATCATCTGCGTGACCTGTTACAGGAGGCTACAAATCACCTTGTAACCCCTTAACAAGATCCTAATTCCCTGTGGGCAGAGTTTAATGTTCGGTGAGGTGGTTTTGTCACGTGGAAACCCTCTCTGATGGAGCTAACAGTCACAGAGCAGCTAACTAGAAATGAAGTTCTCCTTAGTGACCAAGAGAAGAAAAGAGCACTGCAGTGGGAGCCCTGACTGGGACTCTCCCTAGGAGCATCCATGCTGGCAGCAGTCGCCTAGCTCTGTTTGCACAGAATTCCTTTGCCACACAGTAAGAACAGTCTGAACAAATGAAATCATAAGGCAGGTCCTTGCTCTTTTCATGTTTGTGAGCACAGGCCTGATGCCCGCAGTGTCTCACAGGCACTAAAGGTGCTAAACATGTTTGATAGAACTCTGCACCTCTATTACAGAAGAGATTTTTCCTGTGTGAAGGCTCTGTTGAAGGGAAATCTCTCTCAAAATCCAGAGGCTCCTGGATAAAAACATACCTGATTATTTTTCTAGCATCAACAACAACCTTTCTGTGACTTCCCAGTAGGATTTAGTCTGGGTTTTTTCCTTCTGGAGCAGCTCGTGTTGTGTTTGAGCGCAGGTAACAAAACCCTGTGTATCCCATACTTCATCCTTCCTCTGCCTGCTTTCTCAGATTAACATAAAGGAGCCGAGAATAACCTGCTTGGATTGTTCTGTAGGTCACTGTTAAGCAGTAAAGCAACTGAAGTTAAATACTGGAATAAGTTCCAGATGGCTGCTTCTTTTAAGTTCAATAAAGAATGACTGCAGTGATAGCAAATTGATCATCTCTGTTGGAAGGAGAGTGCCCTAGGCTGGCACTAACCAACAGCACCATCTTCTGCCCAGAGAGCAATGTGGCATCTGGGGTTGGTGCAAGCTTATTCCAGCGGCTCTGTGCAGAACACCGAGCTCTGGTGTCAGCAGCTGGCTGGCTGTGGAAGGACTTTCTTCCTGCAGATATGCAAAGTGCATCCTATACGTTTTGCAGTCTGATCACCCTGTGATTTATACTGAAAATGAAACGCTGGGAGGGGGGGCTGCCTTGCTTCCTGCCGTTGCCTCATCCTACAGATTTCGTAGGTCTCATAGGAGCCACAGACGTTTTAAAGCTACTGCAGGGTATAATCCAGTGGGTATCGATAATCCCTGAGGCTCCCGAACTATCTGGTGTGACAGGCAGAGAAGTTACAGTCGGTTAGTGCCTGGTTCTGTTTAGGCAGCTAACATATGCTGGGTTTATCTTTTAAGTGTTCTTGGTAACTATTTCTGACACCGACTTCTCACGCGTTCCCTGGCAGCCAGTTCCACAGTGCAGAAATGTGCTGCACCCAGGGAAACTGCTGCAACTGCTTTTAATCCCATGTTATTGTGTATTCAGGCATCTTTCAAGGAAATAAATAAAGGGGAAATAACGCTACCCTTATGCTTAGACCTGCTGAAGGCTTCCAGACACCGTGTGGATGTGGCACTGGGAAACATGGTTCCATGGGCAGGCTGGGGTTGGGATGACCCTTGGACTCGGAGGTCTCTTCCAACCTGAATGACTCTATTGTTTATATATTTGTGTGTATCAGAGAATCACAGAATCATAGAACAGTTTCAGCTGGAAGAGAGCTTCAGGATCATTGAGTCCAAGCTTTTCCTAGCCCTATCATCATCACTAAACCCTGCCCCGCAATGCAATATCTACCCCTGTCTTCACCACCTGCAGAGATGGGGACTCAACCCCCACCCTGGGCAGCTGTTCCAGTGCCTGACAACCCTTTCAGGAAAGAAATTCCTCCTGACATCCAACCTGAACACAGCTTAAAGCCATTTCCCTGTCATCCTATGACTGGCTCCTGGGGAGAACCGACCAGCCCTGCACTCTGTACAAACTCCTTTCAGATAGTTGTAGAGAGCTGTAAGATCTATCAATCTCATCTTTTCCAGGCTATACAGCCCCAGATCCCTCAGCCGTTCCTCATATGACACCTGTTCCAAATCCTTTACTAGCCTGGTAGCTGCTTCTGTACCCCTCAATATCCCTCTTGTACTGAAGGGACTGGACACAGGACTTGAGGTGTGGCCTCCCCAAAGCTGAGTAGAGGGGAATGATCACCTCTCTGCTCCTGCTGGCAACATCATTCCTGATACAGGTCAGGATGCCATTGGCCTTCTTGGCCACCTGGGCACACTGCTGGCTCACATCTACATCCCTGAATGGCACATATACATCCCTGAATCACAGAATCCTTAGGGATTGGAAGGGACCTGGAAAGATCATCCAGTCCAACCCCCCTGCCACAGCAGGATCCCCCAGACCGAGTCAAACAGGAACACAGCCAGGCGGGTCTGAGTGTCGGTTGCATAACTTCAGTCTCAAAATCTACCACATACTGTGTTCAGCTCTCGCCAGAATGTTCTCTAGAGTAAGGTGGATAATGCTTGTGTTTCCTGGCTGCTACTCTCATTGCCATGCTCAGTTTTGTGGCTTTTAAGAACAGTGCTAACAGAAGTGGAAGTGTATTATCTTATCGGGACTCTACCTTTTCAAGTACCCAGCAGTATCTGCTTCCCACATAAGAGCTGACTGGGAAAAGAGAGACTTCCCCCCACAATCAATATCTGAACAAGTCCTGTCCAACACAAACATCTCCAGTCTAGACATTAAAGCAAGCCTTTCAGCAGCACATCCCCATCCCCGCTCCGTGCCGTGACCACGATGGGTTATTAAAGCATCTTTTTCAGTCTCCGTGTTAATGCTCTGCAGCGTGAACCCCAGACCTCAGAGACTCCTCTTCTCCCTGCGAGAAAAGGCAGTGACAAAGGAGCGAGCGAGTAAGATGCCTGCGTGGGGATGGAAGAGCATCATTCGAAACTTAGTTATCAGCCGATGGGATCTCTGATCAGACACTGCAATGCAGGGCACACGGCCTCACTGAAAAAAGGGGGAGCAACACCCAGCCACAGAGAGCCAAGAAAGAACTGGCAGCCCTAGAGCTGTTTTGTACAAACTCGTGCCCTTAGGGAAAAGCAGAGTCTGTGAAAGCCCAGTAATGAAAGGGAAAGGCATCTTCTCCCTAAGTTTCCCATGGGAAACCAACCAGGGAGGGTGATGGTAGTGTTGAAGAACCATGAAAACTCGGGTCTTACAATCGCATCGTTTCACTTGCAGTGCCTTATCTCATCCGTATCGTGTGCTCTTGGACTACGGAACAGCCTTTGGGCCAGATGTGACCACTCGTAGTGACTTCAGCCATAAATTTGAGTACATTATCTCATTTGGAGCAAACAAGAGACAGAGTCTACAGACTCCCTGCTTTCTTGTAGGACTAACATCTATTATTCAAAACCAGTTCCATTTGCCTTTCAATAAGGACAGAAGATGTCTTTTTTTCTCTAATGACATCAGTACAGTCCTCTGAAAAACTGACTCGGAGTCAGGGCTCCTGATGTCTGGAGGAGTCGATGACTTATGACCACTGGTAAATGTAGCTGGCAACTCTGGGAGAAGATGTGCTGAAATACAAACAGACAAGAAGCAATTATGGATTAAATAGGGGAAAAAAATACCCCAAGGGACAGTTTTATGCTACCGAGAAATATTGTTCTTAAAAGGAAGGCAGACGCCGGCAATCTTGATCGTTTCAAAATAAAAACTTTTTGAACTGTTCAAAGGTTTGGATTTCCAGGTCAGTCCTGCTCTGAAACACTGTAAGATCATAGGTTGGAAGGGACCTCCAGGATCGTCAAGTCCAGCTCTCATTCCAACAGCTCCCCAAGCCCTAGACAATGGCCTCAAGTGCTCTAGCTACTCATTTCTTAAACACCCCCAGGGGTAGGGACTCCACCACCTCCCTGGGCAGCCTGGTCCAGTGGCTGGAACAGAGGAGGTTCCCTCTCAATCTCAGCAGGACCTTCTTCCCAGGAAGGTCCCGGAGCACTGGCACAGGCTGCCCAGGGGGGTTGTGGAGTCTCCTTCTCTGCAGACGTTCCAGCCCCACCTGGCTGTGTTCCTGTGCCACTTGGTCTGGGGGATCCTGCTGTGGCAGGGGGACTGGACTGGATGATCTTTCCAGGTCCCTAATGACTCTATGATTCTATAATTCTAGGTGGTTGCAGGGAGCGATAAGATCTGCAGTTGTAGTCCAAATACGGCCAGAAAATGTGCAAAGCTTTGCCTTTTGGCCAATAACATCAACAATTCCACACGAGCGTACGGTCTGCTAAGGGATTTGCCCAAAGTGCATCCCGAATAGATTCTGAATGTACTGTAATCCTTGATGCATTCATTATTTATAGCAGGTAAAACAAACGCAGGTGCCGAGACTCCACCTAGGAAGTTGCAGAGTTCCTTCACAATGTGGCTTCAGGGAACGATTAATTATTTACTCTCGCTGAAAAGATGCCTGAAAGAGGCTGGAGGAATCTGTTTACCACCATGCCCAACTAGCTAATCCTTAGGGTTATCCCATGGGAAATGGGAGATTATTACTGACTTCAAGGGCACTGAGTGTTTGGGATGTGTTCTTAAGGCGTGTAACCACACAGAGCCTCCTGGAAAACAGCTCTTAAGCCTTTTGCAGTGCTGCCCATCCCAAACCTCAGCCCTGATGTGGCTGCCAGTCCATTTAACAAGAACCAAACACTCGTGCAAGCCCCTCCACTCGGCTCCTTACCCGGCTCGTTAAGGTGTTGCTGGAAAGGTTGGAATGGCTTGTAGCCCTAGGAGATACGGGATCATTTTAAAGGCACTTAGGTACCTAAAGATGCAGATGGGAAGCTGACAAAGTTTTAACCACCTGGGCACCTCTTTGCATCTTTAGGTGCTTAAGTAGCCTGACCAGCTTGGCCCCAAGAGCCACGCTGCAAGGTCGATCAGACACAGGTTTTTCTACCAGTTTTATTTATCCTCTTGGATAAAACAGCCACCTGCATCATCTCCCAGTCAATCTAATTCATTTACTCGAAATACTACATGGATTTAGCCTACCTCACTGTACACCTAGCAGTGACGATCGCTTACCCGCACTGCGTTGAGCCGTCTGCAGTTCCTGGAGCCTGGGAACATCAGGTGCTGTTCACATTCACTGATCCACCGTGGAGATTCGTTTCTGCCTGACTAATAACCTGGGCTATCCTTCCTGGTAGAGCACTGTTGATAAGCAGCTCCTGAGATACCTCTTCTCCAGGCAGAAACCCCAGCACATCATCGGTTTCCTCCTTATCTCATGCAATGTTTTCAGACCCATAGCTCCTTCCCTTATTAATGCAGCACCTGCAAATAAAACATCGTCACAGTTATGAAGCCCAGAATAGGAAAGACTTGGAATAGAAAGATCAGGAGGTTATCTTGGTCTTCCCCCCCTTTTTTTTTCTTATTTTCTCCCTTGTTTTAAATCTTTTTACTTTTAAAGAAGGAGCTAATCCCATAAGGAAACGGGATTTGGACAGACGTGATTATCTCAGGAAGTCCGAGGTGACTCACAACTTATTCTCAGAATGATACGTGCTTGGCATTTGCTTTGCCTTCTCCTGTCAGGGTTTGCTCTTACCCCTGTGGCATCCAGCACTGGCTCAGTCATTCCTGATGGGAATCCAGAGGCCTGAGAGGTTTCAATAGGAAGGTTAACACGGATATTCTGAGCTTTTCCCACTTCTTTCCACTGCCCTTTCTACCAACACCAGTTCTCTCTTGCCCCTGCTCAGTCTGTTGGGTCCTTAAGAAAGGATGGACTTACCTAGCTCTGATCATAGACTCATCGAATCATCAAGGCTGGAGAAGACCTTCAAGATCAAGTCCAGCTGTCTGCCCTGCAACCACAAACCACTACCCCATCTCCTGAAACACCTGTTAGTTGAACCCCTCCAGGGACGGTGCCTCCACCCCCTCCCTGAGCAGCCTGTTAATGAAAGAACGGATCTCATTTAACCAGAGTGCTCCGTTTCACTCTGGATCTCTTCATAAAAATGAACTACAGTTTATAACGTGATGACAGATCAAACACGAACATCTTTCCCTGCAGATTAAACATCACCTTCGGTGCATGTCACTTGCCTTTCCCTCCAGCTTTGCAGGCTTTTGGTGCCGATCGTGATTGATACTCTGCTTATACGCAACATCAAACCCATCGTTTGCCCGTTTCTGGTGAAGAAAAAGCCCCTTCTGTTCCAAAAGGTAAAATTAAATCAGTATTTCACTTCATCTACCCCATCACTCCTTTCCCAGACCTCATGCTACACAGAAACCCTTGGCTTTTTTAACTCTCTGGGCTGCCTAAACTATAATTATTTCAAAGGCAAAATTTCAGGGAATTAATAGCAATTGGAGCTGCTGGCAGATGATGGCCTAGATTAATAGTCCACTTAAACCTCGAGCAGGCTCCAAGCGTTGCAGACACGTTGCCGTGCCTTCAGCTAGGGTGTTTGCCACATGGGGATGAAAAATTCCTGAAATCCTTCATTCATTTTCAAGCCTCACATGTTGTCACAATCTTCTGCATTTCATTTCTCTTCTAGAAGGACTGTTGGCTCAGGGGCGGAAACAGCTACCATTTATAAGAGGGAGGAATTATTAAAGTGCCTGTCTTTGTTGGAAAATACTGCTTCTCAGTGGTATCGTGTTCCAGGGCTGATTGTGTCCTGATGACTGGAAACTGGGGGTTCTTCTGCACCCCTTGTGATTGCCATGAGCAAACGGTTCTGGGCCTCTCAGTTCCAGAAGGACACAGAGCTGCTGGAGGGTGTCCAGAATAGAGCAACCAGGATGATGAAGGAAGGAGAGCAGCTCCCTGATGCGGAAAGGCTGAGGGAGCTGGGGCTCTTGAGCTTGGAGGAGGAGGCTGAGAGGGGACCTCATTCATGTCTATAAAGATGTGAGGGGTGGGTGTCAGGAGGATGGAGCCAGGCTCTTCTCAAGGGCATCTGGTGCTAGGACAAGGGGCACTGGAACAGAGGAGGTTCCCTCTCAATCTCAGCAGGAACTTCTTCCCAGGGAGGGTCCTGGAGCGCTGGAACAGGCTGCCAGGGAGGTTGTGGAGTCTCCTTCTTGTCTGGAGAGATTCCAGCCCCACCTGGCTGTGTTCCTGTGCCACTGGGTCTGGGTGATCCTGCTGTGGCAGGGGGACTGGATTGGATGATCTTTCAAGGTCCCTTCTGATCCCTAAGGATTCGATTATTCTAATCTAGTTGTTGAGACAGCAGATGATGCTGGAACTCACAGCAGATATGCAGTGGGTTGGTGTTGTATAGAGAACCTGCCTGGGTACTGCTGTGTTAATCGAGTCCAAACCAACGCAGAGTGCGACTGAAGTCTTGTGGAACCTGAAGGCTTGAGATTAGCATTGAAATTGTCTATCAAAACTCCTTTAATATATAACTTCCCAGGCTTTTTCCTTTACAAAGAGCAGATGCTTCTGTGTCATTTTCTTCCCCTATTGTTTTCTTGCTGCAGCTCCTAAATCTTGGAGCTGTCTTATCTAACGGCTGAAAAAATAAATAACCATAATCAGCATTCTGTGTTTATTACTTTTCCCTCCCACCTGCCACAGTCCTCAACCAAAACCCAACACAACCACCTTGTAATAACTATAATTCCACTGCAGCTGAAGGTTTTGCAGCATCTTGCAGATGGCTCTGTCCTGAAAGCGATTCTGGTTTAAAGAAGAGGATCAGGGTGGATGTTAGGAAGCCCCTCCTCACAGAAAGAGTGGTCAGAGACTGGAGTGGGCTGCCCAGGGCAGTGATGGAGTCCCCATCCATGGAGGTGTTTAAGGAGAGCCTGGCTGTGGCCCTTAGTGCCCTGGTCTGGCTGATGGGGTGATGTTAGGTGCTGAGCTGGGCTGGAGGAGCTCAGAGGGCTTTTCCAGCCTCAATAATTCAGTGATTCCATGTGAATGTCTGTTGGGAGGACTAACCTGTGTTTACAGAAAGTGCAATGTCCTCGTAGAAAGCCCAGGGGGTGTTACAGCATGCCTGCAGGAGAAGCAGGTCTGTGGAAACAAAGGGTGACCAACAACCATTTCATAATGGAAAGATTATCCTGGAGAAACAGGACTCTAATTTAGACATGGAAACCACCACACGTTTCACTACAACTCAGCCACCGGGGGATCGGGATTCTGTTTCTGCAAGGAGGAATTCAGCAGGGGAGAGCATGTCTGTCCGTCGGAATATTTTCTATCCTAAACCAGTGGGCTAATCAATCCAACGTGAGTTTTGTTCTCTGTTTTTATTTGTCATTTGATTTTGTGAGCAATGAGTCTGCTAGACTGAGATAACAAACCTCAAGATAGGATTTACTGGTGTAAAAGCAGAGAGAGAAGTTTCCCTCCAGACTGTGCTGAAAGCAGTATCCCAGCAGCGTAGAATCATTTAGGTTGGAAAAGACCTTTAAGATCTGAGTCCAAGTTGTGAACATATCCAGGGATGCTGACTCGACCACTTTCCTGGGCAGTCTCGTTCAGTACTCGATGACCCTCTAAACTACCCATAAGCTTTGTCAGAAGTCGCTGCCTCAGCTGCCTAACCCAGCTGTGTATTAGGAATCATCGGATTGACGGCAGAGGGAATAGACAGACCTTCCATCCTGATTTGTGCTGTATCAACCCAATCTCGGAGACGTCTCACACAGTAACTGACTGCACAGGATGTCTTGATTTATCTCCTTTAAACATTCATTATTGGGCATAATTGCCATATCTCTTCTCTTCATTCCCCTGAGCAGCCTGGTTTAATCTCATGCCATATGGAAGTGATTGCAAGGCATCAACAGCGAAAGACAACCCGTGGTAGATTTGCATCGGGATCAAATGCATCTGCTCCGAAACAACTCCGGCAGTTCACTGCAGAATGACATCATCCTGGGTGATGTCAGCACGAAGCAGGGCTTCAGACCGAGGAAGAAGGCAGTTGCAGTCCCCTCTATGCCAGGTTATCGATCAGATAATGAGCGCGGTTGGTAATGACTCGTGCAGCACATGCCTTCGCGTTGCACATGGAGCGTCGACGGAGTAAATCCGTCTCGATCGAACTGCTGACTCCCCGTTCCCTTCCACAATGCCATTTTGTGTTAGATTGTGAATCCACGTCTTATTTCTTTCGAGTGTTCCAAATAGCTGCTCTCTTGAGGTCCAAGGCTTAATACCTCATTAAATTACAGGCACAGTGGAGTCCTCAGGGCTGCATTCTGAGGTTATCAGCTCCGTGTTACTGGCCTGTGTTCCCAGGTTACAACGTCTGTTCCGAAAAAAGCCTTGACTGGAGCGTGCAGCATGAAGAAGGAGATAGCAATAATCTCTTATTATCTTCAAGTGCCCTGTGCACATGGAACTGGAAAGAAAATAGGAGACGGGAGAGCTGACTTCTGACTCACGCCAGATATAAGGTCAAATTAAGTTAATAGTTCACTAAACTTAGTTTTCAAAGAACTACAGTACCACTTTCTCTTCAAATACTATGGTTGTCCTTGTGCTAAGTTCTGTTTCCTCACTCCTCTGCTGTCCAAGAAGTTTTGGGACTAGTAGTGGGGGCCTCAGGGCATAGGTACATAGGGAATCAGAAGAGAGCTGGCAATCGAGACAGGTCCTGGATCTTACATCATCTGCTTTACTTACTACAGGTGTGTTCCCTGCCCCTGCCACAGGATGCTCCTGCCAGCATTCCTAGAGACCGACACACTTCAGTATCAGCGACTGGGTGCTAGCTGGTGCTTCTTAGCCTTGGGACTACAAGCCACGACAACAGCCAGTGACCAAGAGCAGAAAGAACTGAAAGCATCAATCCAGTCCAGCAGCCACAACTACTCCTTTCTGCAGCAAACAGGCAACTGTGAAAGGACAAAACCCAGGGCTGGTCCTGGCTCTACCTGCTCTCCAATAACCACACTAGGTCACTGGAGCCTATTTCTCAAGAACTCTGTTTCCTGGAGTCGTGATTGCCCCATCCAGTCACTTTCAGGAGTTTCCTGATAGCCTCAGAAATGATCCTAACAGGCGATTCCGAGGAGTCTAGGGGACTCTCCAGGAGATGTTTGTATGTATTATACCTATTCTCATTCACTGGGAAGTAGCTGAAATGCACAGCTCTATAAAATATTGACCTTGTTTACTTCTAGAGAGCTGTGTCAGGAATTCTTGAGCTGGGTAGCAAGGCAATAAGTATGTCAGATAATCCTTTAATTAGATTAGAGGCTGCAGCTACTATACATCACATACCTATCGATAAACAGAAGGGCCTGGCTGGGGGTTTCCGTAATCTGCATGCGAGCTCTATTTATTTACCACATAAAAGTTACTTCCAAGGGAATATTTAAGTCCAGGAGGAAAGCTCTAAAAAGGCTGAATCCAACCTGAAAATGCAGAGAGTGTTTCTTGGCTTGTGAGCACCAGGTGCTCTTTCCAGCTCTAGGGGATCCACGTGCACTCTCTCTCCCAGTTTCATTTATGGTAACGTGGTGGAAGGAGGTAAAACTTAAGCTCACTGCTGGGCAACAACGAAGGGAAAGGGATATCTTGAGATCCCAGAGCGTTACATTCCCAACACCAGAGCATCCGCCTGTATAATATCAGGTCTCTCCCTGGGAAGCAGGGATCATGGCTGTGAAATGTGGGGATTATTATTAATTATAGAGGCTGATACATACTCTTCTGTCCAATAAAGTCCCTGGTCCCAGTACTTGAGAGCTGTTTTTATTCTGAGACTGCACAGGCTCAAAGTGCACAGAACATGCCTGTTGAACCCAAGTCAGTGCTGCCACAGAAATGGGGTTGAAAAAACATTGGGGTCTTTACTAGATGCCACTGGGTTAGCCTGTGAATGTTGGTCAGGGAGAAGTTTANTCAGCAGGAACTTCTTCCCAGGGAGGATCCTGGAGCCCTGGCACAGGCTGCCCAGGGGGGTTGTAGAGTCTCCTTCTCTGCAGACGTTCCAGCCCCGCCTGGCTGTGTTCCTGTGCCACTGGGTCTGGGTGATCCTGCTGTGGCAGGGGGATTGGACTGGATGATCTTTTGAGGTCCCTTCTGATCCCTAAGGATTCTATAATTCTATGACAAGCCCTGCATCTGTGACCCTACTGTTCAAGCGAGCATTTTCAGAGCATCAGCCATGTTTCTGTTTCTAAGGACACAGAGGCCAAAAAGATGCTCCCTCCATTTCCAGGTAAATGTTATCCTGCAATGAACTTGTCCATAAAAATGAGTTGAGCACTGGTTTACCAGACAGCTGTGGCATTCTTCCTTCTAGGTTTTTAATATGAGAGCTTAGAGCAAGACGACAGCCGCCCAGCAGTATAACAAAGCCGCAGAGTGAACCGCTCACCTTCCTACGCTCTAACGGATGTAACGAACACGACTACAGAGCATTCGACTGCCTCGGGCCCTGTGCTAGGAACTGAGGATACACGGAAACAACCAGCTGTCAGAAAGGAAACAGGACTTGTTTTTGGAATAAGGATGGCTTTTCTAACTGCCTTGCATGCGTAACGGCTGTGAATCTCTTACACGGTGTGAAAGTGTTAGGAGGCACAGCCCTCTGCGGGCTGAATGGTAACGGCGGCTGACCAGGCACTGTAAAACAAAGGAGGGAAGATGAGCATAAAGCTACTTACCCAGTCACCGAGGGCAACCACAGAATCATCACGATGCCACATCTCCAGTGGATTGCCAAGGACATTTGGTGTCTGGATCATTTGGAGTCAACAGCCGGCCCTGCAAATGGCCTCTGAATGCGGGTCAGAGTCGTGCTGCGTCTGGGCTATACCAAGGGTAGTGTGAGCTAGGTGAATCATGGAATCATAGAGCAGTTTGGGCTGGAAGAGACCTTCAATATCATTGAGTCCAACCTTTTCCTAGCCCCATCATCACCACTGCACCCTGTCCCCCAGTGCAACATCTACCCTTGTCTTCACCACCTCCAGGGATGGAGACTCAATCCCCTCCCTGGGCAGCTGTTCCAGTGCCTGACAACCCTTTCAGGAAAGAAATCCCTCCTGACATCCAACCTGAACCTCCCCCAGGGCAGCTTCAGGCCATTTCCCCTCTTCCTATCACTGGCCACTAGGGAGAATAGGCCAACCCCCACCTCTCCACAACCTCCTTTCTAGTAGTTGTAGAGAGCAATAAGGTCTCCCCTCAGTCTCCTCCAGGCTAAATCCTACCTGACACGAGGAATATGTTTGGCTTTCTGGCTGCACTACTGCTTCTGGTCAAAGACAGAGTGTCAGGAAGAGGCATTTATATATGCACAGAAATCCTTAGCTGTAGTTGTATATTCACATCTAAAACATCACTAAAAATAGCAAACAGTTGTTTATGGCTCTCGGGTGAAGGTGCAACTAGGGATGCATTGTTCTATCGCTCTTCTTCCGCAAGGAGAGTATCACGCATCTCTGGGAAGGAAGAGCAGACAACATTCCGCAATCATCATTCAATGCTTAAGCAGCAGCCTACATCTAAGTCTCAAAAACATTTGAAATCTCCTGGTCTATAAGTAAAATGCAAGAAAAATCACCCAAGGGTCTCTTTTCAGCTAATCAGATGAAGCCCTTGGATTCTGGCCTTATTGCTGTTATATTTCCATGCGTAGTGATAATGCTCACAACAGTAATCACCCTAATAACTGTTTTCCATTTTCATTATAAATAGGGGCTTTTTCTTTCCTTCTTTTACTTCCATCTTCTTCCTGACGTGAAAAATGAAGTTGCTTCTAGAAAGGGGTGTTACTGCAGTGACAGCGTTGTTCTCTGTTCTTCTTCGTACGAGGCAGATCTGTTGTCATGTAGAAGAGGAAATTTGAAGACAACCATCTAAAAATCTCTATTCATTCTGCCAGCCTCTCTGTAATTACTCCTAATTGCATTGTTTCAGAAATTGATGGAGCATTAGAAGAAAGGGAAGCGGGAACGGAAAACATCATCATCCTCCACAAAGCTCTTGGAAGACAAAGCTGCTTTGCCTACAGGGCGCACGAGGCAGCGCAACGCCAAGAGCCTGCAGCAGACTCTCTTACTCAGAGGACATACTGTTGTTTCCTGAATTAGTCCCCATTACTGCTGTTCTCCGGAGCAGGCTGATGTGATACGCTCTGTCATTCGAGTGCAGAGGTAAAAACACATCACTTGTGCTGGCCAGGACCTTCCTTGAGCAGGGTAGGGCTAAGCCTGTACGGCTGTCTTCATTGTTACGATGGTCAGCACGTGTGGGTGATCAAGTTTGGGATCGAAAGGATGAACCAGGATTCTGAATAAACAAAGGCAAAGCTACACCTGAGGTTAATTTGGTCTCTCCCACCAAGTTTGTCTGCTCCTACGGCTTGATTGAGTTGCCCTCGATCCTCACCAGAGGAGCCTCAGGTCGTGGTGCTTCCTGTATTTCCTGCAGATAACTCACCAAACCAGGCAGCACAGAGCTGGTATTGGCATCCCTCCAGAGAGGGGGTTTCCATGCCTTGAACCTCAGCACAAACGCTATCTTGAGAAGAGCAACTAGAATGGTCAAGGGGCTGGAAGGTCAGCCCTT
>VZRI01010684.1:13810-48224 GCA_013397515.1 Upupa epops | reverse complement strand
TTGGACTGGATGATCTTTAAGGTCTTTTCCAGCCTCATCAGTACTGTGAGACTGTGATACCTGGGCAGCCAGAGACTACAAATGAGAGACAGATCCAACAGCTGCAACGCCTGACCCCAGGGGATCTGGAAACAAGTGTCAGCAGATCACCTGAAGATCATCAGCACTGAGGAGGAAGAAACAGGGTCATTGAGATGAGTTGTTCCTTCCTACTGCACGTCAAGCGAGATGCCTGGTAATGTCTAAGTTAATTATGATGATAGAAAGGTACCGTATAACTACTGCTGTCTAGTTGGATAGGACAAGGCCAGCAGTGGTAATTCTGCATCTGCTGATGGAGAAAAATAAGAAGCTCAGTTAATTTATCTAAGATCTAAGTTAAGAGACTCTAAAAAATCATTTAGCAGCTCGTTTCTTCGTTGCCAAAGTTCTACTTTAAATTCAGATGAGAAGGACTGTGTTTGGTACAAACAGAAGGGAAAATAATGGGGGGGGGGGATTATTTTTGTTAGAGTATAACAAAAAACAGCTTTAGGGTTACATCCAGCCTCTAAATCACAGTAAGAGGATTTGAACGAACAACAGAGCTGCACTTAGCCTGTGTGCTGGGTACTGCTCTCCCCATAGTGTTGTTAACAAGCTTATTTTAATCAGCTGTAAAGAGCAGAAGTCATTTGCAGCACAGATACAAGTGTTAAAGCACAGAAGTTTGTTTTCAAACCAGTCCCTCAAACCTTGGTTTCTAGTCCTCCAACCTGATGTAAATGGGAGTTGTAATGGTCTGAGCCAGCAATGTGCTCTGGTGGCCAAGAGGGCCAACAGCATCCTGGGGTGAGGATCAGAAGGGGGGTGGTTAGCAGATCCAGAGAGGTTCTTCTCCCCCTCTACTCTGTGCACTGGTGAGACTGCATCTGGAGTGCTGTGTCCAGTTCTGGGGCCCTCAGTTCCAGAAGGACACAGAGCTGCTCTGAGTGGATAGCAGCCGTGTGGCTACAGATAGTCTGCCCTGCGCTGATAGTCTCTGCTGATGAATCAGATCTGTTGGTTGTGTGCCATGTGGACGTGGCTGTATGGTTTCCACTAGACCCAGGGCTGCGAACGGCTGAGCAGACATATGTTAAATGCTATTACCTGCCAACATCTGCCGTGATAATTAAATCCTGCCTGAAGACCAGCAGCATCTCCTACAGCAGCTGCTCTGACTGTCTTCATAGAGGAAGGCACTCACGCAGAGAAAAAAGGTTAACTGATTTCTTTTCCAGGGTGTCAGGGGGTAGCAGTTCCCTTTTAGGGGAGCCAAGATCTATGAACCCTTTCTTTCACGAATTCATGCTGGCCCCCTGTAATTTGTTGCCTAGCAGCCTTCACAGCAGACAGTGAGCATCTGGCCCATGAAAGGTGGAGTGATCCTGGAAGGGGAAGCTTTAATGACACGGAGCAAGAGGACCTTAAGGGAAGGTTCAGCTCCTTGCTTCGTACAGCTGTAGGGGAAGAACAGCCAAGGTTGTATGTGCCTGCAGCTGAAGTGTCTGTGTTGGGACAGGGCACCAGCAGTAAGGTCTTTCATTTGGTCTGCTGAACAGTTCATTAGAGAGGTGCTTGAAAGGGAGATTCAGCAACTTGTGTCCCTGCTTTTGGTCAGGAGTAGGGAGTCTGTGCCCAAAAAGAGAGAAGGGAAGGCTTCTATCAAAGGCAAAGCTATTGCAACAGCGGTGATCCTGCTGTGCCAGGGGGATTGGACTGTATGATCTTTCGAGGCCCCTTCCCATCCCTAAGGATTCTAGGATGTAGCCACTGCCTTTCCTTTCTCGTTTATAATTAAAGGCAAATACAATCTTTTAGAAGATGTAGGAATGACACCCGGCAGCACTGAAGCCATTTAACAGTGAAACAACTTGATAAGCCCTCTCCTGCACTGCTCCTTGTAAACAAGCCGTGTGCACTGGGATCTTCTGCGACTGAAAAGTTTCTCTCCGCTGGCCTTAGCTGACTTTTCCCTCTATTCCCCAAAGCAGTTTTCTCTACGGTGATTTCCTTTCCCTGGGAGTGTGTTCTTTGACCCAGGATGCGTACTCAGCGAGGGATAGACGAGCATTTAAAAAGATCAGAAACCCTGAGATGTTTTGAAGGATAAAGGCAGGTGTTCACCTCCTGGAAGATGCCTGGTGTGGCAGTGGCTGCTTCTCCGTTGCCTGTAGATGTGTTGTTTCTGTCGTGGCTCTGCTTACATTTCATGATCTCTGAACTGCTCACTGTTTATCTACGAAAACACTTCAATCTCTTCTTTTTTTAGGTCTTCTGTTCAAATGATTTCTTTCAAATGAAGCCTGGGCCACGTTAGTGTTCCAGCACGTTGACCTTGCGCTGCCTGCATTAGCGGTAATGAGTGCATCAGCATTGCCAGTCACAAGTAAGCGCTGCTGGAGAAGCAGAAAGGCTTCTCTTTCCCCCTCTGAAACAAACCCAGTCTGTTGCTAGGTTCTTTTTTTAATCAGAATAACAGAAGAAAGAGTAGTTCCATAATGATTAGCTGGGATGTGCTAACTACTACCTTCCCTTCCCTTTTCTTTCTCTCCTGGTGTAGCTGTTTACAGTGAATGTTGAGTCTGTGTGGAGCTGTGAATCTGCATCTGTGGAGCTGTGAATCTGAATCTCTCTCGTTGTGAAAGCCATGCATTTTATGTTCAGCTCTGTCTGACGCCCTCTCCTATGGTAGTGTGGTGTGCCTCCAGGTGATGGCTCTAAGGGTGCTCTCTCCTGATTTCTTTAGCTCTCTGAAACAACACTCTGAAGAGATTTCTTCTCTTAACAAGAAATATCTGTTGAATTACAGCTGATTAAATGTTGACAACATCTGTTTCCAGAGCAGGGAGGGGGTTTCACTGAATTCACTAGAGAGGGCTTTCTATCCTCTACCTGCTGAGTGATATCTAGTGACTCTAGAGAAGAGGAGGTTCCAGGGATGCCTTATAGCAGCCTCCTAGTGCAGTGAGCAGGGACAGCCTCAGCCAGATCAGGTTGCCCAGAGCCTTGTCCAGCCTCCCCTTGAAGATCTCCAGGGATGGGGCCTCAACTCCTCCCATGGGCAACCTCTTCCAGCGTTCAGCAACCATCCTGCTAAAGAAATTCTTCCTAACAGCCCTTTTCAGTCTGCCCTTCTCTAATGTGAAACCATTACCAGTTGTCCTGTCACTCCAGATGTTCATAAACAGTCCCTCTCCAGCCTTCCTGTAGCCCCCTTCAGGTACTGGAAGGTCGCTATGAGGCTCCCCCAGAGCCCTCTCTTCTCTGTGAGCATATCCTTACAGTAACATAGGAGAGCGGAGACATCCAAGTTCTGTTTGATCTTCACCCATGGTTATTTTACAGTCTGGGGAGAGTCCATGGAAAGGTTTGCCTTCACTGCAGCGCCGACAATCGTCTCTGTAAAAAGGTAAACTGAGCTGTGAATACCCCGTGATTGAAATCTAATTACTCCGGGCCTTAATGTGAGCACCGCCTGACTGCGCTGGAGTCGCGGGCAATTGAACACTGTGGGTAGGAGGTGAACACGGAATGTTAAACAGGGACAGAGTTAGAAGAGAACTTCCTTACAGCATCAAGACATCCCGGTGCCTGGGCCGCTCGCGCCATCCGAGGGGTCTCCGCTGACAGCGTGATGCGCAGCGCTTTCTGAAGTATCGGTGGGATTACGTTCACACCTCATTAAGGAGAAGCTTTCTCCTCCCCACAGCATCCTGTAATCGCTTTGCTCGTAAACATTAACACATAGCACGGTCACTCCTGCGAGCTTCAGCTTGCAAGTTCTCATAGCGGGTGTCGCGCAGTTGTTTTCCCTGTGAGCTTCTGCAAGCCTTTCCGGCGGCAGCCTCGTTGTTTCTGGAGAGAAGGTGAAGCCTGAGGTTTAATCGAAGAGGCATTTCAGTCATGGCAAATTGCACGGCAGGCAGGGCTGCTCCGCAGGTGTTTCTGAGACCGGTGAAATGTGTAGTCTTCTCCTTTCCAGCCTCTGGCTTTTGGGGTCGTGGTGGATCAGAACAGTGAGTCCTCTTGGGTGTGTGGTTCTGTGCTCCTCGTCTTCATCTGACTTGCAATAGAATCATGGAATCACAGAATCCTTAGGGATGGGAAGGGACCTGGGAAGATCATCCAGTCCAGTCCCCCTGCCACAGCAGGATCACCCAGACCCAGTGGCACAGGAACACAGCCAGGCGGGGCTGGAACGTCTCCAGAGAAGGAGACTCCACAACCCCCCTGGGCAGCCTGGTCCAGTGCTCCAGAACCCTCCCTGGGAAGCCCTTCCTCATGGAAAGGGTGCTCAGAGCCTGGACTGGACTTCCCAGGGCAGTGGTGGAGTCCCCATCCATTGGGGAAAGGGAGATTTTTCTAGCTGTGAGTAAATTCCACGAAGGGCTTTGTGCAGAGCTCTTCTTGCAGATGGAATAACAAGTGATCTCTTGTCAGATTTGATGCACTTTTGCCTCAGGTAGATACAGGCAGTGAATAAAACTAGGAATGTATTATACTCACTGTCTTAAACATTTGATCTACACTTCCCACTCGTGCAACAGCCCTAACACAAGTGATAGGTACTGCTTCTTTATGCTGCTCTGAGGAGGATGACTGACGGTTCCAACAGCACCACCTTTCCAGAATACTGATTGCTCTTCCAGTAGGAACAGAAAGGTACAGTCACACAATTTAGCAACAAAGATGCTCAAATACGACATCTTTGGACTTCTGCTGGGCATGAAGGAAAGAAATGTCCTTAGAATCATCAGGGATCAGAAGGGACCTCGAAAGATCATCCAGTCAAATCCCCCTGCCACAGCAGGATCACCCAGACCCAGTGGCACAGGAACACAGCCAGGCGGGGCTGGAACGTCTGCAGAGAAGGAGACTCCACAACCCCCTGGGCAGCCTGGTCCAGTGCTCCGGGACCCTCCCTGGGAAGAAGTTCCTGCTGATATTGATAGGGAACCTCCCCTGTTCCAGCTGGCACTCAGTGCCCCTTGTCCTGTCATAGAATCATTAGTGATTGGAAAGGTCCTCAGCAGTTCATCCAGCCCAATCCCCCGCCAGAGCAGGATCGTATGCCTAAGGATATTTTAATAGCAAACCTAATTTTCCTTATCACTGCTTTAGAATTAGAACGAAGTCTAAACTCTAATTTAACCATTACCAATGGATATAGGAGGGTAATAGCTTACACTGACAGTCACGTTTCAGTAGCAGTACATGGACTCGCCCCTTGTCCTGTCATCAAACTTGGTGAGTCACTGACAAAAGCAGCTCAGTAACACTCAGCTCAGTTGAAGCTAAAATCACGTCAGGGATTTTAAACTATAAACCATTTTCTTTCCATTAACTCTCTTTTAACAGCAAGCTCCCTTTTTAACAGCTCTGAGTGCCATGATCTAGATGTCAGATTTACTTGGTTGGGTTTAGGTTGGACTGGATGATCTTTAAGGTCTTTTCCAGCCTCATCAGTACTGTGGGACTGTGATGCTAAAGCATAGGTTCAGCACACGAGGTAAATTCAGGGCTGGGGGATGTTGTGTATAAATAATGCTCTCCAGCTCAGCTCCTTCTCTTCCCAGTTATTTGTTTCTTCTCTCTGCCAGTCCGCGGTGACTCCGTGAAGCACTGCTGTGTGCAAGCATTTTCTCCCTTTCAAGGCAGCGGTAGGATGAATGGCTCGGGTTGTGCTCACAGTGCCAGGGGACAAGACGTTTGGTACCTTACCCTATAAATAAATAGGATCAGACAGTGAAAAAGACAGCACCGATACTTTCAGGCGTAGAAAAGAATTCAGAACACACACAATATGACTTTCATTTTTAGTGCCTTCCCTTTTAACGGGGTTATGGCTGAGATTGTTATGGGTAGCTAAGCGTCTGACTCTGGTTTGTGCCAATGGCCTCTCAGAGCCTGCACAGAGTTGAGAGTGATCTACAGCACTGCAGCCGTTCTCACGTAGGAGCTGCTCCCTGCTGAGGAAAGGCTGAGGGAGCTGGGGCTCTTGAGCTTGGAAGAAGGGAGCCTGGGGTTCTGGGGTGTGGGTTCCTGCATGTGAGGTGCTGCTGTGGCCCCTTTTCCAGTGTGTGTCCATTGCATCTTGTTCTGTCACTGTGTAGCTCCAACAAAAGTCTGCAAACATCTTCTGTCTATCGTCTGATCTCTGGTCAGGTAATCACAGAATTATTGAGGGTGGGAAAGCCCTCTAGCTCATCCAGCCCAGCCCAGGACCTGACATCACCCCATCTGCCAGACCAGGGCACTAAGGGCCACAGCCAGGCTGTCCTTCAATGCCTCCAGACACAGGGACTCCACTGCTGCCCTGGGCAGTCCAGTCCAGGCTCTGAGCACCCTCTCCTTACAGAAGGACTTCCTAACAGCCAACCTAAACCTCCCCTGGCAGCTTCAGGCCCTGCCCTCTGGTCCTGTCACCAGTTGCCTGGGAGAAGAGTCTGACCCTCACCTGAGTACAACTTCTCTTCAGGGAGTTATAGAGAGGTAGAAGGTCCCTCCTGAGTCTCCTCTTCTCCAGGCTGAATAACCCCAGGTCTCAGCCTCTCCTCCTCAGCCTTTCCCTCCAGTCCCTTCCCCAGCCTTCCTGCTCCCCTCCGGAGACACATGCTGTTTATGATATATTAGGATATAGTTCACTACAACCCCCGAAGCAAAGCATTCATGAAAATTGCCAATAACAATAAAAATAATAAAGAATCATTTGCAGGGCTCATTATTGATCAATTGTGAGATGGATTGGCCATTCCTGGCACAGCATGATACAGACCAGGACATCCAGGCTGCAGCGGTTATTTCATCGGGTGATTTATTCATCTAAACAGCATTTTTCAGAAGAAACCAGCTAGAATTCATAAATCTTCATGAAATCTAAATTCACCACACGATTTATTCTGAGGACGCAGTTTAGCTGCTCTGACTTGCAACGAAGCTTGAGGTGAGGACAGCACCATCCTAACAAAACCCAGACAGATTGGGTTCCTGATGCCGATGCTCTGGGACCATGGAGTCTGCTGGGTTCTGTCTGTCTTTTCCTCTTAGAAGAGAGACCTCCGTATGAAACAGCTGCAGCTCCAAGAGGACTTTGAGGGCTAAATTGATGGGATTGATTCAAATTTGATGACATCCTGGAAACACGTTAAGCGCATTAGCGCACATCAGCCGGAATAAAATCCCAGTTGTTTCTTTGTCACTCATTAACGGAGCTTAATGACTCCAACAAAACATTAATGAAGAAAGAAAATACCGGCTTGCATAATTCATTGGGAAAAACTAATGAATTGCTGTATTGAGGGTAACCTACTCCATACAGTAATTCCAGGAGCTGTGCTGGGCAATCACTTGGCCACGTTTGCTCTGCCAGCCGTTGTTGACTCCTCTCATTTCACATGGATTTTGTTACGCAGCTACAACGTCTTCCCTGCAGCAGGGAATGAAACAGACTTGAAAATGATGATCATAGCTAAGGGGTTACAGCTGATCGGGGGACTGGGTTTTTACACTCGAGCTGTTAGCAGGGTGTTTACTGCCTTGGGTGGCTGTTGGAGCGAGGAGGAAAGCTGTCTGGGCACAGTGCATGAAGTCAGGGGAAACCCCTGACTTACCAGTTCTGCCAGGTGAGTGTCCTGGCTTGAGCTGGAACAGAGCTAACGCTGCCCTCTGATTTGACTTTTCAGAACAATCTCTTCTTAGGAATTCATTTCAAGTCCTGCGGGCAGTTCTGGGCTCCTCACTTCAAGAAAGAGACTGGCCAGCAGCTGGCCAGGATGGGGTAACACGACAGGCTGGATTTACTGCTGCTCTTGCGAGCAAAGGAAAGAATCTGAAGAAAACTCCGGTCTGTTTCCTGACAGCCAGTGCTGGGCCAGTGGCAAATAGAAGGGGAAGAAAGAAATGGTGGAACACAGGTGGGATTTTTAATCTTCCCTTTTCGTGGAGCGAACAGCTGCTGTGCCACGGGATGGCAGCACAGGCTGCAGAATGCAAAGCAGTTGCACCAGGGCAAAAACAAACTCAAAAGACTCACAGATTCATTAGGGATCAGATGGGACCTGGAAAGATCATCCAGTCCAATCCCCCTGCCACAGCAGGATCACCCAGACCAAGTGGCACAGGAACACAGCCAGGCGGGGCTGGAACGTCTGCAGAGAAGGAGACTCCACAACCCCCCTGGGCAGCCTGGTCCAGTGCTCCGGGACCCTCCCTGGGAAGAAGGTCCTGCTGATACTGATATGGAACCTCCTCTGTTCCAGCTGGCACCCAGTGCCCCCTGTCCTATCCCCAGATGCCCTTGAGCAGAGCCTGGCTCCATCCTCCTGTTCAGGATGCCCTTGCTGCACTCTGGGCTCTGCTGTGCCCGCTCAAGCTGGAGGTTATGGCTGAACAGGGCAGGTCAGGCTTGAAAGCAGAGAGGGGGTCTGGCAGAAATCTTTGCTTTCCACATCGAGCTGCCTGTGGCAGCACTGAAATCACTTCAGCTTGGAAAAGGAGAGGAAAAAGGAACCAGAGGAAGGGAAGACTGCTGTTGTTTTGCTGCCTGACTCAGCAAGTGATGGGCAAGAGATGAGTGTGGTAGCTGAGCGCGATGCCCTCCTCTGCTGTCGTTTGGGTTTTGGGTTTCCTTTCCATCCAAACTTACTCCTCACCCCTGACTCTGCGCTCTTTTCTCCTCTGTCGGTGATTGAGAAGTGTTTAGAAGACCAACACGATGAGAGAGAGTATGGAAACCACAGTGCTTGCCACCTGAAACAGCAGCCTAGATGCAGTCTGGGTTAAATCACTGTATCTGGAGACAGAGCAGCAGCTGCCTTTTAACTCTGTTTCATCCTCACACGAAGATCTCTGCAGTTGAGGAGTAACTGCAGTGCCTGGCCTGCATTTCGCTGCTTTGCAGGAGCCCAGGGTGCTGCTCTGTGTTCGGAGCAGGCTGCTTGAAGCTCCAGCTCTACTGCCATCCGATGGTGCCATCCTGAGGCCAAAGCTTAGAGCACAAAACTGACTCGGATGGAAATCACTGCAGTGCCAGGGGCAGCTCCAGATAACCCTGCATTTTCATTCCAAGCAGGGAGATTGTCCTTTATAACAAGGTGAACAGGGTCTTTGGCCACAAGAACCCCCTGCAGAGCTACAGACTGGGGGATGAGTGGCTGGAGAGCAGCCTGGCAGGGAGGGACCTGGCAGCACTGGGTGACAACCGGCTGAACAGGAACCAGCAGGGTGCCCAGATGGCACCAAAGGCCAGTGGCATCCTGGCTTGGATGAGCAACAGTGTGGCCAGCAGGACTAGGGATGTAATTCTCTCCCTGTCCTGGGCACTGGGGAGGCCTCCTCTTGAGTCCTGGGGGCAGTTCTGGGCCCCTCACTGCAAGAAAGAGATGGAGGGGCTGGAGCAGGTGCAGAGGAGCAACGAGGCTGGGGAAGGGACTGGAGAGAAAGTCTGATGAGGAGAGGCTGAGGGAGCTGGGATGTTTATCCTGGAGGAGAGGCNTCCAGTCTCAATCTCCCCATCTCCAGCTTTGCTCCATTCCCCCCAGTCCTGTTGCTCCCTGAGATCCTAAAAAGCCCCTCCCCATCTGTTTTGTAGCCCCCCTTCACATACTGGAAGCCACAATAAGGTCACCTGGGAGCCTCCTCTTCTCCAGACTGCACAGCCCCACCTCTCTCAGTCTGGACTCACAGGAGAGGTGCTCCAGCCCTCTGATCATCCTCATGGCCCTCCTCTGGACTCACTCCAGCACGTCCACATCCTTCTTGCAATAAGGGCTCCAGAACTGGATGCAGTACTGCAGGTGGGATCTCACCAGAGCAGAGTAGAGGGGGAGAATCACCTCCCTCAACCTGCTGGCCACCCTTCTCCCGATGCAGCCCAGGATCTGCTTTGCCTCAGAGGGCACTGTGACGTTACCATCCAGGAGAGCAAACTGCAGACCCTTATGTCTTTGGGCAAGAAATCCCTTCACTAAGTGTCTGAGGCAGCAGGAACCCTCTCGAGTTGCTCAACATCTCTCTCCTCTTGCGTTGATGTTTGATCCTGTCCAGCACTGAGTCACCGTTGCGGGGGAATTTTGCAATCGCTGTTCTTTGGGAATTTTTATCATCACAGTCATTTTGTTGGGAGCCAATGAACGCCAGTTGGTGAGGCGTGTTGGGACAGCGAGGGAGACGGCCTTGTGGCGGCAGAACAATGCTCAGCGGCAGCGCTGATCCCCCTCGAGTAGCAAAGCTCACAAACCGAGGTGTGAATCTCAGGCTGCTCCGTGCAGTGGGCTGCACCACTGAACTAGAGACGGAGACCTGAGCTGGGGGAGTCTGTACCTCTGCTGGTGGACACAGAGGTGGAGGCAGCACTTGTGGAGAGGTTGCTCTTCTTTCTCTTCTCTCTTCAGAAATGTTATCCGTTGAGCATCTCAGAATTCGGGCAGTTTGAAGGGATTGCACGTGTTCTCTCCTCTCAGTCACTCTCAGAGCCTTTCTCTCTCCTGTAGCTGCCTGGAAGGGAAAGTACTACTTGATCCTGGAACAGAGGAGGTTCCCTCTCAGCAGGACCTTCTTCCCAGGGAGGGTACCGGAGTACTGGACCAGGCTGCCCAGGGGGTTGTGGAGTCTCCTTCTCTGCAGACTTTCCAGACCCGCCTGGCTGTGTTCCTGTGTGACTGGGTCTGGGTGATCCTGCTGTGGCAGGGGGATTGGACTGGATGATCTCTTGAGGTCCCTTCTGATCCCTAAGGATTCTATGATGCAAGTAATTGCTGAAGTCCATTTCAGACCAGCAGGAGATGAAGCCACTATTCCCTCTGTAAACGTGAGGAATTGCTTTCTCAGAGCACTAGAACCGCAGTGATTTTTGCTATAAGCCCAGAGGTTAGTTGGCCCGGTGCTCCAGCTTTTTTCTTTCACATTTGGCTGGAAGGTTGTTTTGAGCAGCTGGGATTCATGGAGCCATCACCTCCGCTTAAACAGGTGCATAGCTGCCTTCTGCCTTGATCTTCACTTCAAATATTCTCCTCATTCTTCGTACGATGCTATCAGTTGTCCCAGATTCTGCACCTCCTGTGTCATCCCCAGCCTCCTCTGCTTCACTAGCAGAGCTGCTCACCAGTTTCTGCGCAGCTGTGGACCTACTAGTCAACCCAGACAGATGAATCCTGTTTTCCTTGTGCCTTTGAGTTTCGCAGCCCGGGGTTGTCTGTGACCTGGACTTAAATGATGGCAGCAAATTTGTCGCCTGATGTTTTGCACAGGATTAACCCTGGCTCCTTTCTGCTTTTATCGTGATGAACCTGTCTTTCCACACAGAGTGGCCCCAATAGATGCAGCGGCTTTATCTGAAGGCGAGTGGAATATTAGAGTCATAGAATCCTTAAGGATGGGAAGGGACCTCGGAAGATCATCTAGTCCAGTCATGGCCTGTCCTAGGTGCTCCTGCTGTGGAACAAGGTGACCTCCCCTAACAACCAACGATTCTATGATCAGTTTTTAAAAAGAGGAGATTGTGAGTGTTCGCTGGCTGTTAACACAGTGACTCTGGGGCTCTACCTGCTGGAGTTCTAGCTGTTCCATCAGCTTGCTGCCTGTTAACACTGTGACTCTGGAGCTATCATCTTGTTAATTCAAGTGGTGAGAAAACAGCTCAGATTTAGCTTTCCTGCTCAGAAACAGCTGCTGCTGCTCCTTTTGTGTCTCTGCTGAGTTCAGCAGTGGGATGAGACATTCCCGTCTCCTTAGGTGATCGTTCAAAGGGCTCCTGCACTTGCTCCATGTCAGTGTCAGATCTTTAACTTCTTCCCTTCAGTTTTGTTGCTGACGTAGCAATTGCTCGAGCTGTGTACTAAACAAAGCAAGAGCATCCTTAGAACGGGGCGATAGGCTGCCAGGGAAGAGGTGCCAACTGCTTTTGTGTTCTGGAGCGCAGGAGGAGCATGAAACCTCATGCTGTACCCTTTGATCTGGTCAAATTACAGCCTCCTTAAAGACGGAGGCAAGAGATGGGGTTTTATGGGGCTGTGTGATCTGTTTAAAGAGTGATGTGATAAGTTTGTAGTGGTTTGATTGCAGTTATGGGATAGCTTAATTATAGGCTGATCCAGCCAAGCTCCCTGTATTTAACCAGTTGCACAACCCTCCCTCGTTTGCCCAAGACTGCCTGCGCTCGCTCGTAAGGATTTCAACAGGCGAAGATCAATGAAGCACTGAAACATCCGAGTTGTTAGTGATCAGGGGGAGGCTGATCCATTCTGTCTCAGCAGCGATTTCACCTTCAGCTCAGCAAACCAGAGAGTGAAAGAGAATAAACCCCACTGCGTGCGGACACACAACCCACCTGTTCAGGACAGTGGGTGCAGGACTGTTGCCCAGGGGTTCCTGTGCCGTCGGGTGTGTGTGCCGGTAGCACGCTTGGTCATCCTTGATCAGATCACAGGGCTGGTTTGCACTTTGCAGATAACTTCTGCACAGCTGTTTGCAAAGAATGTGCTCTCTGTGTGCCATCTCGGTGTCCTGCGGGGTGACCAAGGCTTTCCTTCCAGTTGCCTGAAATTAGACAGACGGGTGAGGGCTGTTTGGCCCAGATAGAGACCTTTATCTTCGGATTCAATCCAATGCGATACTAAACTCCGCTGTCCAAAGCTCTGCTAACTCTAAACGCCCTGTGGGATGGGTACTTCATCTGTCAGTGTCTCTAGGTTTATGCTTACGCTGGTGTTTGCTTTCCTTCACTCATCTGCCTCTCCTGGTGTGCAGGCTGCCCGCTCAGATGGAGATGACACAGCAGCTGAACTGCAAGAGAGACAGCACGAAATAAAACCCCACCTTTTGGGAGAGAAGAGATGATTCCAAGAGATGGAAGGGACCGAGATGTGTCCTGGGGCCAGGGCTGGGAAAATGATAAACCAGAGGGACCTCAACAGGCTGGAGGGCAAGAAGAACCTCTTGAAGTTCAACAAAGTCCCCCACATACCAGTACAGGCTGGAGGCCATCCAGCTGCAAAACAGCTTGGAAGAAAAGGAACTGGATGGAGGTCCTGGTGGAAAATGGAACTGAGTATGAGCCCTCAAAATACCTTTGCCATGAGGTAGGCTAGTGGCACCCAGTGCTGCATTACAGGGGGTGTTGTCAACAAATCAAAGGAGGTGACCCTTCCTTTCGACCTGGCACTGGCGAGGTCAAACCTGGAGTACTGGGACCAGTTTTGGGCTCCCAGTATAAGAGAGACACAGACAGCCTGGGAAAACAGTCCAAAGAGCCAACAAAATTAGTTAGAGATTCATGATTTTACTGTGAAGGTGACTGAGCACCAAACAGCTTTTCTGGAGAGGCGGTACAGTCTCTATCCTTGGAGATACTCCAAAGCCATCTGCTCCTGGACAACGAGCTATCAGTGCTCCTGCTTGATGGAAGAGGTTGGAGCCTCAGGAGTGGATTTCCATCTTCTCCTGAAGCCACACAACAAAACTACTTCACCCTCCCCTTGATCATAGTGTCACGAGGATCATACGATCCCTGCCCCATGAATATCCTGGAGCCCTACGGCTGCCAAGCGTAGGGTTTGGGTTATGGGCTACTTCCCTTAAGAAGTTTTGAAAGCTGGCACTGCCTTTTTTGCAGTTTATCAGGGAAATGGTGATGCTTTGATCTTGAATTCATCAAGAGTTCTGTTTTACCATCTCAGGAGGACTAAGAAAGCCCTGCAGACAACTGGCCAGCTTGTGCTGTAACACTTCTGCTAGAACCCACTGCTGCAAGGGCAAGGGTCTTTACAACAGGACAAGAGGTAACGGCTTTGAACGGAGAGAGGGGAGATTCAGACTAAACAGCACATTGTTTTTACAATGAGGGTGGTGAAACACTGGCACAGGTTGCCCAGCGAGCTGGTAGATGCTCTCCCCATGTCCCATCCCTTGAAATACTCAAGGGCAGGCTGGACCGGCTTGTGAGCAACTTGATCTTGTTGGAGATGGCCCCCCTTTCACCCCAGGGTGGTTGAACCAGGTGAGCTTTAACGGTCCCTCCCAACCCTAATGGTTCAACAACAGTTTTAAGTACAGTTAGTTTCACTGTTCAAACCCCCTTGGGCTTACAACCCAATCCCCTCCAGAAACAGGCCAGCTTCTCGGCAGACAGAGCTCAGGATACAAACACGTCTCGTAGAAGTTCCTTTTATTTTGCAAAACATTTATCACTCACTGTTGTACAAAACATCCCTGCAACACGCTGTCACGGGAACGCTGACGCAACGAGATGCCCTGCACGTTACCTAGCTGAAGAGAGAAAGTCTTCACAACAAGCAAGACAGCAACAACGAGTGACTATGTTCTGAGCCGTTTCAGTTGTAAGCTCTACCCAAACTTAAGTTTATCTGTAAACCTGAACCCTTGACAGTTTTTATTCCCAGGATTAGAAGAAGCAAGGAGAAGGATGTTTGAGAGTTCAGGTTTTAAAGTAATTATACGTTTAGACTCTTGGGTTTCCAAGAAATAGCTGGTTCAGCTCTGAACTTCCAATTTTTAAGAGAGAAATAAATAGAAGTGATTCCAGATTTGTTCTTTGTGTAAAAATGGGGTTAAAAAAACTGGGCAAAAATTGTTTCTTAGTTGAAATTATATTAAAATATTGAGAAGATCAATTAGATGAAAAATACAATTCGATTTCAATCCCTGTTTTAACTCCAGAGTGGAAAGTTGCCAATCATCTACTTGAAAGAGCCAACACCCGCTCAATTAGAGCTCGTACAGATTTGGTCTACAACAGCACTACTACTGCCTTTCACAATGGAAGAAACTCTATTTCCAGGGGTGCCTCTGCACCACCCCAGAGTAATTTTGAAGAGAGTGCATTCTGTTATTAATCTGAGGTCCCCCCGAGCGATAGGACTCGTACATAATTTAAAACACCAACAAAACAACACCGAACATTAAGGGGGGGAAAGACATTACCTTAGAAACAGGATAGCCAGTAACTACAGACCAAGTTGCAAGGCACAGAGAAGCAAGGAAGTCTGGAGGGGACAGGTCTTCACCTGGCCTGAAGTCAGCACAGCATCAGCATCAGCCATCGATCTGCCTATCCGTGCACAGCAAAACTTGTTCGCGTTAGTGAGAGGGTTGTGTTGAGGAGAGAGCCGTTAGTCTAGTCAAGAAAAGCATGCTACGTTCATTACGCTTTGGTGCTCCTCTACTACTCTGTGGCTGATGACAGCTGCTAGTAGCATAGGCAGGGTACCCAGTCCAGGATAAACTCACCAGCACCACTTTGAAGTGATGGAGTTCACTCACCACTGGTCTATGAGGGTATTAACCACATTCCAAGTCTTACCAGAAATACTCTGTTGGCCATGTGAAACAGGTGGTTTTATGAACCATGCTTTGTAGCTTTGTTTGACACTGCTACAGGCTTTCACTGACCATCATTTGCATGGAGTGAGCTGCAGCCCACTGGCTGTGAGCAGCAGCCGGGCACCGAAAGCTAGAGCAGCTCCACTGTCACCAGTAATTCCCTGTCCAGATCATTAGCTATAGTAACCTCTAAAACGTTATCTCCCTATGGCACGTGTTTACAGAGCAAATCCTAAAAGCAATTTCAGAGCAACAGAAGTAATTGCACAAGTTTCTCATAGGCAGGAAGCCATTCCTTTAAGGCACAAGAGAAATCCCAGAGCGCAGAGGACATGGCTTAACCAGGAGTGCAAATATTCAAACCACATAAAACCTGGGGAAGCACAGTCTGAATTCCAAAAAACACCTTGTGGCAACAGTCAGTCTCAGTGCTGTCGCCTGCCATGGGTATTTCAGGCCTTGGGGGTCTATATATATAGTGTATATGTATGCTTAGCCTAGTAAAATAACACATGGGATTTGGGGGGATCTCTGCCAGAAAGCAGTGTCAACGTTGATTACCTCTACATCTGCCACGTAACGCTCCAGACAGGCAGCTTATCCCAGTGTAATTCTGCATCTCAAATCAAGGTGTCATTAATGCAGCGTCTGCTGGGTTCACTGGAGCTGTACCTGTGCTGCAAGGCATACGAAGAAGGCAGTGGGAGCTACGCTGGACCAAACCATGGCAGTGCTCCTAGTTTCTGCGATGACACTGTTAGCCTGAGGTACAAACTTAGGTCAAGTAAGTGCGAGATCTGTCTCGCGTTGGCTATGATAGTTACTCCTCTTTCCTGATTTATTTTGTTTTCTTAAAAAACCTTTTTATTTCCTTAAAATAAAAATATATACTCGCATACAATGCTGATACCCTATCTGGTGATGCCGTAAAATCCCTCAGGATAGCACGTTTGATGATGGGTGGTAACCCATTAGGAGAAAAATATAGTTTTGAATATTATTTTACATATATACAATATATATATATTTCTTTTTCAATCAAAATAGAAAGTTTTCTAAGGTCTTCATATTTCCAAAGGTATTCATAAGGTATTTTTGATGTGAAAAATGAAGAGAGCTGGTTTTTTTTGTATCTCGGTTTGTATAAGTTAAAAATTAACTAGGTATTTCATATCTACCAGTAACGGTGGTTTATTTCTACAGAGTGAATAGAAAATAAAGCAGCAGTGAGTTAAAAAAGCTTTCCTTCCCCCAAAGCCAAACACAGTACAATTTTGAGGCTGAATAATTCAAAGGATAACACCAAGGTTTGCATTTGGAGTCGTCTCAAAGAAAAGGAACTGTAAACTAAGTAGAAACTAGCACTATGATACCGACCTACTGAGCAAGTATTTTGAATCCCTTACTTTTGATGGATGGTGTCTAGCAGAGATAAAAAAGAAGCTGTAACTTTAGAGTTGGTTACACTCTCACCATCCTACAGTAATCCTGATAAACCTCTACCTCCCCTCAATTCCAAAATACGTAGCATCACAAAAGTACGACAGCCACTTATGTACAGGGTCCTTTCAGCGCTCTGAAAGGCACGTTTATCTCTTTACGCATGTTTCTGCTAATGTCCTAAACTTGGGTTCCAGCTGATCTAAGAAGTCAAGTGCCTCTTCTTCATGCTGATCACTGCAGCAGCCTACAGAGCCAGCCAAGGATCCTTTTCCTTCATAGTTATATGAAAGGAGATAATCTTCAGAGTGCTTCTGTTCTTCATCCTGCCTGCATAGGTGCACCTTCTGCGTAGGAAGAGAACAAACCGTATTATTTTCTTAAATTGTTATGCTAAATGTATTGCATAAAAGTAATTTCTTTTGGATTTACCTTTCATTGATTAATTTTTAATCAGAGTGTGTCCTCTAATGGATTCCTACATACAAAAAATGCACATGATTGGTCTGTATCATTAAAGAATTTAAAAGATTAAGTATTTAATAAAGAAATCACGTCTACTAGTCATGTATGTAACAGTGAAAGAGGCAGAACCTGTTTAAACAACCTGTCAAGCAACCAAGATTCACTCGAAATCCAAAGAGTGATTTACACACAACTAGTTAGGCAAGTAGTGAGAGCTTTTGATCTCCAAAGCACGGAGCAGCTACATTTCTAACACTACACGTTCGTTCCTGCACCACTAAGTACCAGGCTCCAGTTAGCACGAAGCAAGCAGTTAGAATCAAAGCAAACAGCTTCTCAGAAGAGCTCCCAAAAGCTTGAGCCATTATTCTCCATGAGAAATGTTCTGCATGAAAACCAGCAACCTGCCTAGAGTTTAAGCCAAGAAGAGAGAGTCATTTACTCTGAGGCCTAAAATAGGTCAAGGATGACTCTTTGAAAGGGCAATACCCCAAAGGGGATGCAGAGGAGCAAAGGAGAGGAAAAAGGAACTAAAGCCAAACCAGAAATGCACCTTTCTAGCACAAATAAACGCTCTCCTTGAGAAGTCTGTATACACTGACCGTACCCTACACTCCAAAACCAACTCAGCTTCACAATACTTACTTCACCTAAACGAGGATGTGTGAAGTTATGCCATTCTGAGTAGGAGTATCTGCACGTATCCACCATAGGCTGTCCTCCTCCTCCTCCTTCCTTAACTGATCCCAGAGTCTGATGGCCGCCACCGCCCTTGACCGATTCCAAGGTATGTCCTCTTCCTTTGACCATTTCAAACCCTTGCTGATCTCCTGTTTTTATTCCATACCCTCCTTGATCACCAGTAGTTTGCAGAGGTATTATGTTGTGATCCTGAAAGAAGATGCAGTAAGGGGGATACCTTCACTGTGTTTGAAAACACACTCCAAGTGCTAAAAGGCTCCAGCCTGGCACTGTGATGTTTTGAACACAAAGACATCCTGAACAACAACTTACCATCACTTCTTCTCCAGGAGCTTCTGTGTTTGAAATGATTAAGTTGTGATTGGCACAGTCATCAGTCACATGCCTCTGCATTGCCCCAGAGCCACAGCAGCCACAGATTGTGATCAGGATTACTACAGAAAGGAAATACGTGAGGAAAATGGCATTAACTTAACCTCATAATGGCAGTGGCTTCTGTCTGATGAGCTTTGCCACGGTAGCCTTTCTCATGAGTAAGCATGAAACATGGTTTGAAAAGGATCATTCATTTCCAAGCATGCCTGTACTCGTATCTGTACACACAGTTTTCCAAATACAACATGAAGTTGCAGAGGGGAAGGAGAACCTCTCTTGATCTACTAACCACCCCCTTTCTAATCCACTCCAGGATGCCACTGGCCTTCTTGGCCACCAGGATCTATTGCTGGCTCCTGGTCATCCTGCTGGCCACCTCAAGGAGAGGTCTGACCAGCACTACAAACCCTCTCCTCTTCTGGTTCAAGCACAGAACATCTTAGATTCAGCATATAAAAGAACAAAGAGAAACCCACACACAGTAACTGGGGCACAAGATGAGAGCAAGAAGCCTGGGACAGCCTTACAAACAGAGTAGGTACCTCAAGACAATGACGGCAGTTACACAACTGCCTAAGTAACGAACGTTTGAATCTGACTGTTCCAGCCATTATAAAATCAAGTCTTTAACATGAAATGCAAAACAAAAAGTCAAGTGCACTCACGCAGCAGTAACAGTGATCCCAAGATCATCGCAAGGATGGCCCACAGGCCAAGAGTAACGTTGCCACCAGAAAGCTCACGGGCCCTGCCGTTGCATTCAGTCGGAGTGACGCAGTCGCAGACGTTAACTCTAATGGTGTTCTCTCCTACCTTTCCTCCGTTATCCATCACGCTTACAGGAATTTCATACGTTCCAAATGGAACCTCACTTTTTGGTGAGAGGTACACAGAGTTGTCTGGAAAAACGACAAAACGATAGCCCGTGTTAACCGTACCACAAGCTTGACAGTAATTGCAGTCTTTCCTTCTGTTACAGCTAGGCTGCCACCAGATCTCTGGGAGGGCCACAAAGATGATTAGAGGGCTGGAGCACCTCTGTGATGAAGGCAGGCTGAGAGATCTCATCTGCTCCCAGAGTCTGGCTCAAGGAAAGGGAGCAAATCCTCCTTTGACAGCCTGTGGTAACGGAGGAGTAAATCCTAGCATTTTGACCACAGTAACCCCTTGCAGCCACAGACTGGGGGACAAGTGGCTGGACAGCAGCCTGGCAGAGAGGGACCTGGCAGGACTGGGTGACAACTGGCTGAATAGGAGCCAGCAGGGTGTCCAGGTAGCACAAAAGGCCAGCAGGACTAGGAATGCAATTCTCCCCCTGTACCAGGCACTGGGGAGGCCTCCTCCTGAGTACTGAGGGCAGTTATCAGCCCCTACCTCAAGAAAGAGATTGAGTTCATAGAGTTATAATAAAGTATATCATAAGATGTCAAATATATCTCTAGAGGAGCAACCAGACTGGTGGTGAAGGGACTGGAGGGAAAGTCTTACATAGAGGGGCTGAGGGAGATGGGGTTGTTTAGCCTGGAAAAGAGAAGACTGGAAAAGAGAAGACACAGAGATCCTTCTCCCTCTCTACAACTACCTGAAGGGAGGTTGTATGCAGGTGGGGGGTCAGGCTCTTCTCCCAGGCAACCAGTGATAGGATGAGAGGGCAGGGCCTGAAGCTGCCAGGGAAGAGTTAGGTTGGATGTTACTAAGCCCTTCCTCACAGAAAGGATGATCAGACACTTGAAAGGACAGCCCAGGTTGGTGGTGGAATTTCCATCCCTGGAGGTGTTTTTGTACCAGGCTGGACGTGGCCCTTAGTGCCCTGGTCTAGCTGATGTGGTTAGGTCATGGTCTGGGCTCGATGATCTCAGAAGTCTTTTCCAGCCTCAGTGACTCTGATTCTGTTACATACCATCATGGCGTGTGATCTTCCATGAGGAAGCCACGTTACGGTCGGTTATGCGATACACGAAGGGAGCGCTGTAAGGAGCCTCGTCGCTGTCCTGAGCCGTAAGGCAGATGGGTTTTCTATCTCTGCACATGATGTAGTCGGTTTTAGCAATCCGTGGGATATTCTTATTCCCAGGCACGATGCAAACCTGGATTGTTCCAGTGCCTGTTTTGCCATCTGGAAGACAAACACAGCTACTTTCAGCATTTCTCTAACACTCGTGTCATTTTTCACAATGGAATTTTATCAGCTGTAACATCCACGTTTAGAATTAAGCAGAGGCTGACTGGGCAAAAAAGAGAGGGACTTCATACAGCCCCCTCCTGGTTGTTTCTCTTTGCAGATCAGATCACAGCTTCCAAAGCTCCAAACACTGCACGTGCAAGCAATGCAATCTGCTCAGTGTGTGTCTCTGTGTGGGGACACTGCTCCAGCAGAAAGATGAGAGGAGAAGAGACCAATCAGGAGTTAAGGATACTAAGTGAAATTGAGCCCCAAGAGCAGAAAGGGAAGGTCTCCAGCCTTTTTACTTCTGGAAGGAGAAAACAAATCACACTACTAACTAAATTTTTTCCAAGAGAGGAATGCTCAGTGCTTGCACACACATCCCAGTGAAATGACATCAAGTCTACTTTTTAAACCTTTCTCTAGAGATACCCGACTGCAGACACAGGTTATCAGGTTCCCTTTTCATGCAACACAAGTTCCAAATAATTTAAATTAATATTGTTTCCATTTCATTTTAATATCTAAGCTAGGGAATAAGAACTTTCAGCAATAAAACAACTTCCAAAGGTCTGTGCTTTAATTGCACTGATGTTTTAGCACGGAAGGGCTCACAGTAAATCCTGCCATTGGATTTCTAAAGGGAGTCCATGTCTCCTTTTTAATGCAAGAAACATCTTTCAGAATGAAGTGCTGACCTACAAACCCAAAGGTTTTCTTTCAGCATTTGGAAAGAAAAAAGGTATTTAATCCTCTGGGTTAGAATGGTGTTGAGGCAAAACTCACAGTTCCTACAATAAATGCATATTCTCTAGTTAATCAGAAAGAATAGATATCTCTCATTTTAAATCAGAATCTGCTTTAGAAAGAGAACCTGACTGCACAACACTTCCTTTACAATCAGAGCAACCTGTTAAACCTTCTCACCTGTGAACACTGTTCCGGAACTCAGATGACTGAGAACAGGACTGCAGTAACATACAGCAGTGGACAGAGCTATGCTCAGAGATCCTTCTTAAAAGCTAGTCATTGATTTCTAAAAGCTAGTCACTGAGAAGTCAGAGGAGGAAAATGCAAAAGTGTCTTAAATGGGAGCCAGTAACTCTTGAAAACACTTAAGAATTCACCCCAATTCCTTAAATACTCTTCCTGCTATGTAACACTCCCCAAGCCATCCCCAACTCAAAACCATGGTGGGCCTCTGGTCCAAACCCGTAGAGCTGGTACACATGTGCAGATAAACATCCATTACAACAAAGACTCCTGAGAGCAGTTAGTACTCACTTCTGTCTACGGCAAGGACCGTGATATTGCATTGACCTCGTCTCATTTCTCCTATATCTCGGTCCAAGACTTTAGCAGTTCTGACCTCCCCTGATCTTTCGTCTATGCTGATCCAGTTACATTGGCCAGGTTGTATCCGGTAGCTGTGAAGAAGAATGGTTTCTGAGTTTGATATTTTGAGTAAGCACACACACGTACAGGTACAGAGAAGCAGGTACATACATACATCTAGTCATATATGCTCACGTGTCCCACTACACAGCACAACTATTTCCCCCTTCCTGTATCCCTTCCATGTTGTATTCCAGGTAAACAAGTAGAGACCATTGCATCTCACCTTATGCCTTCACTATTTCCAGTCTCTGGGTCCTCTGCTACATATCTCCCAATAATCGTCCCGATGTCTTCGCATTCTTTGACTTCAATGCGCAGCAGACAGGGTTTGAACACTGGCCCCTCGTCCAAATCCATGACGTGCACTGTAACAGAGCTGGTGCTCTGTGAAACTTGTTGTGAATGGGGGGCCAGCATGTAGGGTGCCTCATTGTTGACTGCAATCACGAGGACCCTTTGCTTTGCACTTTCATAGTCCAGCCCCTGAAACAAAGGTGAGGCGTTAGTTTTTTCACTTCAACACAAAGCTTGGTACTGTTTTCAGCACCCAATTACTACATAGATAAAACTGCACCCCGTTATTTACAAAAGGAGTCAGCTAACCTTCTGTAACATCCAGCTTGAAGACAGGAAAGGCATTCAAAAAGAAGAAAGAAGTTCTAAGTTAGTCAGAGGAAAGAAGCCAACGAGCTACCCCTAAGCAGCACCCACTAATATTGTAATAGTCAATTACTGATGGAACTGAGCTAAGAATTGAAGATGGGGGGGGGGATTTTCTCACACACACACAGCAGGACAGTATTTCAGGAGACTTCTCTTCTCTTTGCAGCACAAGTCAATCACACTTCTTTCTAGCACCTACATTTATTTCCTGGGACAACTCCACCCACTGCAAATATGTCTAACCTTGTAGTGCTGATCAGGAAGTGTCTACCATCCACTCTTCATTCAGCTTTGCTCTCTGAGAACATCACAAGCCTTTAACAGACCTACTTTCTACTCTACTACAACGTTACACTAAATATAAGAAACTTCAATTGGGTTTGTGTATCAGGGACAACACTTTAGAAAAAAATGATTATCAGCAACAGAAAACCCTAACAACTGATTAATTAACTGGCATCTCAAATCGTAAGAGTTACATCTTCAAATCACAGAATTATTGAGGCTACAAAGACCTCTGAGAACATGAAGTCCAGCCTATGAACTAACATCAGCTAGACCAGGGCACTAAGGGCCACATCCTGTCTTTCTTACACATAGAGGGATGGAGATTACACCACCAACCTGGGCAGTCCCTCACACCCCAAGTAAACCAGAATTCACTCCCTTGCAAAATAAAAGCTGGGGTGTTTTACACTGAGTTACTAAGATTTATCAAGTACTGGAGAGAACAAGAACAGAGGAGATGCTTAGCCCTACCTGCTTTTACCAGTCTCGTTTCTGTTAAAAACCCAGTCACTCCTTGACTACAACCCTAAATCTAAACAACAGTGGCAGGATGGTAGAAGCATCAAGCTCTTCTGGAATGACAAACCTAAAAGGAACTCCTTGAATTCTGTGTACACAAACCTGAGGAGCAGTCTGGGAGGTGAGCTGTGTACAACAGATAAGCCTCATCTACAGTGCACAGTGGGATCAGCTCTAGGAGGACCTTCAGATTGGGGAAAACACATGATTTGCCTGATAGTTACAGATACTCTTTGACTAAAAATGAGTTCTAGATACTCTTTGACTAAAAATGAGTTCTAGATTATCGGTTATAAAAGTGACACCTGAAGACACTCTAGTTGTCCTCTAGCAGTTCTACCTGTACTTACCTTAACAACACACAGCACCCCCTCATTTGTGTTCTTGTCTGTTGTAATTTCAAACGATCCATCATCATTTCCTTTTATAATTTCATACACCGCTCCTGAGCCAGGCGAACCCGGTTCATCGAGGTCAACAACGGAGACTCGCAGGATTTCTACATTCACTCTGTTTTCCTCCACTCGAGTTTCATACTTGGGGTATTGGAAAAAAAACCAGCAGATGTTAAATCTGAGACCACTAAAACATCAGAGAAAAACACACACAGAAAGGAGATAAACTTACTTGCATCTGTCTAAAGGATGGTGCGTTGTCGTTTGTGTCTTCGATTCGAATGACAGCCGTTCCTGTAGTGCACAAACCGTAAGGCTGACCGGCCATATCTCTCACTTCAACTAACAAAGTGTAACTGGGTACCAGCTGAGAAGATGAACAAAAGCAACAGGATTTTGAAATGCTCTTCAAAAATCACATACTTCAACACAACAGTAGAACTAGATGTTTCACTCCCAGCCCAAACTCTGGCCTAGGTGTAGTGCTCCTCTACTCTACAAAATGAGGCAAAGAGATTCTGGGCTTTTTTCCCCTGTAGTCCCAAAAGGAAAATAAGGCATTTTTCAGTGTCCACATAGCTCTGAGCTGAGCTCTGTCAGTAATGTGGATGCTACACATAAAGCTTCTCAAATGTCAGCACTATGTTCCAATACCTCAAGTTATGGAAAACTTTATCCTCAGAAAAAGATTTCCCCTTAGCAGCGCTTCTTTTATCAAGAGTAACTACCTTATGCTAGAGATACTGTTCTGAATTACACATCTATTAGTTTTTCCAGCAAAAACAATCTCTCACACAACATTTGATCAAACAAAACCCTGCCACAACCCAAATACAAACTATCTTGTATCTCATGGACTTGAAAGTGAGCTGATAAGAATAAGCGGTTTGTACTTTAATTTTAGAAAAAGGTTGGATCACTGCTGAGGTGTCAGGTACTGGAGCTATCTCTGTTTAGGGTAACTAAGGTTGGCTCATTTTCCCTGTGAAGAAGCAAGAAGCACCTCAGATGGAGCTTGATTAGGAGGAAACAACAGCTCATAGGCCTCATGAACAGAGAAAGGGGAAGAGTCCATAGCATTTTCAATAGGAGAGCAGAAGTTGTCCCCTGCCAAGATTAGCTAGGATATGGAAGTTCTACGCAGACACTCTCTGGACCAATACCAAGCCTCTGGAAAGCTTTCCTTAGGGAAGGAGATAAGAGAAATGGTGATTTGCAGGTCAGCAGTTCAGCTTTCGGAAGTTATAGGAGTGCACTAGATGACAGCTAAAGGTGCTTCCAGAAAGATCACCTCTCTGTCCAGCTGGGGTAGTAACACAGCAATGACACCAGTGTCACCATGTAAAGAAAATGCCGGGGTTACTGGAGGATTCTGTGACACAATGCGGTACTTCAACGATGTGTGCAGAGTATAAGGCTCATCCCTGTCCTCTGCAGTCAGTCTTCCAACAACCACACCTGTGAACACGATACAGTGAGTTTTAGCTCCAGAAAGAAATCTGTCAATAAACCAACAATGATTTCAGCAGGTATTTTTATTTCAGGCACACGAAGACAGCAATTCAGACACTTAGCTCTCAATGAAAATACTACAAGCAGAGTAAATATCAGTAGAAGTAGAAACTTGGTGTAAAATTGGCCATTTTAACCCTCTGGCTATCTTTTTCTCTTTTTACAAAGCTGAGATCATTGCAGCTGTTAGCAAGAACTGTCAATAGAAATAGGGAAAGTTTAGATTTCAGAGTGACTTCGAAATGAGCACCCCAAACACAATGAACTTGTATGCTGTATGGAGGGATACAGGGAAAGGCTTGGTGCTTCCTGAAAGACATCAAACTGCACTAGTGCCTTGTCCAGAGCACTGCTGTGGGTCTGGAATGTCACTTCAAGTCAGTAACTGACCCAGTATGAAGTAAAAAGCTCAGAGAATGAAATGCAGCTGGTGCTTTGGGGTAAAGGGGAAGGTATCCCCTCTCCCAGGAAGAGTCCTATCATGGTTCAGGAGTGTACAAACACCATGAGCTTAAAGGCATTTTACACCTTAGCACATCACTCGTTTAGTTAAGAAACAAGTATCTTAAAAACTGCTGTTGTCAACCAAAACTTCATGGAATTAAGATTTTAGACAAAAGAATAACATTCTGAAGTTCTCATGCAATTCTGAGAACACTAAAACTTGTCAGTTTTTAAAGAATTTTAAAAACAGGATGTTACACAATCACTCAGGTGACATTCGGGAATTCCAATCCTTGGAATTTCTTTACAGCAAAGGCTGTAAAGGAATCTTCCTTTAGAAATCCCACTGACCGTGCTTAACAGTCAAGAGTACACCTAGACACGCTGGGGTGTGACTGAGCTGAGTGGTAGTAACCGACTTCAAAAATTCTTACCAGGTTTGGAGTTTTCAGGGACAGAAAACTCAAAAAGGTCCTTTGTAAAATAGGGAGCGTTGTCATTATCATCCTCTATCCTGATTGTATGCACAAGTGGAACCTCTGGTGAATAACCATCTGGAGTGGTTGCAAAGCAAATGATCTGTAAGACAAATTCAGTATTAAGCAATGGGAAACATCATGGCACCTCGAGTTCAGTGGAAGAGCAGATAAACTGAAACACAGCATGCCAAGCATACTCTTCTCAAAAACCTCTTCAGCTACACGGAAGGGGAACTGCCTGATATCTTGCAACAACAGCCACACAGAGTCACAGAATTACTGAGGATGGAAAAGACCTCTGAGATGATCCAGCTCAGCCCATGGCCTAACTTTACCACATCAGTCAGACCAGGGCACTAAGGGCCACATCCAGTCTTTTCTTAAATGTCTCCAGGGATGGGAACTCCACTACTATCACTGGGCCGTCCATTCCAGTGTCTGAGCACCCTTTCCATGAGGCAGAGCTTCCTAACATCCAACCTAAAGCTCCCCTGGTACAGCCTCAGGCCATGGTCTCATCCTGTCACTAGTTGCCTGCCCCCCACATGACTACAATTTCCCTTCAGGTAGTTGTAGAGAGGGAGAAGGTCATCCCTGAGTCTCCTCTTCCCCAGACTAAACACCCCCAGCTCCTTCAGGCTCTCCTCATCAGACTCTCCCCCTAGTCCCTTCCCCAGCCTCACTGCTGTCCTATGTTTCATAGGAATGTTTCATTTCTTTCCAAGCCCTTCCCCTTCCATTCTTCATACTACAAGCAATCCAGTAACTTCACTGGGTTTCCCCCACAAGTCTGTCAAACACTTCTTCCCAGTCTCCTGAACATCATTTTTCCAGGTGTCCAGGAGGCAACCTCAGCCTCATCAAACACTGAGATGTGAATGTTGCTATTTGGAACAAAACCAGCAGCTAAACTACTTGCCCATTACACCACCACCCTAATGAAATGCAGGACTAAGTGCTGCAAATTACCTACTCAGAAGCTGTTTGTTTCTTTAAATTGCCTTCTTACACTTTCCAGCCAGTAGAGAGAGCAGTGCACCTTGTTAAAATCCCAAAACTGCACAGCTCAAGAAAGAGACGCTCAGAAATCAGTAGCCATCAGGTTTCTCATGGTTTTGTTTTTCTGTGGACCTTTACAATCACCCCTGAAATTTAAAACTCTTCCCAAAAGTGATATAAACTTAGCGAGCTATTTGATTTAAGCTGTAATTAAGAGTCTAAGCAGTGAAGAGCAAAATTAACCTCAAGATATAGACGCCCAGCTGTTTATTTGTCAGTGATTTCCTTTCTGCAACACCAGAGATGTTACTCAGAACAGACAAGTGATTCCAGACCTTGTTTGCTCCCAGTTTCTCCTGCAACTCAGCTTTCAAATACACACATGAATGTATTTAATGTGCGTTTAATTCTATTTACACAACTTAGGGCTGTACCTGAAAGCTTGGATATTCTTCACGGTCCACTGCACGAGTAGCAAAGATATTTCCAGTTTCTCTTTCTATGTAAAACAAACCCTTCGGATCTTGGTCGATTCCTGGTCCACTTGCAGAATAGTAAATGGTGTAGTTCTGAGCAGTGTCCGACTGGACCTACGAAGAACACATTTTATGAGCCCGAGGAAACACAGCAGCATCATTCTACTGCCTTCCCCCATTTCCATCATCACATTTAGCACAAAATGCTGTTGAAAAAAACAAACCCAACTTGATTTACTTCTACCTCTTTATCAGAGCAGGGGAAGCACCTGCCGTGTAACTGCTTTCCCTTACAATGTGTGCACACACGAAAGGTTAGTTCATTCAAACCCAGAAGTGTTTAGGGCTACTGATCAATTAAAGAAATGACAGCGTGCATGAAAAAGACCCAACATTTGAAATCTCCTCTCTCTAGAATACTGTGCAGGCAAGGCACACTCACATAGACTATTCTTGCTGTCAGTATCAAGATACTTAGGTTTTGGTGTGTTCACTGAGAACGCGGGTTGCAAGCAGAGAAGAAAAAGCTAAGGACAGATGGAAAGAGAGAAAAGCAAGGGAAATAAAGAAGGAAAAAGGACCACCATAACTGTCCAGAGACATGCCAAGTCAGACAGCTTCACAGCTTCTCTGCTTCTCATTACCAGCACCAAGGAAATAACATCAGCAGCTATAAACACCTTCCCCCCAAAATACTTTCTTTACCTACTGAGTGCCAGAAGTGAAGAAGGTAAGATTAGCAGAATGATTGCTCTGCAGACTCTGTTATTACACTTGTCTCCACACATCTGCTACCAGCCACTCTGTAATCTAGTGAAGGCTAGATGGATCTATGATAACTTTACTTCTTGCATTTCTCTTTCACGCCTACTTGTTTTCTTCCAGTAAGTACTTTTCCTAATAATATAGGCCATAGTCAGTCTGCAGTGCTACAGGTACAGACCTCGAGCTCCGGAAAGAATGTAGACATGCAGGTAAGTTCCCCCACTCTGTGTCTACAAAACCTGTTTCTAGGCAATGTTTTGTGAGGGTTTGTTTGTTGTTTGTTTTTTTTAATTACACTCTTCACTGATTTCCAGGCCAAAGAGCTCTCCTCTGATAGTATGCCTCTTCCTTCTGACAGCTTTTGCACATTTCTAGTTCATCCCAACTATGCTCACAAGTCAGTTCAGAAACAATGAACAGGACAGAACAAGACAAGAACACCAGCAGGAAAGGCATCAGTAGGGACAGAGAGAGGGACCAAAGAGACCCCACTTCTGTTCTGCAGTTTTATCATAAAGCCACATACAGAAGTTGCCACGTACAAAATCAGGAGCTGCATAAAAGATACCTGCTGAATCTGCAGCGGAAACGGTCCCAGTGAGTTCTCTATCATAACAGATGGAATGGGGCCCCATCTTCTTTTGGTTCGCTTGAGAACCGTATCTCTAGCAAGCCTGGTCTTCTGTGTCTGGGTCAAGGAGACAGAGACAGGTAACCACATGTCCATATATTCTTAGCTGTGTGTATTTTTGCTTCATTACTGTCCTATATTCCCATCTCTTCTCCTTCCATCCCATTTTTCCCCACCAACCATTGGCTTTTCCAAGATCTTTAATTCTGACTACACTTGTGACAGTACTCCCAAGAGATTTCTTTCCATTCATTCAAATACTTGGCAAAAATAACATCTGCCTTAATTCCTCCAACATGACTACTGCGATTCTTGACATTCCTGATAAAGCAACTTATTAGCATCTCCCATTTTAGAAAGGAACTCTACTGGCTTAAGCAACACAGTAATTAGCAAGTGCTAAATAAAAATACATCCTACAGCAGAGTGCTTTGCCTGATTATTTGGATTCCAGAGCTTAACTACAGCTACCCAGTATGAAGCTGCATGTTGTGACACAGTACTCCATGTAAGGTATCTCAAAATAAAGGTCACCTTTTTCTCTTCTTCCACCAAGCTAACGTGTATTTTCTTTTGTACTTGTTCTTCAATGTCTTTAAGCAATATAGTAAAAGCCTTTTTCTCAGCGGAAAAAGAAACAGCAGAGGTCGTGTACACAGACCCATCCTCTAGAACTCTGAAGCTTGCATCGCTGGAGCTGATAAGGTCTGCAGTCTGAAGGCATCCTTTCAAATCGACTGTGAGGACAAACAAACACGGAGACAGTAACTCAAGCAGTGAAACAGTAACATCCTTCACAAAACAAAACAAATACCTCTGCCTAACCAAAACATTGGCAACTGACACACACTGAGCCTGCAAGCATTTTGTCATCCAGTATTAGAACCCATTCTGGCACTCAGAAGTTTAAACTGCTTTCCACTCTCGTGTTCCTCACCCTCACAAGTCAGTTCAGAAACAATGGTATTGGTAAAAGGGTTTTTATCTCTCAGTATTGGTAAAAAAAATCACTGAACTAATAAAGAGAAAAACATGGCAGACACACTCATTCTTGGATCAGTAGCTGAGACATCTGCCTTGTGCTCCATGCCCTACAGAACCAGTGAAGATGATTAATTAATTCAAATGCCCAATGGAGATACTACATCTTGGAAGCTTTGCCCTCAGGAGTAGCAGCCCTGACTGGTACTGTGTGATTTAATAGTCTCAGGAGGACCAAAGTCTTTAAATTATGAGGCAGACAGATGGGAGAGATAAAGACTAGAGTTACTAGGGCAAGCAATCGGCAGTTTTAGAACATGTATGCGACAGGATCCCATGCAGCTCATAGGAAGCACCAGGGAAGTTCAGTGTACTTCTCAGGTATTTTTTTTACTGCAAATGTTGTCTCTCATGGCTAAACTATACACTTCAGTACCCTTGGTTCACCAGTGAGTAACTCAGCACTACAGCTGGAGAAAAAGTAAGGCAGGATAACCTTAATCAACTGCTGCAGGACCAGAGCAAGAATGATGTGGCACCTTGAAAAAGAAGGCTGAAGAGCTGAGCTCTAGACAAATGACCCTTCCAGTGTACAAGAGGCATCAGGGTCTCAAGATTAAAGCTTCTCAATACCCCTCCAGTGACACAATAGCAGATGGGACCTTTCTCCAAGATAGCTGACTGCAAAATCCCCACAGCAGATCCAGAATTTCTCCCCATATATGTAGATGGTATTTTCAATAAATGAGTTTTCCTGTCTCTTCTCAGAAACACAAGGACAGGCAGGATAATTTTGAATACGTGATTTCTTCCTTCTGTTTCTAAAGTCTTTAAGTGCTCAAGCATTTCCTAGACTTTCTATTCCACTGCAGCAGTGACTCCCATCTCCTGACAGTCTGTACAAAGAAAATTTAGCATTGAACAGAGTCTCACTGCTTCATTTAAAGGTGTCTTCCACTGCTACCTATTACAGCACTGCATTTCCACAAACACCAGACTGAAGAGTTTGTTTCTGATTGTTATGGGAGTCAACTTTATGCTCAGTCAGCCATAGCTTTGTTGGATCTGTTAGGTTTCTTTACAGCCTCCTCAATCACGTTGGTTAAGTCAGGAATGCAACAAAAACACCTTACAACAACCAGGAAAATCCTGGTATTGATGCAGAATACATTGCTCTGTCTTCTAAAAGCTTAAGCAATGTCATTCAAACTCTAAAGGATTTGTTAAATGTGTGGGGGAAAATCAAGTTCAATATTATGCAATTTCTTTCGTAGCATTATAAAACATGAAGCTTTGTTTTTACATAATTCTAGTTTATTTACACAGAAAAATGCTAAAGTCTCTGAGAATGTGCTAAATATTCTAGGAAACGAATGCAATCTTTTTCATTTTAAAAAGAAACGGCATGTTTTCCTATTCCTCTGGTCAACTAAACATTGCCCTGTATTGAGACAGGCCATCCGGTCAAGAGAGAAGCCCTTTCCCAACCTAATGTGGACATCCTTGCAACATGCTCATTTGTGTGTGCTCTGAACACCTCAGCACCAGTCACATCGGTCCTGCCCTGAGCAGCAGCTTACTGGTGCTTGGTTGTCTAGGCTTTACCTTTTGCTTTCAGTTCTTCATTACCTGAATGACTCACTGCCTTCTTCACACAGCTCTGGGAGTTATGGGTGGTCTTGGGAATACCAAGCAGCTCCTAAAATACTAAGCTCTACCATCCCAAGTTTGAAAACATTAAACTCTGCCATTCCAGTTTTAAAATAAACACTGCCAATAGCTGTTTACACAGAAGTCAAATGGATGCATGGAGCCAGCATTCAAATCCGTAACAAACACAGGGCGTATCCTTCACAAAAAAGGCTGATACAACTGTTTAACTGGCTGGCCAGTCATCCATTCATTCCCTAGGAAAAAAAAAAGGGAGTCTCCTTCACTGCTAACAGCATCTCCAGCACAGGCGCAGTGTCATAGCAAAGCAGGCATCCCGCAGCTTCTCACCTCTGCCAACTAATGTGTCGGCCTCTAGTTTAGAAGGAACATGAAAAATTACTTTCTCGCAAGCTTCACCGCACAAACTCAGCACCTAGAAAACAAATTGAGAAATCAGAACAAAATCCACCCCATAATCACAAGGTATTTTGAATAACAACTGCAGACACCAAAGCTGCCTTAGTTTGCTTTTTACAAAGAGGCAGTGAAACAGCACTGAGAGCTCTCATCACTAAGAACTCGGGCTCCACGCTGCGTAACATGTAAAGTCTCAGGCTGGAAGGAAGCTCCAGAATCTACCTGTGGCTTGTGGGCTTTTTTCTAAAGTCACAGCAGCTCCCAGCGAGAGCTCCCTTTGAGCAGAAGATTTCACCCACACTATTACTTTAGCAGAGGAAAGATAAAACGCGGCTTCACCGCACACTCCCTCCAGTCGCATTCTTGGCCAGTTCGGGCTTAATGCGTCTCAAGTCTGAAGGTTTAATCCATCAGCGCTCAGTACGGTAGAACTGTGGTGATGCTTAACATTAAAGGCACAAGTGTCTTATTAAAACCACATGACGACACTTGTGCTTACATATCACTTGGCATCTTCAAAGCACATTCTCAACGAACTAATTAAATCCAGCTTCAGCAATTAGATACAACATAAATAAAATGCTATCACAGCCATCCCCTCCCATATAACCAGTTACTAAATGGGGTCCTCCCTCAACATTCAAAAGAGCAGCAGATAACCAAACTTTTTTAGATGAAGAATTGTACAGAGGTACAAAGATCTCCTTTCCTCAGCACAGAGCGAGTTAGTCCTGACCTCTGATTATATATATTTAAGCCAGTTTCTATCCAGATCTTTTAAACTGTAATCCAAAAATCACCCAGCCAATTAAACAAAGAAATACTGACATGTAAATAAATGCATTCACCCTTTTAAGTGCATTGATTCTTTCAGGATGAAAGTCCAGCGAAAAAGGAAAGTCACTTTTATTTTGCACACAGCTTTAGGATTAAAGGTGTAAAGAAGGAAAGAGCAAATGGAAATTCTGAGTCGGGAATGCTTTAAAAATCTTTAAGACGCTAGAAAAACTCCGATTAGCTTAAAAAAGCTGAAATGTGGGATTTAATGTTTGCATTAAAGCAATTTAAATGCTGCATCTGCATCATAAAAGCTCCTTGCTCACATATACACAGATACACAAATATGCATATATAAACCCATTTACACCGCTCCGCTTAGCTATTAGCAAGCACTAATAATAAACACTTAATAAAACGCTGAGTTAGTCTGTAACTTATTAAAACCACCCCATCTTATGCCACTGGTCTCAGGTACTTCCACGGAATCAATGACATCTGATGTTGAAGCAGCAAACACCAACCTAGACCGAGAACAACTTGTGAGGAGTTAAACACACGCACTAGTTATCCGTGGGTATCAACAGGTGAGGAAACACCGGGTAAAACGATGCTGGGGTGTCCTTTCATACAATGGAGACACTTCAGCAGGTGCTTAGAGGTTTGGGTGTTGGTTTTTTCCCCTACTTCACAAGGAATTTATTTCACTTTTTGTAATTAGATGTATGAGTAAACTCGCTTGGGTGACTCTGGGTTTCATTATTACTCTCCCAGCAAAGGCAGGCAGGCAGTGTCTGGAGCAGAAACACTTTCATTCAAAGGAACACGTATAATTAGCACAAAAATAATACAGTCGGTGCTCTGGTCACCAGCGAGCGTTTTTCTTTCGGGCCCTATGAAACACAATGACAACCGGGGGAGAAAGGGGATAGAAAACACAAAACAAACGACTGTGCAAAGAAATCAAAACCACTACAAGAAATTAAGCAGAAAGGGAGAGAGGACTCCCCCGCTCTGCCCGACAACGGCCTCTCCGTAGCCGGTAATTAGGGCCAGCGAGTACTGAAGGCAGCTGAGGCTGCTCCGTTCACAGAGCTCGGTGCCTTCCAGGGCAGCCGGACACTCTCCACCCCACGGGCAAAGGGCAGCAGGGTTGGGGCAGGGGGTCGCGCTGCTGCGGATAAGGGCGATTTTAAACAAACCCCTTCGGTTTAATCTTTTCTATGAACAACCACAACGGCGACAACGCGTTCCGTCCACGCAAAACCCCGAGAGTTAACCCGACCGCAACCCGCTTCTTCCCCTCTCCCAGCACCTCGAGACGTTCCCGCAGCCGCGCAGCCCTGCGCGGGGTCGGGAGCGGAGGTCCCTCCGCACCGTAGAACCTCCCTGGGAATGAAGACCCGCAGGTCGACCCCCCCGCAAGCTTCTCCTCTACAAAACCTGTCTGAAGGAGGCACCGTTGCGCGGAGTTTTGTAAAGCCCAGCCGCGCACCTCCCGCTCCCCACCG
>VZRI01010684.1:0-13304 GCA_013397515.1 Upupa epops | reverse complement strand
TGCCCGTCACAGCCCAGCCCTGCCCTGCCCGGCCCTGCCCGCCCACCTCCGCTGCAGAGCCCTGCCCGGTCCCTCCCCGCACCCTCCTCGGTCCCTCCCCGCAGCCCGGCCCTGCCCCGGCGTGCAGCAGCGGGGCGCGGCTTCCGCGCAAGGGGCGCGCAACATTCCGCGCAGGTGGGACCCCGCCCGGCCCGGCTGTGTGAGGGCTCCCGCTGCCATCGCGGGGTGGGTGTCTCGGTGTGAATCTTGGGGTTCGATTTGTGTTTCGAGAGGGTTGTGCTGTTGGGTTCAAGCGCTCAAGGTGATCCCCTCGCGTTCAGGGTTTCTCCAACCGAATGAAATGAATGAAATAGAGAATGAATGAATAGAAGGAACCCAGCAGAGCGGTGCCTCTGCAGGAGGTGGCTTTGCGAGGAAACAGCCTACACTTCATGCCTTTCAGTCATCGTGGGGTTTCTATCACAGCTTGGCAGATCCAAGGATTTGTATTTCACACTTGGTTTTCTTATTCCTGCAGTTAGTACTGATTTGTCCCTTTTTATATGGCCATCCCATCTGGAAAGACCTCTAAGAACGTCAAAGCCAGACAGGCTCTTCTCAAGGGCATCTGGTGATAGGAGAAGAGGCAATGAGTGCCAGCTGGAATAGAGGAGGTTCCATCTCAATCTCAGCAGGAACTGCTTCCCAGGGAGGGTCCTGGAGCACTGGACCAGGCTGCCCAGGGGCGTTGTGGAGTCTCCTCTGCAGACATTCCAAATCCACCTGGCTGTGTTCCTGTGCCACTTGGTCTGGGTGATCCTGCTGTGGCAGGGGGATTGGACTGGATGATCTTTCGAGGACCCTTCTGATCCCTTCTGATTCTATGAACCCAGCTGTCCCCAGCCCATCGCTAAACCCTGTCCCTAAGCTCCAGATCTCTATGACTTTTAAACACATCCAGGGATGTCAGAAAGGATCAGTGGGTTGGTAGATAACATCTCCGTGTTTGTTTACATTCAAAAGTTCTATTAAGAAGCAATAATTAAAAGATCCCTCTCTAGTTTCTGTGCCCAGGATCAATGCCCTTCTGGTGTCTGAAAGCCAGCAGCATTCACCTCTTGAGGTCATGGATACTGCAGGTAGCAAGAAGAGAGGCAGAAGTGTCACCACCGGGCAGGTGCTTTGGGACACTTGTATATTGCTGTGGGCATAAGAAATGCAGGAATGGCTGAGAGCATGGCCATGCCCCTGCTAGTCTTCTGGGCAACCCATAGTGCTCTGTACTCTGGATCCTTGAAAGCATGGCCATGCCCCCTGCTAGTCTTGTGGCCAACCCATAGAGGTCTGTGTCATGTGGTTGGTTACAAATGAGTTTAGCCAGGATTCATGTGCTCTGGGAAAGCAAGAGGTGGCTTGGAAGAGTTCCTTGGGCATAGGGCACTCTGATAAGCTGTGGTAATCTCTGATAACGTTCACAGCGAGGTGCTGCAGAGCCCCATGGTGTGCAAGTGCTGAAGGCTGGCTCTGTTGGTGGCTGCACCATGAGGAGATGACATTATAGAATCACAGAACCAGTGAGGCTGGAAAAGACCTCTAAGATCTTCCAGCCCAGCCCATGAACTAATGTCACCAGAGTCCACTAAACCATGGCACTAAGTGCTACAGCCGGTCTTTTCTTAAACACCTCCAGGGATGGTAACTCCACTGAACTCCATCCTATGAACCCAACGGGAGCAGAGGAAAAATGGCTGCAATATTTCATTCCTTTGATTTGAACCACTAAAGTCTTACTTGTCTTAAGAAGCAACCTCACATTCCTCAACTTCATTTAGCTTCACCCAGCATGGGCCACCCCGGGGGTTCCTGTGACCACACAGTGATAACACACAACCCCCTGCAGTCCCCTGTAGCTGTACCCAACCCTTGTCTCTGCCATCACAGTACCACAGTCTCACAGTACTGATGAGGCTGGAAAAGACCTTAAAGATCATCCAGTCCAACCTAAAACCAACCCTTTGTGAGTCTCCGAGCTAGGTGAGAAACACAGAGCCTAATTTATAAATATTTTAATTCATTAGGATCCATTCAAGTAATTATGGACATAGAAAGGGAATGAATTTGTCTGGACCTGCAATAATTTCCAAATCTAATAACCCAGAATACTAACTCTGTGGTCAGGACTTCATTTTTCTGAGCCTTTTAATTCTTTGTTTGGTGTCAATGTGGGACAAACCCACATCTGTGAGAAGCGGTGCCTACAGTTGGTTGACCCAGACTCTCTATTCCAAAGCCCTAATCATCAGTCTTAAAATTTTGGTCTGGCTTTGCACCACTGCTGTTTTTCTCCTCCTACGTGAGGTTCTTTACTCGCAGTAACACACCGAACCCCGTACACTGAAGATGAAGATCCTGTGGCTGTGAGAATTGCAGTTCAAGGAGAGACTGGGCAAATACTGGCAGGAGAGATACAGGCAAGACTAGCAACTGGATGGGCTCATGGTACCCAGGGCGGTTGGAAGTGTCATAGCTGGCAGCCTTTCTCTTACTTTTCCTAGGCACCAGCTCCTGGACACCCTGAGCTGGATAGACCAAAGGGTCTGGGATGACATAGTTGGCTGACTCTGTGCTTCTGTGAGCTTCTCAGAGAACACAGAGCCCTCCTTCATGCTAGTGGTGTCCAAAGTTGCTCTGCTATTCAAAATTTGAGTTGGAAATTCCACCTGAGTGAGTAAATGCCTTTTCATCACAAGCACTTTTTAGAGTCATTCACGCCTTCCTCATCACCAGGAAGCATTTGTGCAGCGGAGAGGTATTTGAAAATGGGCTGGCCTGCTCATCCCAAGAGTTGTGTTGTGTAACTGCAGTAGATCCCTGCCCTGTTTGCCATGTGTCTCGGACATCTTTCAGGGCTTTTGTTTGACATCCTATGGACATCTTTCAGGGCTTTATTTTGAACACAAGGAATCTCTTATACCTGGAGCTCTGAATGTCTTCCTTTGCTTTTGAGCAGGGGAGTGCACGGATATGCTTAGATTTCAGGTTTCCTTGGTGCATTCTTAGGGCTAGAGTCAGGGAACAAGAATGAGACGGGGAAAACATCACAGCCTCATTAAAAAAGGTTTGAAAGCCCCATCCCCATCACTTGCAGCCTGGGTAGCTTGGAGCTCACTGAGTACATGCGATTCTGAAAGTGTAGGCTCAATGTAGGAACACGAGTGAAATATTAGAGAAGAATTAGCCTGACTTTTGTAGAGGGAAGCTTTACCTCACAAATTCAGTGTAGTGGAATGTGGGCTCCATAAGTTCAGCCCATCGGTGCAAGAGTGTTCAAAAAGATTGACAGAACCCATCAAAACAAAAAACCTCAGTGAAAACTGCAATAGGAGGAGAGGTTTTGCTGGGATCATAGATGGTTTAAAATGGGGAAAAGAAGCCTGATGGCTGTTCTGCTGCAGGGGAGACCAACAGCTGGAACCTGTCCATATATTCATAAAAGATGTGGGAAGGGAGATTAATAGGAGCCCAATAACAGCGGAGAATTAGTCATATTCATGCCAGCCAAACCTGAAGTTACACAAGAATATTTCCATGTGAACAGGTATGGTATTGATAACTGAAAGCTTAAATTAATGGAATCGTAGAAGGATTAGCTAAACTTGTTGTTACCTTGCTGAGAATAGACTTGGGATGGTTCTCTGAGGGTATCAGAAACTCAGTGACCAATGTCAATGACAAGTAAATAAAAAAGCAGTAATTAATTGTAAATAAACAACATAAATCTCTTTATATTTTGCTTTTTATAATCTCTGTGGTCATGGGTACCTCCATATATTAAAACCAGTTTGCAATTCCATTAAGACCTTTCATAAAAGGAGTAGTAGAGTCATAGAATCATAGAATGGTTTGAGGTTGAAAGGGACCTCAGAGATCGTCTAGTTCCAGCTCCCCTGCCACAGACAGCGACACCTCTCACCAGACCAGGTTGCCCAGAGCCCCATCCAACCTGACCTCGAACACTTCCAGGGATGGAGCAGCTACAGCTTCCCTGGGCAACCTGTTCCAATGTCTCAGTACCCTCATAGTGTGGAATTTCCTCCTAAGACCTACATCTATCCCATTTTATCTTGAAACCATTCCCCCTTGTCCTATCACTAGAGTCCCTCATAAACCATCCCTCTTCAACTTTTCCATAGACCCCCTCAGGTACTGGGATGCTGCTGTAAGCAAAAACAGACAAGAAAAGCTGGTGACTATGAAGACTAAGTGAAGCAGGATTCTTGATCTTGGAAAAAAGAAGGGGTGATGGCAGAGGTTTAGACAACTGGTAGTGATGCAGAGAAAATACAGAGTGGGGAAGGACTGCTCATGTTTTCTTATAATCCTGGTACCAGAAGAATTAAAACAGATATTAAAAGCAGAACCTTTGGTTCAGAAAGTTGTAAAATGTTTGTTGTTGAAAGCTGACAGGGTCTGTGACAGGAAGGAGCATTCAATACTTTTTATTTCCACTCCTTTTCTCTAAAAATCAGCTACTTCCTATTGCTGAGGGCAGCAGACTTGAGCTAAGAGAGCAAATCAGTTCCTTTGGTGGTCCAGAGTAGTTTCATGGCTGGACCGTGCTCATCTCCTCTCAGCACATAGAAACACGGAACAATTTTGGCTGGAAGAGACCTTCAAGATCATCAAGCCCAACCTATCCCTAGCCCTATCAGCACTGCTAAGCCCAATGCAACATCTACCCTTCTCTCAAACACTTGGGGATGGGAACTCAACCCCCACCCCAAGCAGGCAGGTGCAGTCCCTGACAACGCTTTCAGTAAAGGTGTTCTTCCTGACATCCAACCTGAACCTCCCCTGGCACAGCTTAAGGCAGTCTCCCCTTGTCCTAGCCTACTGCTGGCCACTACAGAGAANGCAGTCTCCCCTTGTCCTATCCTACTGCTGGCCACTACAGAGAACAGACCAACCCCTGCCCCTCTACAACCTCCTTTCAAGCAGTTACAGAGAGCAGTAAGTTCTCCCCTCAATCTTCTCCTCTCCAGGTTAAACAGCCAGAGATCCCTCAGCCATTCCTTATAGGACACACCTGTTCCAAACCCCTTACTGGTCTGGTAGCCACCTCTGTTCCCTCTCCAGCCCTTTCAGTAGAGCAGTATAACACTGATGAAGGATTGGGAAAACATGGAGGCTGCTTCTCCTTGTGCAGGGGGATGGTGCAACCAAGAACATGCAGCACTGTGTTTATGTTGGAGGCATCCCTGGATGCAAAACTCCCTCCTCTGGTTGGCCACCTCAGAAGAGAGTGGCGGGGCACTCTTGGCCAGGGGTTTCTGTTAACATGCTTTGTTAATAAAATGTGCTAAACACTCCTAATTTAGGTCAGGAATACTAATTACCCGAAGGGTACCTGAACAATAAACAACAATGACTGTAACTGAGAAACTAATTAGCTTTCAAAATTTGGCTTTCTTAATCATCAAAGAGGATGGGATAAAGCTCATCTTTAATTTAGGGAATAATTATTATCAGTGGTCTGAAGCTTCACACATGACTCATTCCCACATGAGGGTTGGATTGAATAAGCCTATAGCCTCGTGCTTTTGCCCTTCTCTTCTTGTAATAAAATACAACCTAACCTCTCCTGATGCAGCTTGAGGCCATTTCCCCTCATCCCATCATTAGTGATTTGGGAGAAGAAGAGGTTATTTTTAAAAGCCCTCCTCTAACACATAGAGAGCTTCTAGAACCTGCAGAACACTTGGAAAGGGGTTAGTAAACTGAAACTATGAGAAAAACGCGTAGTAGTCCGAGTTCAGTACTACAGAGGTAATATAAAGGGACAATGTAGAGACTGAGAGACTTCAGGTATTAGAGATCTTAATGCTTTGCCCTACTTTAAATAGAATACGTGATGTATACAGGCTCACAGAATCACAGGGATTGGAAGAGACCTCTGGAGATCATCTAGTTCAATCTCACTGCTAGAGCAGGACCACCTAGAGAACACTGCACAGTAACACATCTTGAATGTCGCTAGAGGTGGAGACTCCACAACTCCTCTCCAGCCTGCTCTATTATCCTCACCATGAAAAAACTGTTTCCTTACGTTTCTGTGGAACCAAACAGCTTGGAGAGGGGACAGAGTGCACCCTCAGCAAGTTTGCTGATGATAGCTGAAAGGAGTCGCTGACACACTGGAAGGTGGTGCAGTGTGACCTCAACAGATTGGAGAGTTGGGCAGGGAAGAGCTTGATGAAGTTCAACCAGTGCAGAGAGCTGCATCTGGGGAAGAACAACCCCAGGAATCAGTACAGATTGGGGACTGACCTGCTCTAGTTAAAAGGACCTTGAGGTGCTGGAGGACCACAGATTGCCCATGAGACAGCTGTGTGCCCTTACTGCCAATAAGGCAAATGATCTCCTCAGGTGCATCAAGAAGAGTGTGGCCAGTAGGCTGCAGGAGCTTTTCCTCCTCTACTCTGCCCTTGTTAGGCCATATCTACAATACTGGGCTACCTGGTTCAGGGCTCAAGATGAGGAATTGCTGGAGAGTGTCCAGTGCAGGGCCACAGAAATGATCCGGGGGCTGGAATGTTTTCCTGAGGAGGAGAGGCTGTGAGAGCTGGGGCAACTTGGAGAGGAGGAGACCAAGAGGGGATCTCATTAAAGCTTACAAATATCTAAGGGATGATTGTCAGGAGGGTGGGACATGAGTCTTCTTAGTGGTGCCCAGTGACAAGTACTTGATTTAATTCCAGTAGAGAATAGTAAGTGTGACAGCTGGATCTGAAAAACAGAAGTGGGATATCCCACAGAGTTACTCATTTAGCCTGGATCCATTCCTGTGTGACTTAGTCTATGTGATCCTGCTGTGGCAGGGGGATTGGACTGGATGATCTTTTGAGGTCCCTTCCAATCCCTAAGGATTCTATGATTTTCGAAAGTTAAAAAGTCTATTTAAACTATCAAAGTGGAAGTTTCCGAGGTGATATTATTCTTTCAAATCCTTCTAGGCATTCATCTGAGTTGGGGAGGGTTGTAGGTATGATCACCTTACAAAAGGCATTGGAGATGTGAGGTCTGTAGCTATGAAGAAAGTGAAACTCTACAAGTGTTTTTCAATTATTAAATGAAACAGGCAAGAAACCTTCACCGTTTGACTATGATGCTCATGAAGTTTATGAAGTGTTTTACGGGCTCATGCTGGTTTTAATAAGCCGACAATATTTGCTGCGGTCTCTTTTATTGAATCACAGTATCACAGAGTGTTAGAGATTGGAAGGGACCTCGAAAGATCATCCATTCCAATCCCCCTGCCAGAGCAGGATCCCCTAGATCCAGTCACACAGGAACATCCAGATGAGTTATAAACATCTCCAGAGAAGGAGACTACTCCACAAACTCCCTGGGCAGCCCCTTCCAGTGCTCTGTCACCCTGTGAAGAAGAAATCAGTTTGTTATGGATTCATTAAATTGTACAAGAGACAGGGAGGAATTTTACAAGTTGTGATAAGTTACAGCCTAGACTCCAAGGGGTTGTTTTATTCCCTGATTTCAGTGTTTGGAAGATTCCAAAGACTGGAAAGCATCAGGAGTAAGATACCATCAACCCTCAGACTTAGGATCAGAGAGTGGTTTTCCCTCATAGCCCAGAATCATAAGCACTTGTTTGGGGAGTCCTCCTTTATTTTTGTGTCTTTTTCTAGAGACACTGATTTTTTTATCTCTTTGGATGAGCTCATGTAAGAATATTTCATTCTCTGAACCTTTCTGGTATCAGAGGCCAAAGCAGGTAGACACAACATGCCCTGAGCCATAACTTTTTACTAAAAACCTAAACATGGAAGTGGAAAGTGGCAGCCTGGCATGGAAAATTTGCCAGAGCATCTGTTGTTTAGTTCCAGTTAATGAATCAAACACAATGTGTTCAGGCAAAGGAGGGACTCCAGTTTATGTGATGTTGTTTCTCTGCTAAAAGATTTGACTAAGTTGCTAATGTCATGGTGTGTCATTCAGACTGGTTTCTGCTGAAGACAGAGCTATTATCTCTGTGCATGGCATTAAACTACAGACTGGCTCCCCTGTTCTCTTCCCTACACAATCAGAGCACAACCTTTTCTGCAAGGGGAATGTGTGTTGCTGCACTTCTGGGTCCCTTGCTTCAAAAAATAGGTTGAGGGGCTGGAGTGGGTCCAGCAATGAGGCTGGGGAAGGGTCTGGAGGGAAAGTCAGATGAGGAGAGTCTGTGGGAGCTGGGGGTGTTCAGCCTGGAGGAGACTCAAGGGGGACCTTCTCCCTCTCTACAACTACCTGAAGGGACGTTGCAGTCAGGTGGGGTTCAGGGTCTTCTTCAGGCAGCTAGTGATAGGATGAGACAGCAGGACCTGGAGCTGCACCAGAGGAGGGATAGGTTGGACATCAGGAAGCCCTTCCTCAGGGAAAGGGTGCTCAGCCACTGGACTGGACTGCCCAGGGCAGTGGGGGAGTCCCTGTGTCTGGAGGTGTTTAAGGACAGACTCGATGTGGCGCTTAGTGCCCTGGTCTGGCTGATGTCATGATAGGCTGGGCTTGATGATCTTAGAAGTCTTGTCCAGCCTTGATCATTCCATGATTCTGTGAACATTCCCAGAAGGAGACCACTCTGCGAGACATTTCAGTCTCTGTGCACAACAGTAATAGAATGAAAAACCTGGCAACTGCCAATGAGCACAAAAGCCAGAGTCAAACTGGATCACAGGCATTTGAGATTCTGTGTGCAGGTGCAGAATCGCCCAGGAATGTTTTTCTCTCTTTTCTATGTAAATTGATAATCTGGGTATTCAAACGAAACCACAGAGTTAATTTAACAAATGCAGGTATGAACTGAACAGCTGCAGCGATGGCTTCAAACCTTCAATTTCTTATAATCAAGATGGAAACCTGTTTAATCCTGTAAAGAAAACAGTCATTTGGTGGCATTTGTGTGCCACAGCAGAACAACCAACCAGTACTACAGACACAAGGAAGAAAGAAAGACTACAGGGGGTTGGAAAACATCACTGCATCTGCGACTAGTTCTGTAGCTGGATTGTTTTGTCATGCCACTGCTACCTCTGGTACTGCTACCTCTGGTACTGCTACCTCTGGTACTGCTACCTCGGGTACTACTACATCAGGTCTGTTTCCTCGCTCTGCTGGAGAGAAATGTCTCAGGGAAGGGTAGCTGTAGGGATGTTAGAGGCAGGTATGCAAGTAGCACAAGAGAAATGAGGAGTGTTAGAGTGGTGCAGTGTTTCACCCAGGGAATGGCATGCATTAAACCACCCTTGAGAACCCAAGAATAGTCATTTGCATTGGGAACTACAAAAGGCCTTGCGTTTGGCAGCGGTGCCGAAGTACAGTGAGGGTCCCGGAGCACTGGACCAGGCTGCCCAGGGGGGTTGTGGAGTCTCCTTCTCTGCAGACGTTCCAGCCCTGCCTGGCTGTGTTCCTGTGCCACTGGGTCTGGGTGATCCTGCTGTGGCAGGGGGATTGGACTGGATGATCTTTCCAGGTCCCTTCCCATCCCTGAGGATTCTATGATAATCCTGGAAGTATTGAGTTAGAAAGTGTTTGTCCCGACTGCACGCTACATTAAAATCTTGATCTTTTACGAGTTTATAACAATTTTTCCAGTAATTTCCAGCATTACCTCTTTCATTGAGAAGAAATTTTAAACCTCTGACAATAACAGAGCAATTATCAGCTGAAACGCTGGTTTAATTATTGCGTTGATGAGATCTTACTCTGTCACGGGAAGAGGAAGCTGCCCAGGTCCAGCCACCTCATCCCATCCACCCTGTATCCGTGATGCATCCGTTTGATATCACCATCTTAAGTAGCTTATACAGACACACACACACACGTAAAATGCTCTTTCAGTCGCTCACGCTCTTTCATGTTCTTCAGCTGAACACGCTTTACAAGGAGAGGTGTGGCTGCTGCTTTATTTTTGTCATTCCCTGGCCGTCTCCTGCTGCCATCATTCCGTTTGTGAGCAGGGACAGGCTGATACACGTGCGTTAGTTTCGGCACACGTTGAACATTTATGAGTTGAGATGGATTTGGAGATTATAAAGGAAGATGGCTGCAAAACCAAAATACCTTGCAGTCCAATTATGTTATACCCTTCTTTGTAACCAGCTTGGTTTATGCTTCTCTTCTTCCCTCTGATATTCAGAACAACCGACTCCTTGTTGGAACAGGCTGCCCAGGGGGGCTGTGGAGTCTCCTTCTCTGCAGACGTTCCAGCCCTGCCTGGCTGTGTTCCTGTGTGACTGGGTCTGGGTGATCCTGCTGTGGCTGGGGGTTGGACTGGGTGATCTTTCCAGGTCCTTTCCAATCCCTAAGGATTCTATGATCTCCTTCTTCATTGGCTCGCAATGAGCAGATGGCATGAGGAAGCTTTAACCTTCGATATGCTGTCGTATTTTGTTGCCTACCACAGAATAAAACAGAGTTTGAGCTAATTACGTGCAGATTAAGCAGACCTGAGGTCACATTACACCGGAATATCTATACTAATACCAGCATGTCTATCTATCATGTGCAGATCCAGCAGAGAGAGAGATCTGCATTATGAGGGAGCACAGCTGAGGCTACAGGATGAGCAGCTCATGACAGGAGAAACCTTGCTGGGTTTTCCTCCACCTTCAAACTCAGTCTTGAGTTCTTGTGCGAAGAGTTAAACTATTCATTACAACCAAGGGGTGGTCCTTTTCCTTCCAGGCTGTGCCACAAAGCACCACTTTTGGTGCAACTCAGAGACAGAAGTCTGGTGGTGATGGTTGCTGCTTATGGGCAGGACTCTGCTTCTGTGACCTTTGAAAGTAAATGCAAATCAGATTTGATCACGGTGTTGTTCAATACAACCCCTTGATTTTCTGACTTTGTGCTCACTTCGATAGAATCACAGAATGCTCTGGGATGGAAGGGACTTCCTCATGTCATTAGTCCAATCCCCCTGCAAGGAGCAGGCACAGCCTCAACCAGATCAGGTTGCCCAGAGCCTTATCCAGCCTCCCCTTGAGTATCTCCAGGGATGGGGCCTCCTTCCCTGGGCAACCTGTTCCAGTGTTCAGACCTCCTCCTGCTCAAGAACTCCTTCCTCACAGCCCATTTCAACCTGCCCTTCCTTAATGTAAAACCACTGCCCCTCATCCCATCACTCCAGGCCTTTGTAAACAGTCCCTCTCCATCCTTCTTGTAGGACCCCAAAGTTAAGACATTTCCAGAAGATTATGATCCTGTTACACGCCTTTCTCTTGACAAAAGGAGAAAACAGCTTGTGGGGAGGCAGTTGCCATCATTTTACCATTACCAAAGAATCAGAGAATGTGTTGGGTGCTTTGGGTTGGAAGGGACCCTCAAAAGATAAGGTAGTCCAACTCACTCTACAATGGGCAAGGATGTCTTCAGCTACATCAGATAGCCCAGAGCCCCATCCAACCTGACCTCAATGATTCCATGGATGGGGCATCTACTGCTTCTCTGGGCAACCTGTGCCAGTGTCTCACCACCCTCATGGTAAAAGAAGCCTTCCACATATCTAATCTAAATCTGTGTTTTGTTTTAAAACCATCTCCTCTCATCCCATTCCAGCAGGCCTTGATGAAAAGCCTGTCCCCATCCCTCTTACAGGCTCCCTTGAAAGTACTGGAAAGCCACAATAAGGTCTCCCTGGAGGCTTCTCTTGCCTAGGCTGAACAGCCCCAACTCTCCCAGCCTGTCCTCACAGCGGGAGGGTTCCATCCCCCTGGTAATTTCTGTGGCCTCCTCTGGAGCCACTCCAACAGGTCCATGTCTTTCCTGTGCAGAGCTGGATGCAGCACTCCAGGTGAGCTCTCACCAGAGTGGAGTAGAGGGGCAGGATCACAGAATCACTAGGGATTGCAAGGGACCTTGAAAGATCATTTAATCCAATCCTCCTGACACAGCAGGATCACCCAGACCAAGTCACAGGACATCACAGCATCATCTCCCTCGACCTGCTGGCTGTGCTCCGTTACAGGGAGCTGCGATGAAAATATTGTACTCAGAATATGTGGAGAAAGAAAAGCAAGAAAATACAGGTGAGTAATGAACTGCCTCCAGCTGGGTTTATTAAACCCCCCAAACAACGGGTGTCTGTAACGAGAAAGACACTGACAAGCACAGGGGTCAGACCTGGGTAGTGGTGGCCAAACATCCAAGCAGAGATCCCTGCAGTCAGCGTGACTGAGCTACTTTATGTAGAACACACGTTCCATCACCTCTGTTCAAACCAAGCCTGTCTCTGGAGTAAGGAGAGTTCCATGCCAGGCATTTAAGGATGAAAGTCCTTTTCCCAGTGAGGAAAGTCCTTTTCCCAGTGAAGTTTACATGAATTGATTGGCTGCTGTGCACTGCTGTGGGAACTCTGTGTGACAGGAGCCTCAATAAAACCTGCTGAGGCACCAGTACTGACCCTGAGACTGGAATCTCCTTGTTGGGACTTTGTGAGAGGATAGAAATCCCTTCTAGCCCCTCAGTTAAAGTAACTCCTTACTAATTTAAAATGTCATTATATACCGGGAGATTGGCATCCTCTGCAGAATTCATAGCCTTGGACTCCTTCAGACAACAGAGGGGACTCCCCCACCCTCACCCTCACCGCCTGATGGTCAGTGGGGGCCTAAACCCCCACAGTGTCAGCTTTTCCAAGCGTTGATAGCCATGGTGCTTGAATTCCTGCCCTTTACCTATCATCATCTTTACTCTCCAGCCCTCCAGTCTTTCCACATCCTTTGTGCTCCACCCAATGGCTTTGGGGAAGTCCTCTTTCAAGTTTTCATTCTGCAGGGAACCACCGTTCCTCCGAGTCTCTCATTATCCCAGGAAAGGAGGCTGCTGCTCAGTGCTGGCTGTGAGTCAGCCGAGCAGCGCTCAAGGACTTTGCAAAGGTAGCATTTCTTTTCCCGCAGGACAACAGAGTGTTCAAGTCAGCCTCCTTCCTCCTTTCCTCTCCTCCCAGGTCTCTCTGCCTCCCCTGGAAAGGCTGAGCAAGACATACGGGATGAAAATGACTTAAAACCCAATTCCTCCAGAGGCGTTAGAGGAGGAACAAGAGTAAAAGTCAGGGAAGAATCGAATGGATGGATGGGAAAGGAATTCAGAAAGGAGAGAAAAGGAATGAGTGAGTGGAGGAAATAAGTGACAGGAAATTAAACTGGATTAAAGTTAAATAAATTCAAATGAAATGAATAAGAAATAAACCAAAATAAAATAAAGATAAAAATAAAACAAATTAGAATAAAATTAAATATAAAAATAAAACAAATTAAAATAAA
>VZRI01010683.1:19864-42751 GCA_013397515.1 Upupa epops | reverse complement strand
TGATCCCTAATGATTCTATGTGGTGTTTGCTTTTCTGTTAGGTAAAGTTTCTGTGAACATTGACTGTTTTGACTGCAAGAGTAAAGAAAGAGCAGAAAGTCAGACTGCAGACCATGACTAATTACTTTGCCAAGTGTACATAAGCTTTGCTCACTGTTTGGGGGAAGTTTAATATCAGAAAGCTTGTTTAGGTTTCTTGCTATGAATAGCTAATGTACCAAGTGATATGAATCTAGTCAGCCTTCTCCAAGTTTGCAGCAAAATTTGGAGAGAGAATGAAAATCAACTGAGCTTTTAGCTTGTTTTGCTTGGCAAATGAAGTTTCTGTGATCACACTGTGTGTCTGTGTGGTTCCTGTAGTAATCTAATATTATTAATAAGTGCTGTCCAACTGTGCAAGGCTTGGAAAACCTGTTTGCTTCCCTGAAAAGCAGCTTGAAGCAACACTTTGCTAAATCCTGTCACTACATTTCACCAGTATGTCCTGTTTTCAGTCAGATTATGACAACAACAGTTATGGTGTTGCTATTTAAAATGTAAAGAAAAACAAAATTTGAAAGTGGGAAATAAAAGTATAGAGAATATATATTCAAATAATCATGGCTCTGGGCTTTTGGAAATTACTTACCAGGGAAGAAGAATGTCCTTCTCTGGTCTGAGTTCAGACCCTTGTACTAGAGATGAGCAAGAGAAAAATTTTCTGGGATTGGGTAACCTGTACTGGAATCCATATTAACTAACATTAGATATCAAGGAAATAAGTATATGCAAGTGATTCTGTCTCAATGGGTAAATAAAAATTGGGCCTGTTGACAAAGTAGATGGTATATGTTCAGGTGACTCAGTTGAAGGTGGATGTTCAGAATAGTTCATGTGAATGATGCCTCAGAAAGGTCTAGAGGGATGCATATATCTAAATTAGTTGTTTCTACCTGCACTGTATTTCTCTAATGTTTTCAGAAAAACTTTCAGGATGAGATCAATTCCACCCCATTAGACAGGAAATGTCTAAAGACTTTTTGTGTGTTTGCATTATTTCTACTCATCTTTCTTTAAACTATTCCTAAGTCTTGCTCCTGGTATGAGATAATGCTTTTGAAAAGTGGTAAATCTGAGATCTGTTTAAAACGGTTTAGAAGTCAGTGAGTTAATATCCCTGTCTATGTGTGGGATTAGCATTCCCCATTTCCTCTCTGATATACTTGTCTAATATGCCTCTTTAACAGCTCTGATGAGAGGAATCTGTAACCTCCCAAGATGTTCTCTGGCAGTGGGGAGCTCTCCTCACTGATTTTCAGCTATCTTACCCCAGATTCCCTTGCTATAATTGAAACCCATTACTACTTTTCTCACCTACTGTGAATGTGGAAATCATTATTTTGTTTGAAAAAATCTGCACACTGCCTTACTAATTTTCTCTCACTTCTTCTTCCCTTCCATCCTTCTTTCCTTCTCAATTCTATCTTTGAAGTATGGTGTTCCTACTTTGCATAATCTTCCTTCTTCTCTGTTTATATCTTTCAGAAAGAGCTATTGCATATCTCTTGGCAATTAGTTTAGAAAAGTCAGTTAATTAGGACTCCATCAAAGGGAAAACCAGTCAGCACTACACATTGTATTCTGTCTTCCTTGTACAGAAGTTTTTCATATGAAACACACTGTTTATTGCATTAAATACCTAATAAACAGACAACTCCCCATCATGACAGCTTCACTGAGTGCATTGCAGAAAGTTTCATGATGACATCAAGCTGTGTGCTCTGGTTGACAAGCTGAAGAGAAGAAATGTAACCCAGAGGGACGTTGCAAACTGCATGAGGTTCAACCAAGTCCAAGTACAAGGTCCTACATCTGGGCTAGAGTAAACCCAAGCACAAGTACATTTTGGTTGGTGAATGAATTAAGGGTAGCCCTGAGGAGAAGGACTTGGAGAGTGTTGGTACATGAGAAGCTCAGTTGGAGCAAGCAATGTGTGTGTGCAACCAGAAGGACAGTTTTGTGTTGTGCTGTACTGAAAGAAATGTGATAAGCTTGTCAAGAGAGGTGATTCTTCCCCTCTACTGTGCATTTGTGAGACCTCACCTGGAGTACTGCGTCCAGTTTTTGATTCTCCACTAAAAGGAATGCAATGTTGCAATGTGTCCAGAGGAGAGCAACAAGGATGATCAGAAGGCTGGAGCACCTCTCCTGTGAAGATAGATGGAGGGATTTGGGGCTGTCTAAACCTGAAGAGGGCCTACAGGAAAGCTCTATAAGGCATTGTTAACAGCAACTCTTATAATAATGCAAAGGGGGATGGTTTCAAACTAGAAGGTAGGTTTTACACTAGGTCTTAGGAAGAAGTACCTCACTCTGAGAGTGATGAGGCACTGGAACAGGGTTTCCAGGGAGGTTCTGGATATCCCTTCCCTGGAAGCGTTCAAGGGCAGGTTGGATGGGGCCCTGGGCAACCTGGTCTAGTGAGAGGTTTGGAACTGCATGATCTCTGAGATCCCTCCCTGCCATTCTAAGCCATTCTATGAGCGTAATTCCTAGCAATCATCTGTACCTAATTGTATAGTACTTAATTGATAAGTACTATAGCCACACATATTCCATCAAATTATGAAGTAAATACTCCTTTTTTGAAACATCAGTGGTGATACTATTAGCATGAAAAGATTTTTTGGGGGGGGTTTTGAAATACAAACACTCAACTATTATATTAATGAAGGACAAGTTACATCAGTCAACTTGTAAGAGAGCTTCCTCAATATAGAATACGGCAGTGGTGGCTCCAGGCACTGTTACTAGTGGAAACTTTTCCAGAAATCCTGTTTTCTTTAACTGAGAGTGGTTCAATTTTAAGAGAATAAGTCAGAGGATGGTTTTCTGTAGCCCTCAACTGCATGATAGCAGAGACTAAGGTTTAAGCATGACTCTCACAAGAGATTTGTAATCAGCTATTTTTTTGGTAGCTAAATGGGCTGTAGGGATATAAATAACTCAAGGGATTGGTTCTAAATGAGAACATCTCCTTGTCTTATATGAATACTTATTTTTTATCACTGTAAAATATGGGAGTTTTTGAGGCTGTCAGTATCAAACTAAGTTTTTTTAATTATTTTTCCTGTTCAGTTAATGTTGGCTCAGTGCTTTGGAATCTTATGATTCACAAAAAACTAAGTATGACAGACTTCATCAGATGCTGGAACACGCATCATGTATAAAAAGCTGCAGTCTCAGCTAACCGAAGCCAATATCTGCCAGCAAGCAGAGCGTAACCAGCATAGAATGTCTGGATATGAAAACAACTAAAAATTGCTTGTCAAGAGCACAAATCACTGTTATGGAAACAATGATGAGAATGGCTTTCTTGTAGGGGAATTAAGACTGGAATCTTTGAAACCTAATTTCACTTTGACTTACTGGACTGTGTTGGTCCTCAGCTCATCATCTCCATGCCAGCAGTGTTACTGCTTTGTCTTGCCAGCAGCAGAGAACTTGCCAGGAAAATCTGACTGCTGTGGTGTCCGCACATGTGCATGTGCATGTGGAGGCAGGCACACACATCTGATTTAGAAACTGTGCTTAAGGTAAGAAGTGTCATGTTTATTCCTGTTAATAACTGTAACCTTTCTGTAACCTTTATTACTCTGTCCTTCCTCAAGGACACAGGAAGGGGGAGATCAGTTATGTTCCTCATCTACCCTGATTTATAGGACAGAGACTGATGTGTTAAGCAGCTTGGCTGGAGTGACAAGCATGCTAGCTAACTTACTTTGCCCTCATCAAAAACTCATGCTTTGGCAATTGAAAAGTAATGGTGGGTTCTGGGGAGTTCTTTCAACAGAGGTGTTTCAGTGCAGTGTGGTATTTTCAAATGTCATCAACTGCTGGGTCTTGGTGACACACACTCTGGTCCAAAGCAGACGTAAACGGAGGCATGAGAGAACAGTCTTCTGTCTGTGTATACCATGTAGAGTAATGGTTCAGAAAGGGAAGAAGAAAAGAAGCTGATTTTCCTGTGGATTTGCATCCACTCCCTCCTTTATTTTCCCACCACTAGACCCCCATCTAGTGGTCTCTCATCTCCATCTTTAAAATGCCTTAGACACTTGTGCAGTACTCACAGCTTCCTCCCATTTGGCACACTGGTGCTTGTTCTTGCTCCCCTTCTCATACTAAGGACATTAATAGGGTCTTGCTTTTATACAGCAGTGTGATAGTTTCACAACTTTCCTAAAATTGATGGGAATAACCCCCTGCCCCCTCTGAGACCACCTGCGTCCAGCTGTGCTGGAAGTGCCTCCCTCCCTGGGCTCACATGCCAGGCTCAGCATGGAAGTTCCTAGCTGTAGGGTAGCACAAAAGTGACTTAATGATTTCTGTTGTGTTAAAAATCTTAAAAGGAGAACCCTAAGAATACTAAGAACAGGCTGTTCATGTAATCATCAGGGTGGTTGTTAATATAATGTGGCATTCATTACTACCTCTAGTAATACTTGAGTCAAATGAGCTATTCACATGAAAATGATTTCACAGAACTTCAGGTTTTTTCTGCATAGAATTTCCTCTTTAATATTTGGCTTATTTATAGATATGTTCTTGATTCTGCAAGCCTATTTCTGTATCTTTTTTCTGGAAGCTAATTGCTGTGCTGTTTATACTGTGTCTCTCAGGTCATTCGAGACATTCCTACATCCAGATGTTTGCCTAAGCATCTGTAGCAGTAAGAATTTGGTCACTTAAATAACAGATCTTTGATTCTGGCAGCTGGCAGATTTGTAGATGTGAATTAAGGTGGCAAGATCTTTCAGGAAGGTTGCATATGTACACATGTACTGGACTTTCCAGTCCTGATTTACATGGAGGACCATTCTCCTCTTTGTCTGTCCCTTCCTCCTTATTGTGCATGCATGTATATTTGCATAGTTAACAACTTTTCATCAATGTAGCTGTGAAAAAGTTAAGAAGTTGGCTGCTCATTTTGGGGTACTTTGGTGTATTTGCTTTCTCTGATGTGTGTTAAAAATAGAATAAATGAAGTGCCATCTCATAAATTAGAACTGGTGGAATTTCCCTTGTCATTTGCATAAGGAGTGCTCTTATTCCTTCAGCACTTTTCCATGGCAAAGCTGATTTTAGATATAAAAATAGCAAAAATATTGCCTCTGAAAATATCAAGATTACCTCAATATGCACACATTCATTAAATTACATATAACTGGGAATATATAAAACCTCAGCTTCTTTTAAATAATAGAAACATGTTATTGAATATCACAGCATTATTATCTTAATGTATGGGATGTTTTTGTGATAACACAAGTAGTGTTAATTTGTAGTTAAGAACACAGTAGACAGAATGTGTTTATTGGTTTTGCATAGTTTAATATATTTGCTCTTTCATTTTTGTGTTGTAAATTCTTGAACTGAATCTTGCCAGGGAATGTTTGGATTAATCAGGTTCTTTCAGGATAAAAGATTTTTCTTACAACACATTTGAAGCAAGTTTCCCAACTATGAACATGTTAATTTATTGAAAGAATGCAATTTTAATGACCAGTTTTATAAACAAACTCTCCATTTTGGGGAAGTAACACAGAAATTACGGTAGACATAATGAAGTAGATCTAGGTACTAGAGTTCTTTAATTGACTGTCTTATGTAACTTCTTCCATGGAATGTGCAGTACAGCCTTTGAATCTAATCTATAGTTTATGTAGTACACTGGCTTAGACTGAATTTTCAGCTTCTGTGTTCACTCTGTATCTTCAGAAGATGGCAGCTTCCAAAATGCCGTCTTCATCTGACTGCTTTCTAGCAGAGACTTTATCTTTTCTGGTGATGAAAGCAGCAGATAGCAGTTGTATGTAACAACCCCCTGCACCGAGCCTATTAAGTCGTTGATGTCAAGCACAGAAGAGTTTAACATCACAGATGTTTAGAAATCACCTTTCCCATATGTTTGTCTTTGGTCTTTTCCTTGTCTTATTAATTAGCTGGGGAAAATGGACTGTATGGTATTGGTAATCTTGGCAAATCTATTTGTGTTTTTCACAGTTTCCCATGCTGGAAACTATTAGAATCTAATCTATTTCTGAAAAAAATAACACCCTCTAGTCTTATTGCAGGAGATCCTCTGGGTGAGCAACAGAGTCCCGTTTTCTCTGGTTATTACAAGTTTGTATGAGACAGCTTTCAGATGAGTAGTTCTGGTTGCATCAGTGCTCATTATTCAGTTTGAGAGAATGAACTGTACCATCTACTACACTGTAATAGGATGTGCCCTGTGCCCTGGAGACCTGCTGGTTTTTGCGTTTTTTTAGTAGTTGCATCAGAGAGATTGTCTTTTGAGATTAGACTCTTCTCATCATTAATAATATTAGAGTGACTTTAAATTGACCATTGTAAATTTCAAATTCTAATATTAGATACAGGCTCTATACCTGGAGTTTTATCATGTAATTAAGTATGTGCACACTTTTCCCATGCCAGAGGTGTCCTGGCATTAGAAGTTGGCAAAATTTTGAAAGATCAATATATATTGGCAAATGTTTTGAAAAATAGTTACTCAAAATCCAAAGTTCATTAGCTTTTTGACTTTCTGCAGAAACTTTCTGAAGGCATATGAGGAAAAGGTATTCACCCTTAATATTCACTAAAGGTCTTTTTTGGAAAAAAAAATCATCAGTCTTCTGATGCTGTACTGCAGTACAGCAGCCAAGAGAAAATCAAAACCAACCTGGATAATAGTTCAAAGTGGTAAAATCAGAAACTGCGTACATCAGTGATATTTATATTTATATGCTCATAAATATTTAGTGAGATGCTGCATATAGAGACACAAATAAATCAAGTACAAAGGACTTTACTGTCCCATGAATACAGGCAGCAGATCTCTGCGTAATGGCTGTGTTGATCTGTATGGTAGAAATGGTGGCTCGCATAGTTTGTGGTGCAGTATATGCTGCAGTGGGTCACTGTTATTTTTAAAATGCAACCTACAGAGACTTACCCTGTGAAAACTCAAAAATGTTCCCTGATAGTTGAGGTTTCTCCTATGAACAGCCACCTTCAAAATAAACTTCTTTCATAGCATAGCTCTCTGCAGGAGGACTGGATTCTAATATTATGCATAAAGTAATCTAAGGCTGAGTAATCATTAGGAAGTCTCATGTTGCCATGGAATTGAACACCTGTAGGTGGTAGGTCATGGAGTGCTGATTTGGATTCTTTTATTCTTCAGTCAGAGCTTTTTAAAAATTTTGTTCTATAGGAATCGTAACACTTAACTCTTTATGAAGGAAACCTTCTAGGAAACTAAATTGTATTCAAGCAAGAGGGATGTTAACCTGTGATCTCATTCTTTTAACTGAAGAACCTGGGTCAAGGAAAGTTTTTGGAAGACTGCTATTATTCCTGATAGAGTGGAGAGTGGTTAGAAAACAAAGGCATTTAAAACTCTTAGTTTTTCCAATTCCTGTAGAATAGAAATGAAATTTTTCGTAGCTACTTAGAAAATCTAAGACTGTCTATTAGGAAGAAAACACTCTGCAGAAGAATTAATTCGATGAAGCTTTATAAAAGTTATTTCTGCCTTCAACTTTGTGTGTGTTTTCTGTTTTGCAAGCACATATTGATGTCTGCAGAATTAGGTGACTTGAGAAAATGGAACAGACTGATTTTTACATAGTAGTTCACATACTGTAGGGCTGGAAGATAGCTTATGTTGTTTTCTGCTTAAGAAGACTCATTTGGGAAACCATGGAGGAAACACATCAGGGAAAGCAACTTTGAGATCAGATAAATTGCTGGAAATTTTCATTTAAAATAGAATTCTCCAATTCATGAGTAATAATTTAATCGTAAGGAGTAAGCTACATAAATGAACAGCTTTGAATTTTTAAGAATTGCACTGGGGAAGACTGTTCTCCTGAGATTGTGCTAGGAGTCTACTGGGATCACAGCTAAGACTGCATGCAGGTAGTTTTTACCAGTGGGAGAAATACTCGAATATTATGAGGAGCTTTAAACTTCCTGCATACAGATTAGAGACAGAATGCTGCGAATGCTAACAGGCAACATTTATTCCATTTATATTTCATGCTGTTAATGATATTACAACAGAACTGTCTAAGTATTAGACATTGTAATTGTTTGCTGATTTCCTTGATGTTGAATAGAAGATTAAACTGAGACAATTAATTTTTTATATTAATTTGTTCATATTAAGAGAGAACACTTTGAAAAATCAAGACAGTTAGTCAGTGAAGTCCATTGTACTTCGGAGTTGTGTAACTTCAGCATTGAAATTTCAACCAAGAAAAACTAACACAAAATCTTAGTCTTAGATTTATGTCTATCCAAAATGTATTAATAAGAATCCAAACTCAACTGGTAGAAAACAGAAAGCCTAGAAAGAATTGTTCAGTAATTTATACCAAAAGCTAGAGCTAGACTTGAAAATGCTCACATGTTCATGTTTGCCAAAATTATGCTGATTTTCACATTTAAAAAAATAATTAAATTAAAAGTTTTAGCCACATGAAGAAATAGGGAAAAAAAAAAAGAACAAACAAACCACTGTGTCTTGATATGGTATAGTAATGTCAGATCTACTATTTTAGTATTTTGACCTCTGCATGCAGAAATATCTAATGAGAGAAAAACACCCTGTATAATCAGACTCTTTAGAGAAAACAAAATTATATTCCTAGAGAAGAATGTGAAAATTGGTCCTTAACAAAAAGCAGCATTTGTGTAAATAAGACCTGTCACTGATGAGGAAAAAATAAGTTACTGTACATTAGTAAGTCAGTAACGGAAGGTAATGTTATGCGTCTTCCTGTAAAGCAAAATAAACTGATGTTAGTAAGGGTTGTCTGTCATTGTTTTGCTGATCTGATTTCTGATAGTAAAGATCCCAGGCTCTTCTCGTTTTGAGATTTACAAACTCATCTCTGAGCTTCAAAACACTTTTCTGAACAATCTCTGAAGTATGCTGTGATATATATAGAATGAAAGATGATTTCATGGACTATTTCCAACCTAACATGCATTTTCAATCTGCAATTATTTAAACTTTCTCAGATGAAAAAATACCAGTCACTGGGACTTTATACACCTCCGTAAGTGCTGTGGTGTTAGCAGATGTTCATAGTAAAGCTATGTTTTCCAGATATCCTGCTGTTAGCCTAGTGCCAGCATGACTCAGACTGTTTACTTTAGTTTTATCTAAATAATTATGGCAAAATTTAATTGCCTGAACCAGGTAGCATTCAAGGAGAACCCATTAATATTAGAAGCAAAAGCTGCCTAGGGATTTTGAAATTAGAGACAGTCTTGGAGTCCTTGGTATTTTTTAATTTAGGAAGCTAATTTCTGGATTTTCTGTTGATAGGTAAAGCAATGTTGCGGTAAGTCTGCTGCAGCTGAAGGCAGTGGTACCACTGTGGATGTAGAAGAGGCAAAAACAAGGGTGGGCTGGGCAATTTCATGTGGCTATAGATGGCAGGCAGGGTTTGTTGCTCACGCTGCAGCACAGCTCAGTGTGCAAGGCATATGTGTCCAGGTGTGAATATTGATTTAAAATGAGCATATACAAGTGTTTTGCTTTAACAAGAATGCTGCATGTTATTGTTTGGTGCATGAGGATGTAAAAGTAGTAATGTTGAGGAACTCCATATTGTAATAATTTTGTTTGAATCTCCTTTTTTCCTGTATTGATCTGTAGACTCTTCAGGCTCTGGTTCATTTAAGATTTCAGTTAGCTCAGTAATTTTTCTTGTGTGTATGAAAATTTGATAACAAACATTCAAAAATCACTAATATTTGGCACTATTTGCTTTCTTTTCAAAGGCATGCAAAATTACATTAAAGAGCCATCAGAATACCAGGCGGTTTTATTTTTTCAGGTGACATCACTGTATGGTTTTCTTCTTAAAAAGTTGCTGTCTACTAGCTTTCCATACTCTCATTTGAAGCAGATTTGAGACATTAATAGAAAAAAAAGTAAATCCAACAGTCTGTAATATTCCGAATCCCTTGAGTGTATTGAATAACTTCATTTGTTGCAAGAGCATCAGTGCATGCCTGTTTAACTTTTATAAAGTTTAACAAAATGCTACCACAGTGGACAATTACATAACAGCTTGTGTTTAATCAGAACAAAAATGCGTTGGTTATAATTCCTTCTCTGTTTTTTTCAACAATGTTTTGAAATTTTCATCTCCTTTTCCTACCCGTTGCAAGCAATCTACACCTACCTACCTGTTCCTGCCAATCAAAATCAAGTTCAGACCATAGGTCTGAATTTAGAATAACTGCATTCTACAGAGAAGCATGTAGTTGGTGAATTGGAATAGATTTCTCTATGGCTTTTCATAGTGAAGACAGAGGAATGATGTGAAAATGCCCTAAAGCCTTCCCAGACCCCACCCCAGTGATATAACACTCTGATTTAAAATGTTTGGATGCATGGATAATGTTTGGTAAAGGATGTGATGAGAAGAAAACCTGCAAGAAATGCAAAATAAACTTGCCAGTAGCTCCATAGTAAGTATTGTAGCTTCATAACGAGGTAGCACAGAGTACTCAATGTGTTTTTGGCAGGGTTTCAGAATATTTGATATTTTCATCATAAGCAACTCTATAATTACTTAAACCCCTAAGCATGTATTGATTTATACTGACTACCAAAATCAACAGCTTCCTAAGGTAGGCTAAAATAGTCTGATTCTTACTGGCACTGGTCCATGTTTTCCACCTCCAAAACAAGTGTCCTGGTTTTTTGCATGCAGTGATGTGAGAGTCGTGAAATTGAAGACGTAGGCAGCAAGAAGGAGCACGTGTTTACAAGCTAGTCAAGGCATTAGAAGGAAAAAGCAGTTCCACTCAGCTCCCTCCTTCTTAGGATAGTTTGAAGTACCTGCATTCACCATCACTTACAAACAAAAATACATAGATAGTAAAATTTGTCAGCTGTTTGTGTCCTAATATCTAGGTAATGAGGCACCACTGTGGGTGCTCTTGCCTTCTTATGCTGTCCCTACTGATTAGCATGGCTATGTTCCATGTCACTTTGTCACTCAAATTTACCCCAGTCTTGGGAACCTGTTTTACATCTGTGAATCCACTTCAAGACTGAAAGGACCTGAAACATTGCAAATCATAGAATGGTTTAGTTTGGAAAAGACCTTCAACATCAAATTCAATGAATAACCTAACTCTTCCAAGCCCACTGCTAGACCACGTTCATAAGATCCATATCTACACAACTTCTAAACACGTCTACGTGTCAATTCTGCCATCTATTTGGGCAGCCTGTTGCAATGTCTGATATCCCTTTCAATAAAGGATGTTTTCCCTAATGACTAACCTAACCTTTCCCTGGTGCAACTTAAGGCTATTTCTGCTTATTCTATCACTTGTTACTTATAAGAAGAGACAAACACTCACCTCTCTGCAATCTCCTTTCAGATAGTTGTAGACAATGATCAAGGTCCCCCCTCTGCCTCGTGTTATTCAGACTAAATAGCCCTATCTCCCTCAGCTGATTCTCATAAGGCTTGTTCTCCTGACTGTTTGCCAACCTCAACCTTCTTTGGACCCACTCCAGCTTATACAAGCCAGGATGCTGTTGGCTTTCTTGGCCACCTGAGCACACTCTGGGTTCATATTTATGTGCTTTTTGTTCAACATTCTCAGGTCTCATTCTGCTTGGCAACTTTCCAGCCACAATTTTCCAAGGCATCGATTTGTTATGGCCCAGGTGCAGGACCTGGCATTTGACTTTCTTGAAACTCATACGGTTGGCCTTAATCCATCAATCCTTTCTACCTTCAAGCAGTCCAACACACCTGCCAAACTTGGTGTCAACTGAAAAACTATTGAGGGTGCACTTGATCCCTTCATCCAGGTCATTGATTGTTAAAGAGAACAGGCCCTAACATTGAGCCCTAGGTAATGCACTTGTGACTGATCACCAGCTGGATTTAACTCCATTCAACACCACTCTTTGGGTCCATCCTTGCATCCAATGTTTCACCCAGCAGAGCATATGTCTGTGTAAGCCATGGACAGACAGTTTTCTCTTGAGAATGCTGTAGTGTCAGAAGCTTTGCTAAAGTCCAGGTTGACAACGTCTACAGCCCTTCTCCATCTAAGTGAGCCACTTTGTCATAAGAAGGTGTCCTGGCTTGGAATAAATTGGGAGGTCAGAGAAAGACCCTGTTAGGAATTCCCCTCTCTCCAATTTATGTGATAAAAAAGGTTTGATACCTGGAATGCAAGTGAAAAAATACGTAATTTTATAAAGAAGGATTATTAAATAACAATACTAACAAAACAAAGGTAATTCCCTGTACATAAGGTAAACCTGTACCTTACACCAAAACCTACTGCCTCCCAAAACCAGAAAGGGTAATCCAGTAGGGTCAATGTCAGACACTGGGGAAGCAGCAGCAGGAGTTAGAGCACTGGAGCGTGGACAAAGTCTGTGGGGAAAAGCAACTGCAGCATATTAGTAGATAAAAAAGCCATGAAGCGGTTTCCACAGGGAGCAGCTGTGACAGGGCACAGGAGGGTCCAGGAAGGGGAAACTCCAGCAGGACAAGTGGCAGCTCCACGGGAAGGATAGGCAGAAGTCCGAAGAGAACAGCAGGGGTTCTAGAGGGCTCCAGAAGTGGCGAAACACAGCAACAAAGAAAGCAGTGAAGAAGCCCAAACCAGTCCAAAAAAGCCCCTTGAAGTAGTCGTAGTAAACCAATCCCAGAACTGAACAGATTTCCCGTTCAAAATAATATCCAGTCATAAAGCCAAGAAGGCCTGCTCAAAAGTAATTTCCAATCATAACGTTATAAAATCTCCGACTCAAAAATAAAGTAAAAAATAAACCTAAAAAGATTTTCTTACTTCCCTGAGAGACTTCCCTCCTCCACCTTCTCTTCCCCTCCCCGGCACACTGAAAAGAATAGCAAGGAGAAGGGAACAGAGACGGTGATATAAACTGTTTTTTTCTCTCTACCTGACAGAAGGGTATCAGGTTTATCAAGAAGGACTTGCCTTTCATGAACCCATGCTGACTGGGCCTGACTGCCTGCCTATCCTTTAAATGGTGCATAGTGGCACTCAAGATTATTTATTCTGTTGCCTTTCCTGGTGCCAAGGTCAGGCTGGCAGACTTGTAGTTCCCTGGATCCTCCTTCCAGCCCTTCTTGTAGATGAGTATCACATTTATTTACTAGACTGCAGTCGACAGGAAAGCTGAGGAGGGGCTGTTTCCAAGGGCTTATAGTGGTAAGACCAGGGGTAATGGAAGAGGGTAGGTTTAAAGTGGAAGTCAGGAGGAGGTTCTTCACAATAAGAACAGTGAACTGGAACAGGTTGCCCAGGGAGGTTGTAGATGCTTCTTCCCTGGAAGTGTTTAAGGCCAGATTGGATGGGGCTTTGAGCAACACAGTCTAGTGGGAAGTGTCCCTGCTCCTGGCAGGGGTGTTGGAACTAGATGATCTTTAAGGTCCCTTCCAACCTGAGCCAATATATGAATCTGCCAACTGCTTCAGCACTCTTGGCAGTAAGCCATAATCATCAGAAGGCTTACATACATGTAAGTGGTGTAGCAGATCACAAACCATTTTTATTGGATTTTGAAGGTCTCATTCTGCGCCACATCCCTGTCTTCCAGCTCAAGAGGCTGGGTACTGAATGAACAGCTAATCCTACTATTGAAGACTGAGGCAAAGTCACCCTTGGGCACTTCTTCCCCCTGCTTCCTGTAAAGGATGAAGATTCTCCCCAGTCCTCCTTTTTGTTGATGGTATATTTATAAAAACATATTTTGTCTTTTACAGTTGTTGCTACATTGAGTTCTGGTTGGGCTCTGACTCTTCTAGATTTCTTCCTGCATAGCTACCCTACACATCTGTAGTCCTCATGAGTTGCCTGCCCTGTGTTCCAAAGGCCATACTCTCTTTTTGTTCTGAGTTCTAGCCAGAGCTCTCTTCCAGACAAAGTTCAGCCAGGCCAGTCTTCTCCACCAGTTTGTCTTTAGGAACACTACTGTACCTTTATGATTTGAAATATGTCCAGTCTTCTTGAAATATGTCCAGCCATTCTGGGCTCCTTTGCCCTTCAGTACTCTTTCCAAAGGGATTCTCTCAATCAGTCTCCTGAACAGGCCAAAATCTGCCCTCTGCAAGTTCAAGGTGTTAGTCCTGCTGAGCTCTCGCCTTACTTCCTCAATAATCAAAACCTCTGTCACTTTGTGATCACTATATATCCAGCCACAAGTCCATCTCTGTTCATCAACAGCAGGTCCAGAAGGGAACATTTCCTAGTTGGTTCCCTTATTAGCTGCGTCAGGAAGTTATCTTCCACACTCTCCAGAAACCTCTGGAACTTTACCCTCTCTACTGTATTATGTTTTCAGAAGACATCTGAGTTAAGTCCTCCATGAGAAGATGGGGTACTGATTGTGAAACCTGTCACAACTGCTATAGTGCATTTCATCTGTCATTTCATCCTGGTTGGATGGTCTATAACAAACTCCAGCCATAGTATCTACCTTGTTGGCCTTCCCCTTGAGTCTTACCTATGACCACTCAACTCTGTCATTATCATGATTAAGTTGTAAACATTCATATGTCTTTCTAACATAGAAGACCACTTCTGCTGCTTTGCAAGTTGGTAGCCATCAGTTGAGCACCCCAGTCATGTTAGTTGTCCCACTACATTTCAGTTATAGCAACTACATCATAGTTTTTTTGCTGTAAAATAGCCTCCAGCTCTTCCTGTTTGTAACCTATGCTCTGTGCACTGGTGTAAATGCACTTCATCTGGGCTAATGGTCCCATCATCATTACAGAGGGAGAATCCTTAATTCCCACCTCAATGTTCTTAGATGCTTCCATGGTTACCAACCTAGCAATAATCCTTGTATCCTTGCTGCTGTGGGTGTCACCATCTCCCACCTCCACTGAGATGGCAGACTGTAAGACATTACTAGCACAGTTCCACAAGTACTGGCATGTCATGACCAAGCTCCTCTCAACCCATGGTCAAAGAATTCAGCATCCTGCTGGTAACACCAGATTTGGATCAAGGAATTGATCTTGCTTTTCCTGTTTATCCCCTCATCAATCCCCACAACTGGCATAACAGAAGAGAACACTATTTGTTCTTCTGATCCCTTAAACCACCTGTCACAAGGCCCTGAAGTCCCTTTATTGCACTTCAGCTTTTTGTTTTAACCAGTGCCTACCTGAAGGGAGGCTTTATCTTTTCTCCAGTCACATCCATAAACCAAAATGCAACAGGAATAGCTCCTTAATCACAGAATCATCAAATCATTCAGGTTGTGTGTATCTTAGTTGTTGCATTCAATGGCCTTCAACTTTGTCATTTCACATGCATTAGTAACCACTGATTTTCAGTTAGTAAGATGCCTGGTTGCCCAGTGGAAAGAGACCTGGACGTGTTTATTGGCAGCTGGCTAAATATGAGCCAGTGCTCAGGTGTCCAAGAAGGCCAGGGGCCATCCTGGCTTGTATCAGAAACAGTGTAGCCAGGTTAATGATTTGATTCGGTGATCTTAAAGGTCTTCTACAACCTAAATGATTTTGAGTCACAAACAGAAAATCAGGCTACTTTTAAAACCAATTAAAGAATTTCCTTCATGTTATGTGACATAAATAATTTTCTGTAAGTTCTTAAAATTGTTTTGTAGTAGTTTTGTGACCTACCCCTCCATTTCTTGTTTCTCTGTAAGTCAGACTGCTGTTAGCAGTCGTTTGTGAGCCTATATCCAATTTTAAGTAATTTCTATTAAAAAATTGTAATTTATAAAAAACTAATTTATAAATGACTTGATTACTGTTTTTCACATAATCATATCTTACCCAAAAAGATTATCACTACAGCAATTATTTAATTGCTTTTACAAATCACTGGGACATTAATACTGCAAAAGAGGATTTTGTAATGAGCTAGTGTTGTACAGATAGTAAAAAAATGTGTTACAGGTAATTTCAAGAAACTTGTGCTCAAATACTGAAAAAAAAAGAAAATGAGAAGAGTTCAAACCTAGTGCAAATGGTATGCTGACACTCCTTTTCTACCTTATGGTATTTAAACGTGTACCAATTGATGCCTAATATTTCTAGAGTCCAGATCAGGTTGAAAGATGTAGTTTGCATTTAAATTCCAGAAGTTTTAGGTCAGTGGTAGTGTGTGGCCTTACTGAAAGGCATAGTGTTTTTCCTGTGCTGCATTTGTTTGGTAACTGGTTCAAAGAACAAAGTAGCTTTGGGTGTAGTAAATCTTGGCAGTTTCTGGCGAGGTTGACAATTCATAAAGTAATTGAAAATTTGATATATTCTCATACTCTTTACACAGGCAACATGGTTATTTGTGAGTTCTGGTGCTGAGTCTCATCAGTCACTGTGTCTCTGGACTTCTGGACTTCGCTAAAAAGTTTGTAAACATCTCAAGTGTCCCAGGAATTTGTGCAGAACATGATTTTTTTGTCATCTTGATCATTTTCTTGCATTTTCTGTTAAACATAGCCTTCTGAGCTCCAGAGTTTTGTTCTAGCTGAGGTTGCAGAGGTCACGGTTTTCTAGCTAAATAAGACATTACTTGATACTGTACATTTCTGTGTTGTGTTAGAAGTGAATTTACTGCATAGCTGTTACAAAATTTTACATTCCTTGGATTTTTATTGCATTGAGTTCTAATATAATTTGCATCACATTGCATATCAGCTTTCATCTTTAATGAAGTAAGAGACTGAATATTTCCTTTTTTTACTTCTATGATGTTGTTATTTATGTCTCTGAATGTCATCCAGGTACTTATTGGTGTTTGTAACTCACTATAGATGACAGGCATTTGTTGATAGAGCTCTATATAGGAGGAATTGCTTGTATATGGAGGTACAGTAGGGCTTCTTTGATTCATTTAAGGGTAACTAGTGTATGCAGATACTGGGCAAAATAGAGTATTTGTGAGCTCAAGTGAGATAGTCATAAATGCTTTTTATATCTCCTTTTAAAGAGAAGGACAAATGCTTCTGATGTGAGATTGTGTCACATTAATTCTTTCAAGATCAAGTATCTGAAATTACAAGACATGAAAGACCACATGAAAGACCTTGCAGATTATTGTGTTTGTCATTGTCACACCATTCATCAAGAATAAATTCTCAGTGAATTCATTATACTGGAAACAGATTAGTTTTGTTGAATTGGGAGAGACAAATAAGGAGGTTCAATGGTTCTTAATAAGAAAAGATTGGCACATGTGTTTTCAGTAAAGGAAACTGTTTACCAGTGTATGGGAAACTATGTTTTTCAGATGTAGATGTGGTGGTGCTCAAGGACATGGTTTAGTGGTGGGCTTGCTAGAATTAGGTCAATAGTTGGGTCTTTTCCAACCTAAACAGTTCCATGATGCTATGACTCTGTGTAAGCTCATGTACAGTTGCTTATTCAAATGATATTGCTCCAGTTAATTTTGTTAGGTTTTGGGAGTACTTGCACTTTGGAAAGGGTTTTGCCTGCATAGTATGGGGCAGCAGTGTTATTTCATCATGCACAACAGTTGTCTCGAAGATTTACAAAAATGCTTGCATTCCCTTTACTCATGTTTCAAATTATCAGTACTGTATTCCCAAGACAACTTGTACAGTTCTAACTGTTGTCCTGGAATAATGACGTACCTGTGAGGTTTTTTTTTCTTTATCATTGGAATGTGTAAGGGGAATGCAACTTCTGCAAGCTCTCAAATAGATGGCAACAGAACAACTTTCTGTGATGTATGGTAAATTGTAATAGCTGTTTCTGTATTTTCACTTCAGTTCTTCACATAGTCCTCATGTACTTGAATGGAACAATGAATCTCACTTCGAAATAATACATAAAGTTGTTACAGAAAGTATAGAATGGAGTAGTTAGGATGGAAGGGTGTGAATATTCCTGCTTTCCTGAGAGACCAAGCTTCTGAAACATGCTTTCTACTTATACGGCAAGTTTGGAAAATAAATCTGTTGTGGAAACAATTTGATAAAGGATGTCTGTGATGAAAAAGATTACCATGTTACCATGAGCAATTTCTCTTCTCAAAAGGTATCAGTCACATCTAAATGTGACTACCTTATAAGCAGAAAAAGATGCTTTCTGAATGAGATTTAGAATCTAATTCTCCTTTGAACTATCAGAATACACCTAAGAATGCCTAATATTTTTCTGAACAGCTTGCTTACTGTGAGGGCAGCCTTTTTTTTCCCCTCTTCTTTTTAAAATAACATTAATGAATAATGCTCAAAACCATCAAAAGCTGCTTCCATGTTTTTGTTTCCATCTTAGGAAATATTTCATGATGCTCCTTCAAGTGCACCATGTCCTTTTTAATGGCAATGACACTTTAAACTACTATTATTCACAACTATCTGCAAGGTGCAGGGCTGTTTTTCTTTCAGGGCTCCATACAAATTCAGGCAAACAGCAGTATTTGAATTATGCCTGGGATTTTTTATGTCTGTGAGAAGGCTCGCATGAAATGTTGAAATCATAGAATCAGAGAGTGGTGTGGGTTGGAAAGGATCCAATTATCCTGCAATAAATGGGGACATCTTTGGCTAGATCAGGATGCTCAGAGCTTCATCCAACCTAACCTGGAATGTTTCCAGGCATGGTGCATCTAACATCTCTGTGGACAACCTGCTCCAGTGTTTCACCACCCTCTTTCTAAAAATATTTCATACTTATCTGTAGTCTGAATCTACCCTTTTTTAGTATAAATGCATTATCCAGTGGTCTTTCACCAGTCTCTGCTAAAAAGTCTGTCCTCATCTTTCCTTACAGACTCACACCATGTTAGGGGAATGGACCTCTTAGGATCATCCAGTCCAACTCTTCTAGCAAAGTAGGTTCATTTAGAGCAGGTTGCACCATACTGCATCCAGGCAGGTTGTGAATGTCACCAGAGAATGGGACTCTGCAGCTTATCTGAGCAACCTGTTCTAGTGCTCTGGCACCCTCAAAGAGAAAGGTTCAGATGGAACTTCCTATTACCCCTTGTCCTGTCACTGGGCACCACTGAAGAGTCTGGCCCCCTTCTCCTGACACCTGCCCTTCAGATATTTATAAGCAGTGATAAGTTCTCTTCTCCAGGCTTAAAATATCCAGGTCTCCCAGCTTGTCTTCAGAAGAGAGATATTCCACTCAACTAATCATCTTCATAGCCCTTTACTTAAGCCTTTTTAAGTACTGAAAGGATGCAGTAAGGTCTCCCTGAAGCCCAGGATGCAATTGCCTTTCAGGGCAGTGGGCATACACTGCCAGCTCATGAGCAGTTTTAGTTCCATCGGTATGACCAAGTCCTACTCTGCAGGGCTGCTCTCATTCTCTATATCTTCCCAACCTGTATTGATACTGAAAATTGCCCCAACCCAGGTGCAGAAGAATGTACTTAGTGTTGTTGAACCTCAGGAGGTTCACATGGTCCCACTTTTTGAGCTTGTCCAGACCCCTCGGAATTTGTTTCTTGTAACATACCCTTTAAATCTGTGTCTCCTTTTCATTATTCTCCAGCAAGAAGTAAAGAACAGAATTTGTCATGTAGGATACAATAATAAAAACAGGATACAATGTTCGTTTCAGCAGTAAACTTTCAGTTTACTGATGCCATTGCAAATGCTTAGTAACAAATAGTTCTAGCCCATTTCCATACTGCAGTTTGCAAAAGTATTCCCAGAAGGATAGCAGGTTGATTGAATATTGAGGACTTGCACAGGTCCTAAAATCACTTCCTGGAGGATGACTTGAATACTTTATCAAACGATCATTAATGCCATCCCCCTATGGGTTAGTCTTTTAGTCAGAGTCTGGGGAAGGGATGATTTAGATAGAATACAAGGGACATCTGAATGTAGTTCTTTATGATTCTGTCTTCATACTTCTTTCCCTTACTGACAAATTCTTCAAGATAAAAACTGCATATTTTTGTGGGCCTAGTTAGCACCTCTTATGTATGGGAGTCACTTCAGTAAAATAGTAAACACTTTGATATATGTTTAAGTGTTATTCTCAGGTATACTGTGATGAGATCTGACACAGTAACTGTACATATGCTGAAACCAGGAAAAGAGAGAGGAAAAAAGCTCCTCATCTCAAACCCCAATTTGTAAAAGTTTGAGAGCATTCTTCCTACTGCAGCATTCACTTGCTGTGCATTTATCATCAGAAGTAGCACTGCTGTCAGGCTTCCCACTTGGAAACTGTTTAGACGCCAATATTGTGTCTACTAGAAGTGCCTAACTAGGCAGAGGATGTGACTACCTCTTTTACTACTGTAGCTGAAGTTGCCTAATTTTCTTTAAGCAGTAGATATCTCTTTAATACATTTGGCATAAATACAGTGCAATGGCTAGCTTAAACCCATAACTTTCCAGACAGTGGCAGAGTAAAAACACTGGTCTGAAGCCAGTTAACTTGGACATTCATAGAATGTTCTTTGAATAGGTGTTGGTTTATACAACTAAAAACTGTCATTATTTTTCAGCTTTTATATATATTATTCATGCTGTTAGACACTAGAGCTGCAACATGTCAAGATACGTGGTAAAAGAGTTTCTGGTGTGCTTTATATGCAGTGTTCAAGCTGTCCCCTTTTTGAGTATAACTCATACAAGAAAACATCATGTTTGCTGGCTCAACTTATCACAGACCATCACCTACTGTGTGGAAATGCTTGTGAGAAATGGTTAGAGGTTAACATTCAAGAAATTTCCTGCTAGCAGTTTTCAGCCCATCGTCTTTACCTTCAAAGTATCTCCAATTAGTATACATGTTTTCCTCAACCCTCATGTTGTAACCAGCTGAGTGGTCATGTATGTTCCATGACAGAGAAAGGTAAAAGTAGAAATGATGTGAGGAAATAGCTACAAATAGGTTATAATAAGGGCAGATATACTATAAGGAAAGAACTGAAAATACCTTCTGGATAGACATATGTATGTGCATGCACAAATGGGAACAAAATGTTAGTGGCTAAGGAGTTTTATTCCTTCAATGATATATTGATTTTCACTTCCTCTTTCAAAAGGTTGGGTTTTTTTTAGTTTGGTTTTGGTTTTCTCCAGCTCTCTGATCATCCTTGTGGCCCTCCTCTGGACTCAATCCAACAGTTCCATGCCCTTCTGTTACAGGGGGCTCCAGAACTGGACTCAGTACTCCAGGTGAGCTCCCGCAAGAGCAGAATAGAGGGGGAGAATCACCTCCCTTGATGTGCTGTTCACACTTTTTTAGGTACAGCCCAGGATACAGTTGGCCTTCTGGGCTGCACTCACATATTGTTGACTCATGCTGAGCTTCTCATATACCAATGACCCCACGTCTTTCTCCTCAGGACTGCTCTGCATCCTTTCACCACCCAGCATGTATTTTTGGTTGCAATTACCTCAGCTCAGATGCAGGACCTCATGCAATTTGCATGGCCCCAGTTGTGAAGTCTGTCAAGGTCTCTCTGGATGGCCTCCCTTCCCTCCAGCATGTTTATCACACCATACAGCTTTGCCATTATCATCAGCAAACTTGCTGAGTGTGCACTCAATGCCACCGGTCATGATGTCACCTACAAAGATGTTGAACAGCACTAGTCCCAAAACAGCGCTGAGGGACACTATTTGTAACTGATACCCACTTGGACATTGAGGCATCTTTCACAAATCTTTCTTATGTACCAAGCAGTCCATCTGTCAAAACCACATCCCTTTATTTTAGAGACAAAGGATGTCATATGGGACAGTGTCAAATGTCTTGCACAAATCCAGGTAGATGATGTCAGTTGATGCGGACAGGATCTTCAGAAAATATCTGCCTAAGAGCTGAAGACTTTTAAATTTTTCAGTTACATGAAAACACTTCTGGAGGTTTGTATTTTGTCCAGCTGTGTAGCTGTATAAATCAAAAGTTAAACTTGATCTGTAAAAAATTTTATGGAATCAGGGTGGTTTGGGTCTGTTCCAGCCCTGCTTTCTCTGGTTCCTTTAACATGACAAATAATAAACTCTCCCCTAACCATCTTTACATTTTGGAATAAATTGAGTATTTACAAGTTGAGTAAATCAGCTTGAGGACAGGCAATAAACATGGATGTTTTCAATCCAAGCTTCAAGTTTTTATGAAGCAACTGATAAACAACATTTTATAATGGGAGGTGTCAAGCAGCTTCAGCTGTAACACTGAATTGAGCGTTCAGCTGAGGTGAACTGTAATGTGCACTTAATGTAATCTATTTTGCAGATGTAATGTGTTTTGCAGTAGGAAGGAGGGTTCACAGTGTGGGGCAGGCAAATTAAACACATGAACAGAAAGGAAACTAAAGTTCTTGTAATCAAATACATTACCTTTTAAATCACAGTGTCACAGTAATGATGAGGCTGAAAAAGACCTTACAGATCATCCACTCCAACCTAAAACCAACCAAATAAACCTAACATCTAACATCTAGATCATGCCACTCAGCACTTCATCCAGACTAACCTTAAACACCTCCAGAGACGGCGAACTGACCACCTCCTTGGGCAGCCCGTTCCAAAATCGGATCACTCTTTCAGTGAAAAACCTTTTCCTAATGTCAAGTCTAAACCTCCCCTGATGGAGCTTAAGACTGTGACCCCTTATCCTGTCTCCAGTGTCCAGGAAGAAAAGACTGACCCCCACATGACTACAACCACCTTTTAGGTAGTTATAGACAGCAATAAGGTCACCCCTGAGCCTCCTCTTCTCCAGGCTAAACAAACCCAGCTCCATCAGCCCCTTTACCATTCTAGTTGCTCTTCTCTGGACTCTTTCCAGCACCTCGACATCCTTCCTAAAGTGAGGGGCCCAGAACTGAACACAA
>VZRI01010683.1:4565-19741 GCA_013397515.1 Upupa epops | reverse complement strand
TGCTCCGGATGGATTCCAACCCATCATCAATATTATCAATGAAGATGTTAAACAGGGCCGAACCTAACACTGACCCTTGGGAGGACACCACTAGTAACAAGTCTCCAACTAGATGTGACACCGTTTACCACCACTCTCTGGGCTTGTCCATCCAACCAGTTCCTGCCCCAGCATACAATATTCCTGTCAAAGCCCCTTTCTGCCATCTTAGCCAGGAGTATATCATGGAAGGCCATGTCAGATGCTTTACTGAAATTCAGGTAGACTACATCCACAGCCTTCCTCTCATCAACCAGTCAAGTCACTTGACCATAAAAGGAGATCAGGTTAGTCAGACAAGACCTACCCTGCCTAAATCCATGTTGACTGGGCTTAATCTCTTGGCTTTTACGCAGTTGTTGCATGATAGCACTCAGCACTAACCGTTCCATAACTTTTCCTGGAACGGTAGCAGTGCACTAAATGAGAGTCACAGAATGGAATAATTTAGTGTTTCGTTGTGCATGTTACCTTCAGCAGAATGACAGCATTTTAAAATTGCTGGTTTATTTTTTTGAAATTATCTTGAATTTTGCTACTAATTATAGCAGCAAGAAAACAGTTGCAAGTTTTACATTGGGATGTCTGTTGATCATGGTGTCTGAAGAATGATACAGCTCAGCTATCAAGGATTTCTATTAGCCTGTGGGTTTAAGTCCTCACAATAATTAGGTATTTAGAGCTTTCTGAACCCCTCAATGATCAAAACAAAAATAAAATATAAAAACCCAGAATTTGATGTTGAAAAATTTTATTAAAATGTTAAAATGATACCTAAGAGTATGAGCAGGATTTGGTAAAAAAAGAGTCTATATTGTTAAAATTTTTATGTTTTAGGACTTTTACAAAGAGAACACTTAGATAGCTTGGTATTTGAAGTTACAGAAAAAATAACAGTTAAATTGAGCTAAAACCTTGCAATAGACATAAAAATGAGCAGGTAAGTTAGAGTCATGAAGATTGTGTTAATAAAGCAGTTGTCTGAAATGCAAGACAATTTCAGCATTTAATTTTAAGCTGATAGAAACCTTTGGACTGCAAAAATGAGTTACACCTGGCCCTTTGCTGAAGTTCTGTCCTTAGTACCTCCTCTCTTCATGACACCTCTGTATATATTACAAAATTACATGTACTTGCAATTAATTCCATGATGAAGGGTGACTGTATTCTCTGTAAGTGATTGCTAATGGTAGACTTTAGCTTATGTCTGCAACAGCCCTGCAGGTTCAAAATAACACCAAAAGTAGTCCCAGAATACTGAAAGAACAAGAGTAACAATAGAAAACTTGGTGCTTCCACTCCTCTTTACTTGGAAAAGACTGGTATTTCTCTTATACTGAGACTTCACCTTTGCTAGGACATCGGTGTTCTTACAGCTTACACTGGTGGTCTTCCACTCATGAGCTCTTCTCAGATTATCTCTTGCAGTTCTAGTATTGCTTGTGTTATTTCTACAATCTGATCTAGTTAAAGATGTCCCTGCTCACTGCAGGGTGTTTGGAGTAGATTGTCTTCCAACTAGACAACTAGAAGTCCCTTCCAACCCAATGCATGTTTTATGGTTTTATTCCATGTTTTTATTATTTCCAGCACATCAAATATGATTTCACAGGGGTTCTAGTTGTCCATTCCTGGTTGGGTAACAAAGCCTCTGCTGCATTCTTCTCTTTGACCCAGGTCAAAGATCTGAAAAAGTTGTGCATTGACCACACTTCCTGTGGTAACATCTTCACTGTTAACTCCTGTAATTTCTTCTCCCGGATTCTCTTCCTACTCCCTCACTACTTCACTGTAAAACCATAAAACCAAATAAAACTGCCACCTACTCCCAGGAAATAGGGGAGAGAGGTGGTAGAATATGCTTCAAGATGTGAGAAGATGCCAGTAGACAATAACTTTGTTTCTGGATGAGCAGTGAAGCTAAGGATGTCTTTATAATTTCCTTTCCCTTGTGACTCTTAGATTAGTTTGAGTCTTTGTTGCATTTTGTGCTTTGACTTTAGTGGTCTTATAGGTTTGGAGTGACCACCAGGATTTCCTACTTATGTTGGTGGTATGTTTACCCCAGAAGCAAACTCACTGTCACAAAAAAGCAGAAACTTGATTACAAATGTGGAATCCTTGACAAAGTTGGGTATTTATACATTCACTCATGCTGCTTAAATGCAACTCATTTCCAAAATTCATTTTTCCTATCCTCTTCAGAGTAAGATGTATGAAATAATCAAACCCACATACTTAGCCCTAAAATATCATTGCAGAATTATGTATCATGATGGCAAAAAGTTTATGTACAGTCAAATACAATCCAAGAGGAACATCATAAATTAGTGTATCTTGTCATAGTATTTGAGTAATTACTCAATTAAAACAAAGATGTACAAGGTGGGAATTTGTACTGAAGTATGCATATTAAACATTTGCAGTTTAATGGCCTCAAGTTGTGCTAGGGGAGGTTTAGATTACACATCAGGAAAACTTTCTTCACTGGGAGAGTGCTCAAGTATTTGGTTGCCAGGTTGACAGTGGAGTCACTGTGCCTGGAGGTTTTCAAAAACTGTGTAGATGTGGCACTAGAAAACATGTTTTAGTGGGCATAGTGGCATTGGGTTGGCAGTTGGACTTGATTTTGGACATCTCTTCTAACTCTAGTGGTTCTATGATTGTAAAAAAACCCAAAAAGTAGAACTATTTTGATAAATAGTTCTGCGTGATAAGTGTGTTTTCTGTTGTGTTCTCTTTTAAGACATTTAACCCTCTAGACCACATATATAAATCTGAAAATATATCAAGGTCATTTAATTATGGAAACCATAATGTAAGGTAAGAAGAAAAGGTTAACTGTCTGCTAAACCAATTCAGTAACTTAACTTCATGTGTTTAAGACAATATACAGGAAGAAAGCTATGGAAATTTCAAATACATCAGGGGAAGTTTTATAAAAATGATGGAAAAAGAAATTATAGGTCTAGATTTGGATTCTTGGTTTGTTTTTACAATGCTTGAGTATACTTGAGTACAGTATGCTATGCTAAAAGTATCCTTTGCTATAGCTTTCTGCATTGCTTCCCAGAACTGGAGACCAAAATACATAGCTCTGTTTTTCATGTAGGTTTATTTTAATAAAAGTACAGAATTAGTAGGTTTTTGATCAGATAAACTTGCAAAAAAACTACTGAGCTTAGGGGGAGTTCAGGCTTCACTAGAATGAGTACAGGGGTTCTCTTTACTGTGCAACATGGCTCTTCTTCAGGTCATGCAGTTAATAGTTTTTGAGGGGAGTCTCAGAATATGAATAAGGTATTGATTCCATGTAAGATGAAAAAGGGGAAAGCAGATAAGACCTGTCCCTTGCTTTCTTTGTTGCTGAGTAGATTGTAGAATAAATTTAGATAAGTGAAACATAAGGCTTTTGCTTTATGTAGGTGTTACCACTTTGTTAGTACCAATACAGTAAAATCACCACGTATTTTCCCACCCCCTACGTACATAAAGAAAAAATAGCTTATGCCTGAGATGTAAAATTAATCGTGTGGAGATCAGCAGCACACTGCTATGCCCAAATTCTGTTGCTTCCATAGAGATTCATTTTCCATTTGTAATTGCTAGGGGAGCCATGAAATATTTAGATGCCTACATATATAGAAATCTTTTGTTAGATACAATTGCGTCCAGATATATGACATCTTCAATCTACACCTTTGAGTACCGGGTCTATGCAGATTAAAAAAACCACAAGCCAGAGCTAACATCTAAAATTAATGATGTAGAATTTAGAATATTATTTAAACTGATCTGCAGATTACAATTAAATTAATTGCTGAATTTCCATAGTAATGAAAAGCAATGTGATACATTAAACCAAGAATGGATGTAGAGATTTAATGATCCAAAATGTTTCCTCACCAAGGTGAACTATAAAAACAATGCACATCTTTTGCATAACTTCTGTAGGTTTTATTAGCTCCTTTATTCTTTCAATAGTGTAACTTAGCAAAAGAAAATGTGGCATACATCCTCTTGAGATACATTTATGTATGTAAAATTGTGCAGAGATAGACAAAGTCACCAAATCAGACCAAGTTCTTTATAGTCTTCTTTATGCTACAGTCCATCTACAAAAGCCATGTTGAACTTCTTGTTTTCCATAGGATAATTTCTCCCTAGGTCTGTCCCTATCTTTTTTGGTGATCTTTTATTTCTGCCTTTTCCCTCAAATGTAGGAGATGCAGAGGATCCCCATGTTACAGCACAGCTCATTGCTACATACATCTCCAGGCCTCTGGTATCAGTGGTAGAACTTCTCAAGTCCAAATGATACATTTAAATTTCTGTCCCTAAGAATCACAGATTTCCATTTGACTCCTGGACTTTCTCCTGTCTTACCTCCCATATACTAATCTCTCCTGTCTTTTGAGAAGTTCAATGTTTCCTGTGGAATTTCTTCCAACAAATAGTCCATTATTTAATCCAGTGCACCCAGATGTTCCAGGTGGATGCTGGGAGGAAAGCAAGAATCAGAAACAATACAATTGCTATAAGTGGTTGTTCTATTTTCAAATAGAAATTTTGAAAATGGACAGTGTGCCTGCTCTGTTCCATAAACACATGCATTCTGTTAGGTACAGACCTGAACACTTCGTTGAAGCACATCTAAATATTAGAGGGAAACCAGCAAGGAGTTATGGCTGTAGGGGAAAATTAGGGGCAAGAAGAGGGCAATTAGGGGCAAGTTCAGTGAGTAATAACTTGATTGGTAGACATTTATATGGTAGTCTTGAAAAGGCAAAGAAATGCAAGTGAAATTTGAATTTGAAAACTGAGAAAAAGATAAGTAAAAACCAAAGAAACTGAAGAAAACGACACAGTGACAGCTATGGAAGTGTCTTCTAAATTGCTCTTCATAATGAGGAACAGGTAGCTCAATGTCTGATTTACAGTTTCTCACAGGTTAAAGAATACAGTGGTCTTGCCTTTGTAAAACTGGGAATTACGCTTGTGTTTGGCACCCTTTGCACAGAAGTTCAGATGTTTGTAACAGTTTGTTATTAGTGGAGGTATAACCATTTTTCAGAAAACTTTAATGTTGTATTCACTCACAGTGAGTTCAAATAAAATGTATGTCAGTGTATGTGTGTGTGCTATCATATTAATAATAATTTTCGGGGTGATAGACATTGTTTCAGCTGCCTAATTCAATATGATCTCAGCAAGATCATAAATGAAATTATCTTTTATCTTAAGAGAGAGTGAAAACACCACTGTTATATTTATGTGGATGGACCTAGCCATTCTGAAAGCAAATTGTATTATGTGCATTATATATACATTATATAATATATACTATATAATTTTTATGTATTTGAATTTTCAGATCAGTTTTTACAACAGCATTTACATGTTTTAGAGATTCTTCTTCATTTTGTGTCATTGTGTCACTCGTAGACCTTTTAAATTATAATTTCTTAATTATAAATTATTTGCTTGGCCAGTACACTTTCAAATTCAAATACACAAGAAAGCATCAGTATCTTGGAAAGTAACGGTACATCAGCTCAGCTGTAGCAATTGTCCATGTACATATTTAGTCTTCCTCTGTTGTAGGTTCAGCTAAGCTGTGTTGCACTAATTCCCTACTACTATGCATATTTGCAGATAATTGTTGCTCAAGCTGACACCCAGCAACTTGGTAAGATGCAGTAACGAGATCATATACTTGAGCCATTCTTCTTTTAAATTAGAGTTTCAAAGAAAACTTAATGAAGTTTCTCTTTACTTTTGCCTGTTATGAATACCGTTTGTTTAGATTGGGCATGGATCCGTTTTTTGCACAAGTTTGGATCAGCTGGGTTCTGCACATTAATTTAGGGCCACAAAGTGAGAAGTGTTACAAAGACTTGTGTCCACAGCTGTGGCTCACACTGCTGTGACAAGAGAAGTCAGAATTCTCTGTCAGAGACATGGGGAACAAGAGAACTCGTCAACGAGCTCAGCACAGATGAGCACTTCGGAGCCATGAAACAATCTCCTGCCCACATGGGAGTCTGCAGGAAAGGGTGGGAGGTTGACAGCTTTTTGGATCTGGCCCCATTTCGTCTTAATCTGCTCTGGCTCCTGATCTTTTCGAAGTCTCCCCATTGTGCGTTTGATTTCTGCTTAAACACACAAAGAAATTTTTAAGATCAAGACCATATGATATAGCAAGATTAATCTACCCTTTGGCCTTCACCTCTCCCTCCCACTGGGGGAGAGGTTTGGTTCTGCTAATTTGTCATGTTACTTTTTTTCTCCTGCCATGATTTTTTTCCCCTCCTCATGGTTCATCTAAGTTTGGGATTTTGGCACAAACACTCTGGACATATAATGAAGATAAATAAGATTCTCTATGTCCACTAACTGCATTTTGAAGACATTACTGCTTATTTCCAGTTTTAATGTAGAGAATTTGTAACTCTTTTGTAGAATAGAAGTGTTTTTTTCATTTTTATTACATATTGTGGCAGAAAGAATCCCTGTAGTTCTGTGAAGCAGATGTGTTAGTATGGCCAGAATAACAGTTTTATTCCTTCCCTCTCATCTTCTGCAATGCAGTCAAGTTTGAAATCATAATGATATGCAGCAATTAAATATGAATAAATAAAATATCACCAGATAATGAAGCTGCAGTTCCCTCTGTCACATTAAATCATTGATGAGGTGCCTGTGAGTAGGAAATGTGTCTGATGGTATCTTCTGCCTTGAAGTCTCTGATTACTTTTGTGAACATTGGTGCAAATTTTTCTGTCTTCTCTGCATCAACAACCAAAACAAATCTTTTGCCTCAGTAAAATATATATGGATCGTTATGTCCTCCTACCTCATCAATCCATTGTTTTCATGTCTTTCAACACCTGAATAATAGAACTAGACCAATTTTGCAGATAACAGCTATGCAGTTTAAGTGTGCTACCTTCTTAGGAATCTGTATGTAATTTGCAAGCGTGTTAAAATAAAGAGTTAGGCTTTTGTAAATACATGCAGAATACCTCTATTAATTTATTTCTGAATTAAAGTCATATCTATCTCATAAAAATTAATTTAAGTCAAGGAATGGAATAAAATCATTAACAAAATTAAAACCTTTGTTTGCATTTGTCTGTTTCAAAGTAGCCTGGACATTAATCCAGGTATTTTAGATCCTACAAATACTACTCTGCTTCAAGATATGAATTCAGTACTCATGCTCTTCTTAAAACTTTTCCTGCCCCCATAATGGCTTTCAACCTGTCTATTATATCTATATGTCTGTATCTGTTATGTCTATATCTATATATTAGGATTGTTATAATTTCAGGCTCTAGAGACTTAATTTCAGATTCTGCTGTTCGCACTGCATTCGTCTCACTCACAAGAATATCTAGTTTATAAGTTACAAGCAAACTGTCATTTAGTTTCATCAGATGTTACTATTAGAGGAAAGAGCTCTTTGAGTGGAAGGCAGGTGGTCCACTTCAACAGGTGCTGCTATTTGAAACAGTTCAGGCAAATGGAATTGTGCTGCTCTACTTCAGCTATTTCAGTGACTCATGTAGAAGAATAGCTCATTCCTTGCTTTTGGCTTTAGACTGCAACTGCTGTAGAAACATGATTGTCCAGTCAGTCTGTAGGGTGATGTGTTGAGACTGGACAATCAAAGTACTTGATGGCTTGGTTTACCATGTTCTCTTGCGATGTACTGTTGCATTAACGCTGGTTAACCTTTATTATACTTTTGTTTATTTGGGGTTTTTTTGCTAGTGTTTCTCTGTTGTTAGAATTACTTTTCTATAAGCAATGTCTCTGGTACTGTGCTTTTATGTAACTGATGAACCATGCTTCCTGTCACATGAAAATCACAGAATTATTGAGGCTAGAAAAGACCTTTGAGATTAAGTCCAGTCTATAACCTGACACTGTGACATCGGCTAGACTGTGACACTGAGTGCCACATCCAATCTTTTCTTAAACACCTCCACCATTTCCTGGGCAGTCCATTCCAATGTCTGATCACCCCTTCTGTGAGGATGTGCTTCCTAATACCAAACATAACAGTCCTCTGGTGCAGCTTTAGGCCCTGCCCTCTAATCTTGTCACTAATTGCCTGGGAGAAGACCTTGACCCGCAATAACATGGAATATAATAATTAGGAAAGATATTGGAGAATAAGCAGTTGCTTATTGTTTATTGAATACCATGACAGAATTGCTGTTAATATGATTAAAATTGAGATTAGTGGAACTCTCTTACACAGTCAAGCAGCCTTTAGCAGCATCACAGAAGTTAATGTATGTTAATTGACATTTCCAAACCCCATTTTCCTGTAGCTAGGTTACTACCAGTAGTGAGATCTGTGATGGTATCTTCACATCTCTCTGCACCACAGTCACAAAATGCCTCTCTCAAAAAAAAAAAATAAATTCTCATTTGTTCATACCATTCTTTTGGCATCTGGAATTACCTTTTATCTCCACAGGTTTGCATGCAGGGACATGTAAATGTGGAGTAAGCAAACAAAGCCCAGCTTGTGGCACCTAAATAGAACCACATGCTGAAAACCTCACCCAGCAATGAAGCTGCCAGCAAAGCTTAAGCATGCATACATACATGCATGCATACAGGAGCAATGTCAGCAGCTGTGCACCCAACAATGTTTCTAGCAGTGTGGGTTCCTAGCCTAGATTTGGCCACGCTTTACATCTCTTGCCCATCTGTTTGGTGTGTGTTGTGTTACTTCACCCCAATTGCAATATTTAAACTATAAAATCATCAGGGGATTTTAGAATGGAGGAAGCTGCCTTGTGCAAGTTGCCTCAGGGAGAAGTTTTTATTCAAAGAAGTTGGTGTCAGAAAAAGTGTAGAGACTTTTTTTGTGGGAGGAACAGCCAAATGGGAAGCTGGCACTGACACTAACAAAACCACAGGGAGGCTAGAAACAAATCAGAAAGATAAAGCAAGGATATTTTCTGTTTGATATCTTTACATTTTGGTTGTGGTGTGGATTTGTTCTTCAGGAGCTCCTAGGGTCCCAGGTACTAAAAGAATGGGAATTCAGAATTCTAGGAACTAGCTTTTACTAACTGCATTGTTGACTAATTCAGTAATTTGTGACTGTGAACAGCAGCTACTGTCTGTGTGCTTAAGTTTTTGAGAAAGAAGTCACATTTGTTCTTAAGGTGCCTAGAGGGAAATTGGAGTATGTCCTGTGTGTCCAGTGTTTATTAAGTTCACTTTTAGATTCATCTGTGTTTGCAAATCTTGGTATTAGGTTTTTTTGAAAATACTCTAGTAAAAGGAAAGCAAATTGGAACAACTTTCACAGAACATACTCTTCTTGAGAATAAATATGAAAGTAAATTAGTAAACATGAGCTTTGTGTCAGGTTTTTTACTGGTAGCTATTAATTATCTGTTCAGAAACAGCTTCTGAGCATTGCGTAACTTCGAAGACTAAAATACTCTTAAATATTGAATAATCCCAAACTTCTAAATGCATGTTCAAGAGACTGAGACTTTAAATAAAGGATGCATCTGAGAAAATTGTGGGTGATTTGCAAAGAATAATATAGCAAAACATGTTATTTATTTTTTCATCTTTTATACTTGCTACGTGACTTCAAGTCAAACACAGCCCAGTGTTTTGTCAATCCATATGACAGCCTGCTTCAAACACTTGGTAGAATTTCATCTTTGTTTAAAAAAAATAGCAATGGATATGATTCAGTATTTCAATTTTGTTAGAATTAATGGAGGAGATGCAGGGCGAATAACGCTTCTTGGACACTGTTTTACAGAAAAAAACATTAGTTGGGTCACAGAATTGAAAAAAATAAACACTCCTATGAAATATTCTTGTCTACTGCATTTTTAGGCTTAACATAACTTGTCAATCATAGTAATGGCTTTCATTTAATGGAATAAGATGGTGTGAACTAGATTTGTCTAGTATCAGGTAAGTTTGTGCAACTCTGTAGTAAAATAATGTTGCAAAGAAGAGACTAAAATCAATGATCCACTGAAATGTTGGCTACCATCATAAATACCCTTAATTTTGTAAGATAGAGAGTAAAGCATTATTTCCAACAATGACCTAACTGAATGTTATTAATGTTATCTTATCCATGCATAGTTAGCAATTTTACACCCCCTCTTTGCCTGCCCACTGCTGGTTCATTATCATTGAGACATCAGATACATAGTAAGCTGTGGTCCTTGCTTCAAATATCGACAATGGAAACAGCTTCAGAGGGTGGTGTAGGCTAATGTGTTTTCGGCTGGTTGGCTTTTAGTTTGTGGGTTTTCAGTCATTCCACTCATGAAATTATAATTATTTTAATTCACTCATTAAGCAAGCATTTTTCCCTTGCTAAAATGTTCTTGGACTTTTGGTCACTTTTACATTAGAGTGCCTCTCTTCCTTTTACTTAATTTTTAACTAAATCCAAACACAAGTGCTGATACTGCAAAAACTTTTGAGTCCCTTCTATAATTCACACAGTGAAGATTCAGTCAAAAGTATCACAGAGGGATCTGAGAGGTCCCAGAGAAGGACCTGTTAAACTGACTTCTCAGCTTTCTGGCTTTGTGTCTGTGTGAAGTGGTAGTTAAAGAAACTGAACAAGTTCTCCTCATGGTCTGTCCCAGTACTTCCTTATCATTGCAGTTAAAAGCATGTTTCTTCTTAACTGTGTTGATCTACCTTTTAGAAATTTAAGATCAGTAGTCTTTCTTGATATTCAACCCTGTGAAGGTTAAAACTTTGTCTAATGGGAAACACAAAGGTAAAATTCTTGTTATCTAACACTGCATTAGCCTTGAGAAGAGGATAATTCAGCTGTGCTCCACAAAGGACTACTGTTCATTCCTCTTGCTCCAGCAGTTTGCTTCACATTCAGCATGTGATCCAGTGCAAATCTTATGACCCTCTTTGCGGAACTGCTGTTCATCATTTATGCAGGTGACACATTCCTGACTCGAACCTTTCTGTTAATTATTCTTTTTTGGTTGTAGTGCTTTGGAGTTGTTGACTTATATCTGGGTTTTTTTCTGGTAACTTTACAGTTTTTCAGGATTCTTATAATTTACATTCTTTTACAATGCTATGGTAGTGTGATCTCCAGATTTCAATGTGTATTCAGCTTGTTACTAATAAAATTGACTAGTACCTATCTTAGAAACAAGATCCTGATAAACTTGTCTGCTCATGCCCTCCAAGTTTGACAGTAAAGTCGTTCATAACTACACTGATTACGTTTTCTAATACTCATCCTAAAACCATTTCTGTACGTGATATTTTCCTATGTTGTGGCTTGGATTTCAAAATTCTGATTAGAAAAGTTTAATCTCTAATATCCTTCCTCTTATCTTGTTATAGGAAGATTACTTTGATGTAGCTTTTTTCTGGACAAATGTATTTATACATATATAATTTTAATATCTTCTAAGCTTCAAATAGTTTGTTTCCTTTTCTGTTTTGAATTGTCACAGAACCACATAATGGTTGAGGCTGAAAGGGACCTCTGGTCATCTGGTCCAAGCCCCTACTCCAGGAAATGGGTATCCAGTATCACATCTAGATTGTTTCTGAGTATTCCCAAGGCTGGGTACTCCATCACCAATCTGAGAACCTGTGACAACATTTGGTTACCCTCAGTGTGAAAAACTGTTTCTGAATGTTCAGACGGACCCTCTTGTGTTTCAGTCAGTATCCATTGTCTGTTGACTTGCTGCAAGTGAAAGGAGACTGACTTTGATTTCTTTGTATCTTCCCTTTGGATAATTTTTTCGTAATCTCTTTTTAGGCTGACTGTTCTGCAACTCACAATTTTCTAATTTGACACAGTTTTAGAGATTGGCACTTGCTTTGACTTTTTCTTGGTTCTTGGAACTTTACTTGCCCATCACAATTCTCAGTGTATCGTGTCTGTTAGGTCAGCGATTGTTTAAGGTGTATGCCTAAATGTTCGCAACATCTCACTAATTTGAAAATGTTATCTGCCTGATTGCATATAGTCTTGTGAATAAGTTTTGAACAAAAAATTTAAACAGTTGCACAGTAGTTAGACCAAGAAGTGCTTTAAAAATATGCAGATTTACTTGAGAAAAAGCTTCAAAGCAGAAATAATTAGGATGCTCAGTGTAAATACATGTTTTTTCACTCTCCACAAATCATTTACACAAAAATATCTTTAACTTCAGGAGAACTAGTTAAAATGTTTTAAAATGTAACTGTTTTGAATGGATGTTTCTCAGCAATTCCTTTAGCTGATGCTTTCCATGTGAAGCAAATGTTCTGCAAATGGGGATTTTTACTTTTTTAACTGGAAAGGACTAGAACTCATAAGCTATTAAGAGTCAATTGAAATGGAAGATGGCTGAAAACAAATGATGCTTCTTCAGACAGCAAGTAGTGGTACTGAAGTCTCAGAATTTGTTGGACTACAACAGCATCACCTCTCTTGTGTTGAAATAAAAAAAAACAGATGGAATGCTTGTGTACTTGCTGCCTAGGATTATGTTAATATTTACCATATGTATTGGGTAGATCTGTTTATTCTCAAAGCAAAGAACAAGATCATTTCTAATAGGTAATATGACAATGATTACCTCTCTGTGCTGAACAAGACAGGAAGACATTGATCTTGCTGAACGCAACAATTCAGAACTAAAGAATTTGTGCTGTCCTCTCAATTCATCTCTAATTGCATGAATAAAACAATGCCAAGAAAAATGCCACCCAAACTGTGCAGTATGTCACCTCCGTGATGAATATTCTCCCTGAATTCTGAATTCTCCATGGGTTTTTGAGTGATATCTGCTGTAAGATTTTATGTCTAGGAAACAAACTTTGAAAAGGAAATCCATATGCAGAGGCAGGGCACGTTTCTGTTTCATGAAGCATAATGATAAAGTTGTAGACAAAAGTAACATAATTGGTTGAGATTATCAGTTGTACCATCTTAACTGTCTCCAGTTAAAAGTAACGTTTTGGTCAGTGCAGGTAGTGTGCATAGTGGTAGGATTCTGAATATAAGGAGCAGATTAATGAACATTATACCAACATTGGATCAACTTGGTGAGTTATATTGAAAAACGATAAATAAGAGCTCTAGAAGTTAAACAGAGCATGTGGCAGATACACAAGACATACATATTAAATATTACATGTGTGGCAGCAGCTTCTTTTAGCTAATTCCAGAAAAATCCTAATTTAACTTGGTTTTAAAGTTTCTTAAAAATAATTTCTGATAATGCAATTGCAATTTCAGAAGTTTGAAAGCATAAAGCAAACTAATTCACATGGTTTTAATAGCAAATATTTTCGATTCATTTAGGCAAACAGGTTTTGAAGAATCTGCCAATTTTGACTGCCTATAAAGGCAGATATTGTACCTTGTTAGAGAAGCTACTGCTGTGATGAAATAAGTGCTTTAACTCCACATTATCACTGCTGTGAGGTAGTTTTTCACAGTAGCAGATTCCTTCTCTGTTAGCATGGAGGTTTGTGTGTGGTGATTTGGCGAAAAACTTTAACGTTTGGAGAAGTCAGGAAGGTAGAATCTATTCATACACAGTAAAATCATTAAATACAAAAAACCTCTTTGTCTTGAATAAAATAGCCCATCTCATTAAAGTTACTCCTAATTAGGGTCCTCAAATTCTATAATTTGTATCCAGTCATCCTGGAGTAAGAATTTTTTTCTAACTTACACAGAAATGAAGGTGTTCAATTGACTGTAGAAGGACCATTCAGTGAATAATTCATACACATGCATCATAATTTTAACTGTCTCATACTAGACGAGTTCAGTCCTCACAATAGTTCTGTAGACATGTTTGAATAAAAGGTGAAAATATTTGAAGTTACATTTTGAATATAAATAAAATCTATTTACCTTTTTAAAGAATCATTCTGGCTACTTCACTGAACTTAGAAACAAATAATGACTTTGGCAGTTATACATTAAAGCAACATGAAATATTAATGATGATACATTGTAATGGTTTAGAGAGAGGGTCTAAATCGGTTTGGGTTGATGCCTGTAATTCAAGCACAACAACCAGTCTCACTGAGAGTTTAACGGGGAATGAAGCAACTTTGCTAAAAAAGATAACAGTTAATTGAACTCATCACCAATATTAAAAGGATAAATCCCCAAATACGTAAAAGAATCAAAAAGGTAAAACAGAAACTGTATCACAGTGCCTTTACACACACTCTGAGAGAAATGGGAGACAGCTAACACATCAGGCTTTGGCCTTAGATGAGAGCTCTGGGACAAGAGAGTGTACACCAACACTCATAACCACAATAGCCACCACACACACACACTCACACCACACTTTCCAGGAGAGAAAGGGGTGAGGGTGTGATAGGAATACAGCACACAATATATATTTGGTGCTTGTGATCCTCATGCAGACATCAGCACTCTGTGATATCTCCAGCATACTTCTAGCTCCCATTGGCTTGGGGCAGTCTTTTTCGAGGCTATAGCAGCATCAAATGTGGAGGATACAGAAGGGTTCCAGACTTTCTCTGTGTGCCAAAAGCTTAAGAGATCAGTACTTGTGATCGATCTCTCTGTTAGTAGAAGCTTCTCTCAGTCTCTCTTAGTGGCAGAGTATACAGGATCTTTGCCAGCCCGGTGGGGGGAAAGCCAACATGGCGCTGGTTGCCAGGTAATGGCAAATAGGCTTTTCAGGGTCTCATCCAATAGCTTTCTACAGGCCTTATGCAGAGCCTGCATTTCTTCTTGCTTGTGGTCAGACACCAAGGGAGGTAGAGGGTTAAGAGCTCAACGCTGTCCAGCATCTTCAAAGGCATTCACTATAAAGCGGTTGTGTGGAGAGATTGCCCATACATTGGCCCATTGCCAAGGATAGGAATAAGCTGGTGCAGCTTTTTTGTATCCGAGCCCTCAGTGAAAGAAGGGAGGGCTGCAGGTTCACCCCCACAGAAGGGGGCTTGCAGGTATGGAGAATGGCTTATCTCTTTATCCTCTCTGTGTTAGAGCTCCCATGCAAAAGAGGGCTGTGGCGACCCCTGTAGCAGAGGTGCAGCCAAGTTTAAATTTATTTTGTGTTTCACCCTTAGGTAGCAGGGGGTTGAGAGCCATTGCT
>VZRI01010682.1:59331-81368 GCA_013397515.1 Upupa epops | reverse complement strand
GGACACCCTCCAGCAGCTCTGTGTCCTTCTGGAACTGAGGGGCCCAGAACTTGACTCCAGATATGGTCTCACTAGTGCAGAGTAGAGGGTGAAAAGAATCTCCCTCAATCTGCTATCCACCCCACTTCTGATCCCCCTCAGGATGCTGTTGGCCTTCTTGACCACAAGAGCACATTGCTGGCTCATAATCGTCTTGCTGGGACCCCCAGGTCCCTTTCTCCTCCACCACTCTCCAACCAGTCAGTCTCCAACCTCTACAGGTACCTATTGTGCTTTAAAATACTTTCTATTTACATGGACAGCTTGGAAGGTGACTTCTGTCAGACTTGGATCGGGAAGGCTGATGGCTAATAGTTGATTAAGGAAAGTAAATCTGAACTTTCTTTTACCACCTTGAAGTAAAAACCTTCTGAGCAGCTCAGGATGCTCTGTATCTTTTCAATTACAGCAGTAAAACTGATGTTTGTATTTTGCCAAAGGACTGAGGAGACCGAAATAGTGTTGATTCCGCTTAAAAAGAGCGAACAGGAGCTCTGACTGTGCATGGCCTTGACAAAGCAGGTCTGTGCAAAGCAGCATCATATGCATCAGCAATTCCTCTTCAGATTTACCAATATAAAAGCCAAAAAAGCTTGTCTTCCGACGCCGTGCACCGCATAATTCAGCATCTAAAAATACAGCGAGGTTCTTTACAACCCCGTGCACACGCACAAGTGTGTCTGATTAAAATAATCTCGGCGTGAAGGAGGAAGGCAGGAGGGCCACAGACAAGCACTGCGGAGGGCAGAGAGGTGTTGTGACGCTCTGGAACATGAAAGCTCTGAGATTGTGTGTGGATTCAGCATGTTCAACCTGGTAAGGGTTCACGTGGGGGCAAAGATGTTGACAACTTAAGCCTGAAATGTCTTTGAGCTCAGCCTTAAATAAACTTGTATTAAATCAGCATCAGGAGGTGAAGCTGTGTCAGAAACTGCCCGACTGCTTTGAACGATGGCATTTCATTTTCCAATCCTAGTGGTGCAAAGAGGAGAGACAACAAGCAGAAACATACGACGAGTTCTTTTATTCTTCAGGGAGACAACGGGCTCTTTTATAGTTCTGCTCCCTAGCTGAATTTTTAAGGTCCTGTATAAATAGAATTCAATCCTCCGACCGATTTGGCGAGGATAATCCATCAGTGTTTAATTTGGTAAAGAAGAAAAGGCTTAAAAATAATATATACCGCAGTTCATGAATCAGACGCGCTGTTGGGTTCCATCGTTAAGTGCAGATGTCTAATAGCAACGGCCTTGTGTTTGTTATTTTAATAATTCTAATTAACTTTTGGTAATTGTAGTGGATCTGCTGCCAGCTCTCCTGGCTATGATCATTACTCAGGGTTATTAGTTTCAGCAGACAGTCAGACAGTGAAAATAAGAAGCTTTATGGCAAGGCAAACTTAAATAGCTCAAGAAGGTTTTCTTGGTGAAGAAAAATGCCTCGTGGTGAACTTCATCATGATCTGTCCGTGTTTAAGAGCTGCCGAGAGATTCAGGCAATCTTTATGATAATGCAGTAATTTACTAAGCCTCTCTAAACACTGTTTCACTCTTTCTCTCCCTGATTATTGATGATTAGTGAGATTTGTGTGAAGAACAACAAGCTTTCTCCCTTACAATTATCCCGGTCCTCTCTTCTCTGTCTCTTTATGGTCCTACGCTCCATTTATTGCACCGTCGTGGTTCTAATAGTGATAAACCGAGACACTCCAGCCGGGGCTGCTGCAAACATCTTAGCAAGAGAAAGCTCATCCGTTTAGGTATGCGAGGACAGAATCTTCACTTAGGATGAATGACACTTCGTTGTCCAAGAAATTCACTCAAGTAAGGAGCTGCCAGTGAAGACGACTCTGAGAAATGAGCTTGTGGTCTTTGGTCTTTTCCCCTTGGTAGCCTATAAAGGCTTCTCTCACGTTGGAGATGGCACTCTGGAGAGTGTCAGCAGGTTTGCTTCTCTGGATTAGGCCTTTCTGCAGCTTCAAAAATCCCATTTCAGCTGGGAAAGTGTCAGGGGTTGCAGTTTCTCATCAAAGATGTGTGCTCAGGGCAGGGGAGAGATGCTGCTGTCACTGGCAGTGCTGAGAGCAGTTTTAAAATCAGTAGATTAGAACCAAAACCCCACCCCAAGCTGAGAACTCTTTCCAATTAATAGGAAATTCCCAATTAATCAGAAATTGGAAAAATTGGAAATACTTAGATAAGCGTTTTATTTGTAGCAGAGAAAGAATATTTATAAAATATAGGTTCATAAAAATATCTCTAGAAGATATTTTTCAGCTTTTTCCATGAGAAGGAACAGTTGCAAAACTAAAAGGTTCTGTAGTCTGACTTTGTTATTGAAAAATGTGAGGGGTGGGTGTCAGGAGGATGGAGCCAGGCTCTTCACAAGGTCATCTGGGGATAGGACAAGGGGCAGTGGGAGCAAGCTGGAACAGAGGAGGTTCCCTATCAATATCAATATTGATAGCAAATATGCTATCAATATCAGCAGGAACTTCTTCCCAGGGAAGGTCCCGGAGCACTGGACCAGGCTGCCCAGGGGGGTTGTGGAGTCTCCTTCTCTGGAGACATTCCAGACCTGCCTGGATCTGTTCCTGTGCGACTTGGTCTGGGTGATCCTGCTGTGGCAGGGGGATTGGACTGGATGATCTTTCAAGGTCCCTTCTGATCCCTAGGGATTCTATGACTCTATGAAAAAACCTCCATCAAACCTCAGTGGAGTCAGTTACTGTAGTGTGCAAGGGTAAATGGTCTTCTGGGTAAATGAGTGAAATATCTTGCTCTACCAAGTCCTCCCAGACTCGCTCTCTTGCCTTGAATGTATCCCATTCCTTAAAGGAAGGTAGGTACTTTCCAAAGTCTTAGTTGTATAAAATAGTTAGAACCAGAGGAGACCTTCAAGATCATAGAGTTCAGACTTTTCCTTGTGCTATCATCACCATTCAACCCTGTCTCCCAATGCAACATCTACCCTTCTCTTCAACATCTCCAGTGATGGAGACTCAATCCCCTCCCTTGGGCAGCTGTTCCAGTGCCTGACAGCCCTTTCAGGAAAGAAATCCCTCCTGACATCCAACTTGAACCTCCCCTGGTGCAGCTAAAGGCCATTTCCCCTTGTCCTTTCACTGGTTACTAGGGAGAACAGAGCAACCCTCACCTCTTGTAGAGAGCAATAAGGTCTCCCCTTGATCTTCTCTTATCCAGGCTAAACAGCCCCAGATCCCTCAGCCGTTCCTTATATAAGACCTGTTCCAGTCCTTTCCTTGCTCGGTAGCCACCTCTGTTCCCTCTCCAGCCCTTCAATGTCCTTCTTGTAGCGAGGGGTCCAAAACAAGACACAGGACTCATCCAATCTGATCTTAGCAAGTGACGGTAGAACACAGAGAATCCTAAAATAATAGAATCATGGAATTCTTCAGGCCAGCAAGAACTTGTAGTTCCAACCTCCTGCCCTGGGCAGGGGCAGCTTTCACCAGACCAGGTCACTCAAAGCCCCATCCAGCCTGTCTGATTCCTGTGTCTGGGAGCAATCAAACCCATTGGACGAAACAAGGAGCAAACCTCTTCGGTTAAGGCATAAAATGTGGTGCTGGGAAGAGGAACCGAGCACTAGTCGTGCATGAAACTGTTCAACTAGATTTACAGGGGATGCACGGTGCATTTTTAATTTGGAAATAGAAGATTTGGTAAGTAAATTGGATTAATCCCCAAAGAGTGTTTGGGATGTAATTGAAGACTCTCAAATAACGAGGAAACTCAGACTGAATTTACAGATTACAGCTGTTGAGGAAGATGAGTGGGTGACACCCGACGAGTACAAAGTCAGACTGTCATCTGATGAAGTTATTAGCAGTGAGCGATAGGACCCATTAAAGTAACTGCTAATTTCTTCTGCTGCCAAGCTAGCTGACTGCTCTTTCTTCAAAGCTCATTGTGTTGCTGAGAGAGTTATTGAACTTACTCGAAACCGCTAGACAACGCTCAGCTTCAATTGCCCATCAGAACATCCAGTCCGTTATTCGGGGCATCTTCAAAGCGTTTCTTTGCGTTTGAGTAGGGGGTTGAGATAAAGCACTCTCCTTTGATCGTGATGACAATGGAAGAAAACGAAGTCTCCACCTCCCTGTGCTCTCTTCCTACACATCACACAAACAGATGTAAACCCTGAGATCCTATATAACCTATAGATTCTTTAAAAGAAACAAATCCAGACCAGGTTTATCGCACGTTGCTGTGCGGTAACTACTGCAATTTGGTCTCTTGGTTTGGGTTTGCAAGTGATGACTTTTGGTTTCCTGCTGTGCTGAGTCTCTGCCTTCTGGTAGGCTCCAAGCACGACTGGTATAATGAAAAGTCTTTCTTGCATTGGAGTTGCAAGACTCTTCTATTAAGAACTTCGCTCTCTTTAAGATCAGATGGCAGATGTTTCAGTGCCTTCTCTCCAAGCTGTTCCTTGGGAAGCTGTACAGAGGTGGAGGTTAGGCTCTTCTCCCAGGCAACTAGTCCCTAGCCCTGGAGGTGTTTAAGGACAGACTGGATGTGGCACTTAGTGCCCTGCTCTGTCTGATTCTAGTGATGTTACTCATCTTGATAACTCTATATGATTCAGCCCTTATAGTGCTGTTGCTGAAGAAACATTGTCAGTTGTTAGGCGTTTCTTCTGGTTGTTGGAAAGAGCTGTTGAGTGGATCATGAGGTGGGGTTTTTTTCCACAGAATCACAGAGTGTTAGGGATTGGAAATGACCTCAAAAGATCATCCAGTCCAACACCCCTGCCACAGCAGGAGCCCCTAGATCCAGTTGCACAGGATCAGGCCAAGCAGGTTTGAAACGTCTCCAGAGAAGGAGACTCCACAACTGCCCTGGGCAGCCCCTTCCAGGGCTCTGGCACCCTCACCAGGAAGAAGTTTCTTCTCCTCTTGATGGGGATCCTCCTCTGTTCCAGCTGACACCCGGTTCTCCTTGTCCTAGCATTGGGTGCCATTGAGCAGAGCTTGGCTCCTTCTTCCTGTACCCACCCTTTCCAGATTGATCAACAGTCATGTGGTCCCTCCTCAGGTTCTTTTGTTCTAAGCTCAAAAGATCCAGGTTCCTCAGCCTTTCCTCAGCAGGGAGATGCTCCTCTCCCTTCAACGTCTTTGTGGCTCTGCACTGGACTCTCTCCAGCAGCTCTGTGTCCTTTTGGAAGTGAGGGGCCCTGAACTGGACACAATAGTCCAGATGCAGTCTCACCAGGGCGGAATAGACGGGGAGGAGAACCTCTCTCAATCTCCTAACCATGCCCCTTCTAATCCACCCCAGGTCTCACTTTTTTCATGAAATAAACGTAATTTTAGTGCTTATCTGGAAAGAACATCGTTTTATTTTGTGTAGCCACTGCCAGATACAAACTCTTATAACCTCCCATTCCTGTAAGTTACGAGAGGCACTCTAAGTGGATGTAGAGAACCCTGGTGTCTAGATAAACCTTCTATTACTCTTGAAATGCGTACACTTAAATCATGCTGTTCTTTCCCAGACCCACCTCTTCGATCTGTCCTTGCCCCTTGGATCTCAAAGCATCATCTCCCAGTTAACTTAAATTCAAGTAGTTGCTGGCTGCTGGGTGGGAGACGTTCAACGGAAGCAGCTCAAACCAGCGAGGTTCTCAAATTTACAGCGGTTCACACTCGCCGGTTTATTTTTTAATTCTCTCTTTTTTTTTATCTCCATCTCAATTACATCGAGAGATGTTCTTTTTACAAACTTGTTTGTTATTAAGATATAAATCTCCTTATTTTAGTCGTGTAGTGCATGCCAGCGTAATGCAATACAAGAAGATTACAAGCTGATGGGGAGACGTTAATAACAGTAACACAAAACATTAAGGCAAGTGACATTTACATAAGTATCTTGATCTTAATACATGTAATTTACATATGAAAATTTAATCACCATAGAGATAAACAGCTGCAATGTTTAATTAAACTCTCCACACAAAATCAGCCTGCAAGAAGTAGTTTGTCACTGCTAATTTATCACAATTCTCCTAAGTATTCTTTAAAATAAAAATGCAAAATAAATGACTCTTATTGATAATTTAACTTCTGGTTACTTTATCGTATTCTCAACAGGCTTTGATGATACAATTACAATATGAAGATTCCGGGCTCATTTGCTCCCCATTTAGAAGACAAAACATAAATATAGGGAGAACAAATGTATTTGTTTACAGATTTAAGGGTCAGCAGCAGAGTACAACGGAGGCAAATTTAACGCCGCGCTAAGTTACGTGTGATGAAAGGCTGCGGCTCCTTCTCCGTGGGGCTGTTGAAGGAGGAAACAATTGTAAGTGAAAATGTTAGAAGGGGCTACTTACTCCTGGTATCGCTGCCTAAAACACACAGTTATAGGAACTGGAGATGTACTGACATTCAGAAGTTATTGAAACCTGGGCTTTGCTTCTTGTGTTGCGTTCTAAAGCAAAACAAAGAGCTGCTGGAGGGTGTCCAGTGTGGAGCAACGAAGATGATGAAGGAAGTAAAACAGCTCCCTGATGAGGAAAGGCTGAGGGAGCTGGGTCTCTTGAGCTTGGAGAAGAGGAGGCTGAGGGGGGACCTCATTCATGTCTATAAATATGTGAGGGGTGGGTGTCAGGAGGATGGAGCCAGGCTCTGCTCAAGGGCATCTGGGGAAAGGACAAGGAGCACTGAGTGCCAGCTGGAGCAGAGGAGGTTCCATATCAATATCAGCAGGAACTGCTTCCCAGTGAGGGTACTGGAGCACTGGAACAGGCTGCCCAGGGAGGTTGTGGAGTCTCCTTCTCTGGAGATGTTCCAGACCCGCCTGGATGTGTTCCTGTGTGACTTGGTCTGGGTGATCATGATTCCACTAGATGGTCTTTCCAGGTCCCTTCCCATCCCTAATGATTCTATGATTCCATGAAGGTGCTCGGGATCTTGAAAGAACCCATTTACATATCTTTCCTGGGATTTTTCAAGAAGATGAGAAGGTTGACTTCTCACAGCACTAAGATAGTGATAGCAGGGGTGGAAATAGAAGGAGCTTTTCTGTAACTTCAGGAGAACAGACATTGAACGTTTAGTACCTTAAAGGACTGATATTTGAATGTCAAATTATCTTCTATCTTCAGTAGCACAAGCAATCTAATGAGGTTATGGACTGCGATGAGGGTGTCGGATGTGCCATAGAATCATAGAGTGTTCCAGGCTGGAAGAGACCTCCAGAGGTCATCAAGTCCAACCTTGGAAAACTCTGTTTGTACCTTGGATTTGATTTTGTTCCAGTTGTGTTTGAGGATGTGATCATTTAAAGTTATTTAGGTGATGCCCCTAGGAATAATACCCAGGGCACAGACAGGAAACGGGGTTCAAAAATACTTGATTACCAATTTAATTGAAAACTCTTTTAAATTCAGCTTTGTTTTTATATACGAACCTTGTAGAGAGGTAGATATGAGTAAAAACCCCCTAATAAGTAGGAATTAGCATGCACTATCATGATAATCAATAACACACAGCGAAAAATTGATCAGAATTCAAACTGAAAGCAATGCAGCTCTTTTTTCTGAACCCAGTTTTGCAACTTAAATTGAATTCAAAACGAAGACACTGAAGTTCCACAACTTTCTGTGATTCTTAAGCGTCTCAGTAGCCACATGGCCATTCAGTCAAAGAACTAGTGTCTTCAAGTATTGTCTCACAAATTATATTCATAGATTCCTAGAAGGGTTCAGGTTGGAGGGGACCTTAAAGTGCATCTCCTTCCAACCCCCTGCCATGAGCAGGGACACCCCCCCACTAGACCAGGGTGCTCAAGGCCCCAGCCAATCTGGCCTTGAACACTTCCAGGAAGGGACAGCCAGAGCCTCCCTGGGCAACCTGGTCCAGGGTCTCAGCACCCTCCTCGTGAAGAACTTCCTCCTGACTTCTAGTCTAAACCTCCCTTCTTCCAGCAGGAAACCATTCCCCCTGCTCCTACCACTCCAAGTCTTGGAAAGCCCCTCTCCAGCTTTCCTGGAGCCCTCTGCAGGGACTGGAAGGCTGCTCTAAGATCTCCTCCAGGCTTCATTAGTATTTTAATCATTATTATGCTATCAATATTATATCGCACTAACATATTATTACAGCTGTTAATAAATATTATCAATAACATTAGGCAATCATGAAAGAATAAATAAGAGCTATTGTAGTTATTGATTATTATTAATCCCACATCTAATGCCAATGCAATTGGGGTTTTTAGCAATGACTCTAGTTCCCTTTCTAGTATATTTCCCAGATCTTGAATGAAAAATTATCCATCAAGTTTTATTGAATTTAGAGCTCAATTTGTTGGCCCTTGCAGTTGTCTGTGGGTGCCCTGACTGGTCCCAAATCACTGTGGTGGGAGAGCAGAGTCTGAGTCCCATAGTTCTTCCCTGGACACCCTAAAGCAGTTGCATGTGATGATTACATTTCAACACTTAGATCAAGCTCTTACACCCCAGAAATCAATAAAAACCTTTAAATGGATAAATTAGAAACCCTAAAACTCATATATGGAAGAAGCCCAAAGTTTCCCCCTAAGTGATGGTTCCCCTTCACAGCAAATCTGGGAGAAATCACCTCTCTACCAACTTCAATGGGAAATACTCTCCTGACAGGGTGAATACTCCTTCAGCTTTGATTTTGGTGGGGTTGCGATGTGTTGGCAGACAGCAGATCCTAAGTGGCAATTTCCTGGTGCCACTGCTATTAATTGCTTTGTGCTCTAATACATATGGTCATGATTTGAACTGGAACGTAGCTTATTGTCACGCTTCCCTGGCAATTAAAACAGCTGTAGTCAACAAAACAGAAGCGGCAGAGTAAAGGTTGCAAGAGGGAAGCAGGTCTACAATCCCAAGGTTTTAAGCTCTAGATCCTCGGGTAGTGGGGGGCAGTTCTGGGTCCNGGTCAGGCTCTTTTTGCAGGCAACTAGCACTAGGACAAGAGGAAAGGACCTGAAGGTGTCTAGGGAAGGGTTAGGTTGGATGTTAGAAAGCCCTTCCTCATGGAAAGGGGGATCAGAGCCTGGAATGGACTGCCCAGGGCAGTGGGGGAGCCCCCATCCCTGAAGGTGTTGAAGGACAGAGTGGCTGTGGCCCTTAGTGCCCTGCTATGGCTGATGTGATGTTAGGTCAAGGGCTGGGCTGGGTGATCCCAGAGAGCTTTTCCAGCCTCAATCATTCTGTGATTCTGTGAAGTGTGAGAAACGAATCCTTTGGAATTTCCCAAGCTGGATTTGACCATCTGTTATCCTATAGCAGCATCCTTAGCTCTGCTCTGCAGGCTCTGTGCTGATGCGGGTGTCATCCCCCCACTTCACACTGTCCTTTTGGTCCCCTAGCTCGGTGTTAAAGACTCATCTACATCCCGCTAAGGAGGAGGCTTTATGTTGGCTGCAGATGAATTAACTGCTGTGTTGATTAGATTTACAAAATCTTTGGGGATAAAAGTATTAAGTAAGTACAAAATGATTAAAATCCAACTCTGGATGAAAAACGAGGCATCTCCTGTATTTCTTCCTCTGACTGGGAAAGCAGTGCTGTTAGTAAGTGACTAGGAATCAGGAAGATGATTTTGCTTCTTAAGGGATGAAGCACAACAATTAGAACCGAGTGGACTGTCAAGGACTGACTGACTCCAACTGCCACTTCCATCTCACTCGATATAAATCGTCACCAAGAGTAGAAACATCTATTTTAACACTAATTAAAAACAACACAAGTTCCAGCCTCATATTTGCAAACTGCACGTAACCTCCTGGTGTAAGAGCAGGTTTTCTCCTTTGAGAAAGCGATCGGTCCCTCGGGAGATCTTCTCTCCCTGTCCCTTGATGATGTCAGTGAGTTGCTGATTAGCTGCTGACATATGAAATTATGGGGGATCAGCAAGGTTAATGAAAGGCTTCTCGATGCAGCCATGCCCATCCACTGTTTCTCTGTGTCCTCCTTGGCTTTGGGCTGAACGGTGACCTCGGTGACAAAGTCAAGAGAGAAAATAGACACTATGATATCAGTACAGTCTAATCAGTGGTTCTCAGTTAATATCTAATTATTTAATAAAGGGGTGATGAATTATTTTCAGCCCAGAGCTTCTACAAACCGGGGATGCTCTCGGTGGAAGTGCTGCTCAACTGTCTCCGCAGGATTGTCATTGATTAGCTCTGTCATGTCGAATATATTTTTGCAGGTGTGACTTGCATAGGCAATTCTGTTTTCAGCCTGGCAGTGAAGGCAGGCAGAGTTTGTCATTGCCAGGAAGAAAATGAGGTCGTGCTGGAATCATCTGGAGGACACCAACGTGTGCAAGTCAAGTAGGTTTGACTGCGCCCTCCGCGCTGGTGGCTGGAAGTTGATGGGGAGAGCTGTTGTTGCCAACCTGTCGTAACGATCGTGTTCAATCACAGCTTTAAACATATTGAGAGCTGTATCTGACAAGGAACTGCTAGCAGGACTTTCAAGGAGTGGCCTTTCTGTCATCCTTCTTGAGAGGGTGCTGTTGGATCAGCCTGTACTTTGAGCAGTCTGCTCCCTTCCCCTCTGGCCTGTGCTGTAATTGCGGTCACTGTCCTGCAGCCCTGGTAGCTGAGGGTATTTGTACCTCTTAATTTCAATCATCCTCCTTTAAGGATTCAGCTTAGGAAAGATTTTCGGAGCTGGAATGACCTTAACATATGCCACGCTTTCTTCAGAGGGGGGGAAGATTATTTCCATATTAATTACTGCTGCAAAGGTTCTTCCATCCCAGCTCACACAGTTCCTGGCTGTTCCTTCCTCCCTGGACCTTCCTTTTTAATGCCCTCCTTCTCTCCTGGGTTTATTCACCTAACTGTGGGGGGAAAAGGAAATGGTTAAGAATTTGTTTTGCTGAAAGTATTGTTCTGGATACACATTTATTTCAAAGTATAGCTCTATCTATACATTCTGTCTCCATCCCAGCTGGGGACACGGGCTGTGACCGTGTAGACTTTTCCATGCTTGAGTTTCCTGTAGGGACAGCGCGTTCAGTCTCAGTCTAACGAGGTGTCTGCAGAAATTTGAGCATCTATGGGATCTCCTGAATGTAACGTGAGCTCTGTTTTGAAACGTGGATCAGGCAAATGAATCGACTGCATCGCACAAAGCATCTGGCTTGTGAGTCTCGAGGGACGAGTCAGGTCTCTGGGGAATGGACGGCTGAACCAGGGCTGAGGTGGTGGTTCTGGAAAGGTGAAAACACAAAGGAACGAGTAACTCAGTTGGGAAAGAGATGTCAATTCACAATCTGTTAGAGAGATGGTTTCGCTGGACCTTTCGAGGAAGAGAAGGGCAGGGACCTGCTGGGAAGTAGAGCAACACCAGAAGAATGATGGCAAATGCTGGGATTTTAGAGAAGCTCTGAAAGGAGGGTGAAAACACCTCCCATTCTACTGCTGAACTCTTGAAGAACATTTGAGAACCTGTGCTCGTACTTCACTTTGGGATGAGCTGAGGTGACAAAGTTAACGCCTAGTTAGGAACGTTTGGGCTTGAGAAGGAGACCCCATGGGTAAGGAACGAGGAGGATGGGTCAGCAGCCACGGGGTTACTGGCAGAAAGTCTGCTTTAAATTTTGGGACATAAAATTAGACCCTTTTAATGTCTCTGGAGAGAAACCTCTGCTGCCTTGGTGCCTTAGTGTCTCTGGATCATGCTGACCATAGAGCACTACCTGGACTGGTTGGGCAGCAAGTCCTGAGTTGAGGCTTTAGAGCTGAGCTTCTCTTTCATCCCCCTTCAAAACCTGGCACACAGGATCCAACAGCAGCAGACTTGTTTGTCCAAAGAAAGGAAAGTGTTTTACAGGCAAGGATGTGGAAATCTGAGTGTTAAGAATGTGAGTGATGAAGGATGAGTGGCATGAGTCCCCTCTCCTGCTGCACGTAACCTCGTAGGTACTGCTGGCAGTAGTACGTGCTGGCAGCACGTCAGTTAAACGAATGGAAATGATTCTGTTTACCTTTGATTTTTGTCTGTATTTGGGTTTGTCTGTATTTTTGTCAATATTTGTTTTAAAACTGTTGTCTAGCAGCCTCAAAAGCACTTGGCTATGTTTGCGTGTGTCATTAAAATTAGAGACAGTGGGCTGGGCTGGCACAGTCCCTTTCTTATTTCCAAATCCATTGCAAAGACACTTTGGCTAGGTCGAAGTTCCAAGGGCACTGTAGGCAACTGATGAAATGTTTTTATAGGAGAAACAATTTATAGAGTGGAGAAAATGCTTCTTGCAGTTTATCTCCAGTTTAGATGTCCAACCCCTAACATCCTATGACCCTATGATCTCCAAGCAGGACCTCAGACCATGGAGCAGGGCCACCTGGCAAGCAGGGCCATGGGATGATTGCTTCCATGACACCTTAGTATCTCTGTAAGATTAGCTTGCAAGTTAAGGAGAAGTTTAACTTCGAGTCACAGAATCCCAGACTGGTTTAGGTTGGAAGGGAGCTCTGTGCTCGCCCAGTGCCAACCCCCCTGCCATGGGCAGCAACACCTCTCACCAGGGATGTTGGAGCAGCCACAGCCTCCCTGGACAATCTGATCCATGGTCTCAGCACCCTCACAGGGAGGAATTTCTGCCTCAGATCTCATCTCAATCTCCCCTTTTTGAGCTTGAGCCCAGCCCCCTTGTCCCAGCACCAGAGTCCTTCCCTCTAATCAAGTGAAGTCCCAAGAAACCAGGAGTAAACTTCTCTTATCATGTAAGGAAGAGCCATAAAAGCAGATCTCTAATTATTGTTTTATTTCAATATTTTTCATGATTAGTTAATTATTAATTATTACTTCCAAGTCAAACATTCTTGCAGCGTGAAGCACGGGAGGTTTTTCTCTATTATCTGTCGTCTTCAGCATCACTGCACTGCTTGTTTGTGTCAGCCTGAGTTCCTGGGGTCCGTGTGTGTTTATCAGTCATCTGAAGCAAGTTTCAAATGTCATCAGTGCCTTCTTGGTTTTTACACCCTTCGGTGCTCGACTGGAGCAGCGTGAGTCGGCCCTCTCTTAGTGCTGCGATTTTTCACAGTACCCTGAATTAAGCACATGAGGTGATTTAGGCTTGAAGCTTCTAGGAGAGAGATAATTGTTCTTTTATTATTATAATAGATCAAAATAAAATCAGCTTGCGCTTTGGAAATGGAGAGGTTTTTTATCCGAGGAAGGGTACAGTAATTCTTTTACAGTGGTATCAAATGGCATCATAAAAAAAGGGGCAAAAAGCATCTCATTTTCTCGGCTGTTTATTTTCCACATCCTCTTTGCATTGATAAATATTTTCTATTCAAATCTGGGCTGGGAAATGATCCCGTGAGTGCTGCCTCATCGTAAAACCAGCTACTTCTTGTGCGTGAGAAAGGGTGCCATGCCTGTGTTTACACAGAGTTCACTCACAACTGTGGGTGCAAAGGAAATTTGGAATGGATGCTACTGGGAGTTTGCATCTGAAATGCCACTGCTACCTGCAAACACCAGGATAAGGATGGGTAAAGGAGTTACTAGCATGCAGGTAGTACAGGATAAGGATGGGTAAAGGAGTTACTAGCATGCAGGTAGTACAGGATAAGGATGGGTAAAGGAGCTACTAGCATGCAGTTAGTACAGGATAAGGATGGGTAAAGGAGCTACTAGCATGCAGTTAGTACAGGATAAGGATGGGTAAAGGAGTTACTAGCATGCAGGTAGTACCTGTGGTAAAGCTGGATTACAGCTCAAATCACTGCATCTGAGCTCTAATTAAACTCTATTATAGTAGATCTTGAAGGTCCCTTTAAACCCAAACCATTCCATGATTATATTACAGAACACAAGTAGATAATTTATTCTATAATATTATTAATAAACAATAATTAGTAGTAAATTAATAGCAGTACTACATTATTAAGAGATGGTAATATTGGTATAATTAACACTATTATAATATTAGTAATATTGTGGTTATTGCAGTGATATTGGTATTGTGATACAGATGATATTAGTTTAGATACTCTGTTCTCCATCTGTTGTATATATAATAATCTATATTTTAATCTAGACTATTGTTTTCCATAAAAATGCCATTTACATCAAAACAGAAAGGATATTCTAGATATTCTATGTAGTATAGATATTATATTCTAGATAGAGTCATAGTCACCATGGCTGGAAAGGACCTCCAGGATCACCCAGTCCAGCCCTCATCCCAACAGCTCCTCAGCCCCTAGACCATGGCCTCAGGTGCTCTGCTTACCTGTTGTTTAAATCCCTCTGGGGATGGTGATTCCACCACCTCTCTGGGCAGCCTGGTCCAGTGCCCAACCACTCTCTCAGCAAAGAACTTCTTCCTAAGGTCCAATTTTAACCTCCCCTATGCAACTTGAGGCTGTAATATAATAATATAGATATTCTAGATACTCTCTCTATATCTAGTAATTGTATTTTCTACTCTATTTGTCTAAGAAAAATGTATAAACATGGTTATCATAGGAAATATTCCAGATTATTCTAAAATCCCGTGTTGTTTTAATGTTATTATTTTAACTAAATAACCAGAGCTAACCCACCAGGTTCAGGATTCTGCAGCGTGTGCACAGTGCAGAATGGCAGATGCACTGAGTTTGCAGCTCTGGGAGAGCTGAGCATCACTCGGGGCTGGCCAGTCCCTAAGAAACTCCCTCTTGAGCAGCCACCCAGCTCAGCCCGTTGGGTGGTGAAATGCAGAAGTGGGAAGCCCGGCATGTGAGGCAGTTAAGTAAACACCCTGAAACTTCATCCAGATTCCACTCAAGAACACTTTTCCCACTCTGTATTTGAAGAACAGGGCAGATCAGCCCCCACCTCCTCTCTCCGTGCCCACTTGCTGCTCCCAGAGTGGTGCTTGACTTAAATTAAAAAAATAATAAGTCACACAGATTTTGTGCCCCAATTAGCACTGTTAATTGGGGCACACAAGTACATTGCACTCTACCCTGTGGAGATTGTCAGCCAGTCAACCAGATCACCGAGTCACCAAGAGCATCACTCTAACCCCGAGTTACTATTTAATCAGGTGCAAAATCAGAGGAGCCTCCAGGAAGGACACAGTCCTGCTACTGGGTATTGATGAGAGATACTGCTTGGGTTTTTTTTTTTCCTTCCTGCCTTTTAAATTATTTCCCCCCAGTTTTTCTTATAAAGATCAGAGTTTAAAATAAATCTGAATTCAGAGTTGGGCAGGAGGCTGCTGGTTGTTGAGCATCACGAGCTATGAAGTTTACAGGTTGCTGGATGCAGTTAGCTCCTCTGCAGAGAGATTTTGGTTTTAAAAGATAGTGTTTCATCATCAGATCAGGAGCATTCCTGGCTGAGTGTGGTGACAGTGAGGTGACTGTGATGGTGAATCTTCCCTGGCAGCAGGTCCAGCACCGGGGAAGGGACCTGGGCATCATTCCTGTGATGCTGCCTTCAAAGCATCAGGATAAACACAGTCACAGAACCTCTGAGACTGGAGCAAAAAGCTCTGCTAGAAAAGCATCACTAGTTTCAGCTTTGCCCAAGAAGTTTAAAGGAGAGCAAACCTCTCCAGTAAAGAAGGTTGAGAAGGCTGGAAGCGAATCTGAAATTAGTTTGTTTGGGGGTTTGATGTAGTTTTTTATTATAAAAGGTAAATGCTGGCGCTGCGAGAGAGATCTCAAGGGTCTTTTCCAACCGGAATGAGTCTGTGATTCTTTTCTGCCCCATGCCTGTCCCTGGGGTCAGGAGTCTGGGCCACTGGGTTTTGCAGGTGTAACATCTTCTGCCCTGTTTTGTGGTGTCGTGAGGGAGACAGGAGCCAATTTCCCAAGACAGGGAGCCCTTTATACCCTGGTGCTCGTGGATGGTGTGAGGCATTTTCTGCAGCGTGCGGATAGAATCTAATAATCTCCTCTCAGAGCATCAGGATTCTGTAGCACAAGCATGAATCAGCCGCTGTCACTAAAGCCAGTATGGAGGAACAACTCCTCTCCCTAGGACTGGAACCTGTTGTGATAGAATGTGTTGAGGGGGGAAATTGTTCTCCATCAGTGGTTTGTTTTTTTAACCTTCTTAATCTAAAAAGAAAATGAAAGCCCTGAAGATCCTAGAATCATTAGGGATTGGAAGGGACCTCAAAAGATCATCCAGTCCAATCCCCCTGCCACAGCAGGATCACCCAGACCAAGTCACACAGGAACACAGCCAGATGGGGCTTGAATGTCTCTAGGGAAGGAGACTCCACAACCCCCTGGGCAGCCTGTTCCAGTGCTCCAGGACCCTCCCTGGGAAGAAGTTCCTTCTCACTGCCCGTATTGATGCTGTTTGGAGGAGGAATGTCTGCAACAGTCTTCTGCAATAGTGTTTCTAAGTTATACAAATAACTGTGAGCTCAATGTTATCTCCAAGGGGTTTTATCTTTTACCTTTCAAGCTCTGCCACCCTCGCAGTCTGTTTTCTCCACTTTGAATGAATTGGTGGTGCTGTAAATGCCTGAAAATAAGCAGCAGGTGATAACTAAAGCCATATTTTCCATAAGAGAGAAAACTCGGGGTATACACCAGGTTTACATTCACTCCTACCATTTGGGCTTGCTGTAAAGATTTAGATCCACTAGATGGTAGTAAAGACCATGGGCTTTCTCCTCCTGTAGCCAGGAAAGGAAAAAAGGAGCTGAAGTTAAGAGCAGCCCTTAAAAACACTAACCCCAACCTCTCACTAAACACACCATCCTCTCCCTTGTAGCTATTGAAACCGACTGCAAGAGTGAGGATGTGGTGTTGCCTTTGGGCAGCATCGCTCTGCCATGAGGAACTCCCAATTCACTAGTTTTTTTCAGGGTAAATATCGAGTTGAATGATTCTGAATCAGCGTGGCAAGTTTTAACCCAGATCAGGAAACTAAATGAGTCCTGCTCTCACTCATGGATCATGGTGCTCTCTCTCTCTTTGTCTCTGTCTCTCTTTCTCTCTCTCTTTTTTGTCCTTCGGATACAAATGAATAGTAAACAATATTTTGGCAATTTTTAGGTTAATCATGTAGAACTGATTGCTCCAGAAGAATGCTATTAACGTTCGCTCTATTTATACCCTGCTCCGTGACAAATGAGAATGAACGTTGCTGTTTTTTAAGATATCAAATGGGTCATGGTTTTAAGAAAAATGATTCCCCCCAAAGATAACTGATAATGATGGCTAAAGGCAAGGGAGCACCAAGCAACTTAGCAACAGCCATAATTCCTTACAGAAATCCTGTGGAAAAGCAAGTATGGTTGGGTCTGTTGGGTGGGTAACGAGGCAGCCCTTCAGGTGTTGTTTGTTGGGTCTTGCAGTTGTTATTTGCTGTGTATTATTGCATGTTTGATAGATTCCTAGACTGGTTCAGCTTGGAAGGGACCTTAAAGAGCCTCTAGTTCCTGCTTGTGGCAGGGATGCCCCCCACTAGACCAAAGTGCCAATCTAGCCTTGAACACTTCCAGGAAGGGGGCAGCCACAACTTCCCTGGGCAACCTCAGTACCCTCCTTGTGAAGAACTTCCTCCTGGCTTGCAGTCTACACATCCCCTCTTTCATCTGGAAACCATTCCCCCTGCTCCTACCACTCCAAACCCTTGGAAACAGCCCCTCCCCAGCTTTCCTGGAGCCCCCTGCAATTACTGGAAGGCTGCTCTGAGATCTCCCTGGAGTCTCCCCTTCCCCAGGCTGTACAGCCCCAACTCTCTCAGCCTGTCCCTGTAGGAGAGGTGCTCCAGCCCTCCACTCATCCCTGTGACCCTCCCCTGGACACATTGCACAGCTCAATCTCCTTCCTGTGCTGGGGCTCCAGAACTGGGTGCAGCTATTGATTTATTTGTTAGTCGTTACTCATGGGAGAAAAGAACTCCCCAGGAATAACAATGTCCCAGCTTGTAATCACACCAAGCAGGCTTCTGGAGTTGAATATTGGGTTCTTTTGGTGAGGATGCAGTAATTTATCTTCCAGAACTGGTTATTCTTGTTGGTAAAGAGTTACTGAGTTCACTGATGAAGAAGTGTTTGGCTGTGATTGGTAGGGGTGATGCCACAGTTCCTGTCCTCACCCTCCCAGCTGGTGTTTAAGAGAAGAGTAGTTGTTGCACTGAAGGACAGGGTTTAGTGGTGATAGTAGGGCTAGGAAAAGGTTAGACTCGATGATCTTGAAGGTTTCTTCCAGCTGAAACTATTCTATAATCCTATGATTCTATGAATTTGCAACAAGTGAATTCTATAAAATACAAGTAAAATGAGCAGGAGGCAAAGGCTCTCAAGGAATAGAGAATGTTCTTTGCTCTAGAAGGATGTGTTTATATCATGAGGACTGCTTGGGAATTGGACTCTGTAAGGGTTTTGGACAGGTATTAAGCAGATGTGAATTTCTCTCCTATCACATCTTACTCCATCATGGGCAGAACTAGTACCCGCATGCCTCAGTGCAGCGCTGAACTCACCCAAGGACTCTGACTTACTGCTTCTGTCTCTCAGTGCGTGTGAAGTGTTGCTGTTCTTTCCCCGTAAAACAATTTTAAAAGGTCTTGACCTTTAGCAGAACCAGAAGCTCTCCTGCCAGCCCAGTGCTTCCTCCATATCTCAGCCATCTTCACCAGTGATGAATGGGTGCTTTCCAAGCAGGGTGCATGAGCTTTCTTAATGGAGGCGCTGCATTAAGGAGAACATTTCCCTGGTTGGTTTAAATCCCTCTTCAAACCTTAAAACACTACATTGCCTCTGGTCGCTTCATCGTGGAGCCACGAGCAGAACAAACCTCGATTGACTTCCACAACGTTTTCAAGCGTAGACATTTAGAGGAGGTTTTCAGGGGGAATTTTAACTCTACTTATGGCTCTTGTAGGACAGAAGACAAACACTCGACTCCCGACTTCCCTCTGTAATGAGATACCCGGTACTTGTGCGCCTCTGGAGTGATTGGTTTGCTTCTCCACGGCTCCATCGGCAGCAGTCCAAACCCAATCTGTGTGACAGATAGGGCCCATTTCAGCCTTAGGAGAGCGCAGCCAGCACCAAGTGGAATCTATCAGTAACCATGCCGGAGCCGACCTTTGCAACCTAAGACGCCGGTGATTTGTGGAGAGTTGTTAAAGCTTGGAATCTACATTTCTCATGGCTCACAGTGGCCTTTTCACTTCAGGTTCTTTGCATGCTGACCAGCTCTGGTATCACAGTTGGGTGCTTAGAAAGATTCAGGGTTTTAAAACTCTGTAAAGAAGCGTTTGTGTTGAGAGCAGCACCAAGATCCTGGCAGAGTTTCCTTTACAAGTCTTCCTTACAGAGTTTTCCTTCACAAATTAGTCAGGGATGGAGCTGGGGAAGGATGACAATGACTTGGACTTCACTTGTGTTAAATGTTGCTGCCAATTCAAACAAACAAAGCCCTTTAAACCCTTTTTGTTCTTCCTCCCCTCAATGCTTCTCGAACATAGGACCTGCATTGTTGCACCAGTGCTACCTGCTTTGGAAGAGGGCTTTCTGGGTTTATGGAAAACTGACTGGGCTCTGACAGGCTGCAGGAGTTAGAGAGGTGATTTCCCACCTTGCTCAAAGCAGTGAGTGAAGCTCTCACCATTGAGTCACTGTTCCTGACCAACTTTATTTCTGTCTGCCAGCAACAGAGGCTCCTTTTGTGTGAAAGCGGGTTTCTTTGGGTATTCAAGATCAACTGAATCCTTTGAGGGGGTCATTACTTCAAAACTGGTCCTTTAGTTGTAGATGGGAGCAGGCTGGCAGAGACCTGACACAGCTGAGGCTGTCGTTATAGGAGCAGCAAAAGGTTTTACTCATCTCCAGCTGCCTGGGCTTTAGGGGAAGCTTTCACCATTGCTGCTCATGTGCAGTGTTGGGCTTGGGTTAGAGATGAGGGTCTCTGGTGTGTGCAAGCTGCAGGTGGCTTTCACAGCTTCATAGACTCCTAGAATGGTTCAGGTTGGAAGGGACCTTAAAGAGCATCTTGTTCTAACCCCCCTGCCATGAGCAGGAACACNTCCTGGCTGCTCTGAGATCTCCCTGGAGTCTCCCCCTCTCTAGGCTGAACAGCCCCAACTCTCTCAGCCTGTCCCCATAGGAGAGGTGCTCCAGCCCTCCCCTCATCCCCATGGCCCTCCTCTGGACACGTTCCAACAGCTCAATCTCCTTCCTGTGTTGGGGTCTCCAGATCTGATTGCAGGACTCCAGATGGGCTCTCACTAGAGCAGAATACAGGGGGAGGATCAACATTGCTCTTGAATCCCTGATGCAGAAGAGTGAGTTTTGGATTCTCTTCTCTCTTAGGAATCTTCAAAAATCAGATTTCATGCTGCTGCTTCATAAATGGAGCATCCTTTCCCAACATGTAGCTCGATCTCTTGTTTCTATTTCATTTACTGAAGTTTTCTTGATGGGAATGAAAAAAACCCCCAAGTTGGGTAATGAGGAAATAGTCGGTCGTCATGGTTGTCAGGAAAATTCGGATTTTATTTCATTTCTTCCTAAGTGGCCACGGGGAAGCAGCTCTAACAGTAACGGGATTTCCAAACAAAAGCAGTGTCAATTTTCATCGTCAAATTCCTGCTTTGGAGAATTAAACTTTGCTGGAAACTTGTGGATTCCCCACCAAGGCTTGAGATGGGGGGGTGGGAGGGGGATGTAGCTGGAAGGCAAAGGGTAGTCGAGTTACCTGCACTAAGCTGTCTCAAAAGCCCAGTGAATCCTCCAGTGCAGTTACAGTCAAGGCACTCTGAAAGGTTTTCCTGGAGAGGTTTCTCTCCCCCTCTCCTCAGCCTAACACTGGACTTTGGGCTACAGCAGCATTCAAAATGACAGTGACTTCCCAGAAACTGAAGGCATCAGAGTGATGGGAAGACAGATAGAGAAAAGTCAGGAGAGCAAATGACTGAGCTGATTATTTACAAACAAGAGAGAATTAAAAGGAAAGGGTTGCCATTAAGAATTCTCAGAGGCAAAATAAACCCAGCAGATGTCTTGCTGCACGAGGATGTCACCGTGAGTTGGAGGAGGGACAGAGGACGTCGAAGTAGCAGCCCATCGAGCTGCATGAGGCAAGACCTGGAGCTGCAGCAGGAGCGAGCAGGAGGTCAGGTATTTACTCAGCAAAGGCTACGACACTGCTGAGCAGTTGAAAAATGAGAAGAAAACTGGGTAGAAATATATGAAGATAAAGGTGAGATGACAGAGGTGAGAGAAAGCTGCTTTGCAGAGGCTGTCTGAGGCTGCTGGGCAATAAAATACTTCAAAGACTTCTTGTTAGCCATGTTTATGCTCTAAGACAAAAAGTTCTCTGATCTTTTTAGCAGAGGCTTTTAAAAATGAAATCCTGGGAACGTGCACTCAAAGCCAAATCCCATTTAATGGGGCCAATCCTCGGCAGTTTTTTGTATCAGATCAGAGTTACCCTTTAAAAACCAGGAGGTGTTTGCGTTAGCCTGCGCGTTCTGGTAGCACTGCTGGTTTATACCACCAGAGCTGGGGTATAAAACCGGTTTCTTGAGGTGTTTTCTTGTGTTGCAGAAGAATCATAACTCCTAGAAAGCAGCGTCTGGTCTTCCAATCCCCACAACACCCTGAGAAAGGACTTGGGTTTCCCTCTTCCAAGAAGAGTTTTACAAGTTCCAGTTACTCTACAGGTCTGACGTTGATCCGACATTCTAGAACACATGGGAGTGAGAACACAGGACAGAGTGGCTCCTAAAGCCACAGACTTTTCAAAAGGAGGTTTTGAAAACCAAATGAAATGAGTTTCCTGAACTGGTCTGTCTGTACAGCTGCAGTTCCCTCTCAACAGCGGAGTTAAGATGTATTCAACATCTCGATTGGTGACCTGAGTGAAGGAATTGAACCTCCCCTCAGTAAGTTTACAGATGGCACTGAACTGGGGGGAGTGTTGATCTGCTGGAGAGGAGGAAGATGCTGCAGAGAGATCTGGACAGGCTGGGGCAGTGGGCAGAGGCCAACAGGATGAGGGTTAACAGGG
>VZRI01010682.1:46669-59305 GCA_013397515.1 Upupa epops | reverse complement strand
CAGGGCCAAGGGCAGGGTCCTACCCTTTGGTCACAAAAACCCTCTGCAGGAACAGATTGGGGGATGAGTGGCTGGAGAGCAGCCTGGCAGAGAGGGACCTGGTAGTACTGGTTGACAACTTGCTGAACAGGGGGCAGCAAGGTGCCCAGGTAGCATGGAAAGCCAATGGCATCCTGGCTTGGATCAGCACTAGTATGGGCAGCAGGACTAGGGGTATCACTCTCCCCCTGTACTGGGCACTGGGGAGGCCTCCCCTTGAGCACTGGGGGCAGTTCTGGGCTCCTCACCTCAAGAGTGATATTGAGGTACTGGAGTGGGTCCAGAGGAGAACAATGAGGCTGGGGAATGGACTGGAGGAACAGCCTTTTGAAGAGAGGCTGAGGGAGCTGGGGCTGTTTAGCCTGGAGAAGAGAGGAGATGCAGGGGGGACCTTGTCCCTCTCTCCACCTCCTGGCAGTCAGGTGGAGGTCGGGCTCTTCCTCCAGGCAACCAGCACCAGGACAAGAGGGCAGGACCTGAAGCTGCCAGGAGAGGGTTAGGTTGGACGTTAGGAAGCCCTTCCTCATGGAAAGGGGGATCAGAGCCTGGACTGGACTGCCCAGGGCAGTGGGGGAGTCCCCATCCCTGGAGGTGTTTGAGAAAAGACTGCACATGGCACTTAGTGCCATGGTCTAGCTGATTGTGCTGACGATAGGGGCTGGGCTGGCTGAGTTCAGAGGGCTTTTCCAGCCTCAATGATTCAGTGACTCTGCGATAAGGACCTTGGTTGTTTAACTGAACCAGCAAGTCCAGCTCTCAGTTAGCACTGAACCAGTTAAAAGGAAAACCAAGTGTTTTTTAAGCAGCTCTAGCTCCACTCAGGCCTAAATGATCATTTTTTTCTTCAGAAACGGGCATTTGAATGTGTCACTTCTCAGTTCCAGCTCAATAAACAACCATTTATTTACAATTTTAAAGCAATCTTCAGCCTAGTCAGGTAAGAATTATTTCAAAAGAATAAAAACATTTTCATTTCCCATCACTGCCAGAAATGAAAAGAACATGAGTTATGAGTCTTGCTGTGTTGTCTTAAGTTGATTACTATGGAATGATTAAAAAACTAGCTGCGCTGTCATAGCAGAAGAGTACATTATAAGTGTAATAACAGCTTAGGGATACAATCCATCAATGCCGTACTTGGAAGAAGCAAAAAAAACCCCCGTTGATCTATTTCTTTGGTCATCATTTTCAGCATATTAGATGACAAATAATTGTACATTCATCAATAACAATAGATTAAAGTTGAAATGATTTATTGCTATTACACTGCTGCTGTGATGGAGCGCTAGGTCACTCAAGCATTGATGGGGTCTGTATTTAATTTTCACGGGTCTCTTAGCAGAGATAATAGACAGAGGGGAAACCACCTGAAACAAGGTAGATCAAAGTTGGTGACAAGTGATTTGTTCTTCCAACGGTGGGCTGGAGGTGGCAACTCTTCTGCTGTGGTCCCTCACGTCCTTGCGCAGCCAAGCGGCATCAGAGGAAAAACCTTGACTGATTTCAAGGGTCAGGGCAGTTTTGAAAGAGAAAATCAGAGTGAAACTCGTGTGATGTGAAGTTCTTCTGTGAAGCTGTTTTATTTGCTCTTAAAATAACACAGAAGAGGAAGGAGTGGCATCTTCAAAAGATGTGGGTAGAACTCCAGGTACCAAATCAGGGCCATTAATCTGGAACGGGCCAAGAACAGCTTTTAAACTCCAACTTATTCTTCTGGGGACAGAGATCTTTTGGTCTTGTGAGACCTGAGCTGGAGTCCTACGTCCACTTCTGGAGCCCCCAACATAGGAAGGAGATTGAGGTGTGGGAATGTGTCCAGAGGAGGGCCACGAGGATGAGTGGAGGGCTGGAGAACCTCTCCTACAGGTACAGGCTGAGAGAGTTGGGGCTGTGTTGTGGCCAAGAGGGCCAACAGCATCCTGGAGGGGATCACAGAGGGGGTGGTTAGCAGATCAAGGGAGGTTCTGCTCACCCTCTGCTCTGAACAACTGAGACTTCCTCCAAAGTATGGTGTCCACTTCTGGGCCCCTCAGTTCCAGAAGGACACAGAGCTGCTGGAGGGTGTCCAGCGTAGAGCAACGAAGATGATGAAGGAAGGAGAGCAGCTCCCTGCTGAGGAAAGGCTGAGGGACCTGGGGCTCTTGAGCTTGGAGAAGAGGAGGCTGAGGGGTGACCTCACTGGTGTCTCTAAATCTGTGAGGGGTGGGTGTCAGGAGGATGGAGCCAGGCTATTCTCAAGGCCATCTGGTGATAGGACAAGGGGCACTGGGTGCCAGCTGGAACAGCGGAGGTTCCATAGAAATATCAGAAGGAATGTCTTCAATCTGTGCAACTTGGTCTAGCTGATCCTGCTGGGTCAGGGGGAATGGACTAGATGATCTTTCAAGGTCCTTTCTGATCCCTAATGATTCTATGTTCATCCTGGAGAAGAGGAGACTTTGGGGAGATCTTAGAACGGCCTTCCAATACCTGAAGGGGGCTACAGGGAAGCTGGGGAGGGGTTTTTTCCAAGGGCTTGGAGTGGTAGGAGCAGGGGGAATAGTTTCCAGTTGGAAGAGGGGAGGTTTAGACTGGAAGTCAGTGGGAAGGTCTTCATGAGGAGGATGCTGAGACCCTGGACCTGGTTGCCCAGGGAGGTTGTGGCTACCTGTAGGGTAGGTATTAATAATACCTACCAAAATAAAATGCATTTTCATTTCCTAAATTAAAATATCTCCAAATGCCTCTATAATAGTTTTTAAATTCATTTTAGACAAAATTTATAAGCTTGTTTCTTCACTCTCAGTGGTTTTGAATATATCAGAGCTCAATTCAGCACCAGCTGGCTGAGTCTACATCTGTTCCTGTGCGACTTGGTCTGGGTGATCCTGCTGTGCCAGGGGGATTGGGCTGGATGATGTTTCGAGGTCCCTTCCCATCCCTAATGACTCTATCAAATGATTTACTAGTCACCTAATGCACTAAGAAAAATCACTGACTGTCCAAATAATCTCTCCTGTGCTGTTTGTCGTTTGTAAAGCAGTTTAAATATGGGACAAAGTGCTAGTGACTCGGGATAGTCAGAGTAACTGCTTGACTTTAACGTAGCAATTGAATCCAGGTGATTTTTCCAGCTAAAACTCTGTGGATGTGAGAATGGACTCTGTCTCTCAGGGTTTCACAGGCACAACCCTCATGTATAAGTTCAGGCGAGTTGTACGGGGTCTCTACACTTGAGAAGCCTCTGGATTCCCGCTCCTTGGCAAAGCCATACCTGCCTGCGAGACAGCAAGAGTGAGTGACACGAATAGCAAACCAGCTTTAATTTTCTGTCCAGTCAAATGTTACTGTTTCCCACTCAATTCTCCTTCCTCAGTAATCTAAATAATTTCCCACCTTGCTCATGATGAATGTCTTGCCAGTTCCTACTCAGTCCTTCCACTTTACCCAACCTAATTAAAGAAAACATTCCATGATTGCCTATTTTTCCTCATGCATGACAACCTATTATTTTTTTTTCTACCACCTGATTAGGGCTTTATTATCCTTGGATTTAGATTGATTTGCTGGGAGCTTTAATAAAACACTACTTAGTTGGATTTAAAGGGCTACAGGTCTCCGTCACTCATAGAATTACTCCTACAAGTAACTCACGGGCGAACTCCCGTGTCGACTCCATGAGGAGGAGTTGGAGGATGCCTCAGTATTGGTCTAAAGACATGAGAATCCCAGGTGCTGTTCCAGTTGTGTGTGCGTGGTGTTAATCTTTCCGTTGGAAGCAGTGGGGAGGGGATGTTTTTGCAATATAATTTGTCAAGGGTGATAAATCTGTTTCATCATTTCTGTCAAGAACGGATCCCGCGTATTAAAACTACTATAAATATTTTCTCCAGATAAACCCCAACTTTCATATGATTAAATAATAAGAATAATACATTTACGATGACAAATTGCATTTACCGTGTGTTATCTGAAACGCGAGAGAAAATTAGGTAGTTAAAGTTCAAAGGGATAGAGATCAGTTTTGATTTCAAATCGAAGGAATTTTATTAAGTAAATGAGATTTTCATCATTATTTGGTTATATCTAGCTTTCTCTTCTTTCAGAAATATTACTGATGAGCTTAGATGATGTTTTGAATAAAAACCAACAAGCGAGCTGATCTGACAGCAAAACGTAGTCCAGGGAAAGAAGTTCAGCAGTAGTTAAAAGCCACCGTTACTCCTGTCACCCTTGGGAACGGCTCTGAGCGTTTTCAAGGTGAGGAGAGAGACACATAGGCTGCCCCAATGAAATGAATCTTCAGGATCACTCGTCACACCTTCTCGGAGTAGTTTTGACCACTCATGTTTTCTTCCAGAGCAATTTCTGATGGTCTCAGCGCTGCCAGCTCTGTTTCTCACAGCCCTTTCTCTAGATACGGGTGTGGAGAAGCTTGGAGAGCAGCAGGGCTTTGCTGCGTCCCATTGGCAGCTCAATGAAACAGAAGGCGATCGATGTCAAAGCTGGGGTTTGGAAAGCATTGCTTCAGCTTTTACTACTGTTTGCTTTGGTCTGGAAATATTTCCAGCGTGTTGGAACACAAAGACATCCTCCTGCAGGCTAGCAGGCACCAAATGGTCATGTTTTAGGGTTTGCTTCAGCTTGCAGGAGATGAACCCCATAGGACACCTCAAGTGCCTGGTCCACGTGATGCTGAGGGTTGGGATTGTTTATCCTGGAGAAGAGGACACTCAGTTGGGACCTTATCACTCCCTGAAGGGAAGTTGTAGACAGGTGGGGGTCAGGCACTTCTCCCAGACAACTGGTGATAGGATGAGAGGGCAGGGTCTGAAGGTGCCAGGGGAGGGTTAGGTTGGATGTTAGGAAGCCCTTCCTCATGGGAAAGGTGATCAGAGCCTGGACTGGACTGCCCAGGGCAGTGGGGGAGTCCCCATCTCCCTGAAGATGTTGAAGAGAGGACTGGCTGTGGCCCTTAGTGCCCTGGCCTGGCTGATGTGGTGATGTTAGGTCATGGGCTGGGTTGGATGATCTTTGAGATCATTTCCAGCCTCAATAATTTTGTGATTCTGTGTTTGAACTTAGGCCTGGTTTTATATCTTGCTCTATAGAAACTTTAATGCTTTGCTTGTAAGTTTTATTAATTATGAAAATCCTATTTAGCTGGTAAATGAGGTGCAAGGTAGGAATATCTGAGTACCTGTGGCACGCTGGAGATCAGTGGGGGCTACCAAACGGCTTTGTTCCCGGCTGCCACGTGTTGCCCCAGCAATGCAAACACACCCATAGATGTACAACAACTTAGGATACAGAAAATCTTGGATTCAGTGCAGCATTGAGAAACTTACTCAAAGGGAATCATGTGAAGAAAACCTCATTTTGTACCCACACGCTGTGAAATTGCTTCATCCTCTTGGCGTGGGATGGAACAGCATCCATTTCTTATATGGAAAATGGGACAAAAGAAACTGTAACCTTCTCTATTTCCATGACTCATAAAATATGCTGTCTGCTGGCTCATAATTTCCTCCCGAATAAAAGCCCTGGCTCTGCTGGAGGAGCCAGGTATGTGTGCGTGCACCTTATACTCCTGATCATCCCAGTCAACCCATTAATATAATTACTCAAACGCTTAAATTTAATCACTTCTGCAGCTGGAGAATCAAAAGAAACTTAGTTGAAGGGGAAATAATTGTATTTAGTGGTTGGTTTCCTAATTTCCCTGTTTTTTGGGCACTTTCTGAAGTGGAGAAGAAGGGGTTTGTGCTTGGGAAGGCAGGGTGCAGAGACTATTATAGAGGAAATAAACAAAAAGATCATGTACAAGCCAAGTTGTAGTGCTAAAGAGGCTTAATAGCTCTAAACGGGTAGCTATTAGCTTCTAATTACTCTCAAATAATTACTGAATAGAATAGTAAATGTTATTAGCTGACTTTAATATTCAACATAAATCGTTGCTTCCAACAATAATTTAGTGTTTGCTCAGCTTTAATATATAAGGTGTAAAGCTGGGTGACTTCGTAAACATCCTTAATAAATCGAGTTACTGCCAGACTTGGGTGCAGGAGATCTATAAGCTGGATGCCTCTACTCTGCATTGAAACTGAGCTGCCAGTCTCTTTCCTGGGGAAGCAAATTTAGCTGCTGAAAGACCCAAAAGAACCCCATAAAACCCCCAAACCACTTGGAAAAATCCCAACAAGCAAACAAAATCCTCCCAAAAAGCAAGCCAGATAGAGAAGAGTTAGATGTGCTAGCATGGTTGTGATTTCTAGATTCATTTCACAAGTTTTAGAATGATTTTGGCTGGGTGTTAGAAGGAGCAGATTTGTTTCTCCTAGAACTGTAGGACCATAGAACAGTTCAGATTGCGAAAGCCCTTCAAGCTCATCCAGTCCAATCCTGAACCCAGCTGTCCCAAGGCCGCTGCTGAACCCTGTCCCTGAGCTCCAGATCCCCTCAGCTGTGAAGCACATCTAGGGATGGTGATTCAACCCCTTCCCTGGACAGCCTGTGCCAAGGCCTGAGCACCCTTTCCAGGGAGAAGGTTCTCTTCTCAACTTCAGCTTCCCCTGGTGCAACCTGAGGCCATCTCCTCTTGTCCCGCCACTCGTTCCTTGGGAGAGGAGACCAACCCTACCTCTCTGCACCCTCCTTTCAAGTAGCTGTAGACAGCAAGGTCTCCCCTCACCCTTCTCCTCTTCATACTAAACAGTCCTGACTCGGTAGCTTGAAGTACATCACATCATCACTGGGCAATCTGTACAAATCTCTGTCCCCCACAACTGACTTAAGACCTCTTTTCTTTTCCTGAAGTCAAAAAGGGTTTGAGCTTTGACATTTCAAGAATGAAAGCCTGGAATAGCTTTAGGGCATCTTATACCATCCAGAAAACCTTTGTAAACCCTCAAAGTTCCCAAAGAAGGGATGTATTTGGAACAAATATGCCTCTAACATTGTTCTTACCTATTTTTAACTCCTTCAGAGCCATGGAATAGCCAACCCNCTTGAAGTCAAAAAGGGTTTGAGCTTTGACATTTCAAGAATGAAAGCCTGGAATAGCTTTAGGGCATCTTATACCATCCAGAAAACCTTTGTAAACCCTCAAAGTTCCCAAAGAAGGGATGTATTTGGAACAAATATACCTCTAACGTCAGATACCCAGCGGTTATGTTGTTCTTATCTATTTTTAACTCCTTCAGAGCCATGGAATAGCCAACCCCATGGCACTGCAACCATCAAATAGTGCTTATTCCTTTTTATGCAGCCTCTCCTATTCAATTTGCTTTTGCAGACTCTTAATTCACTCTGTTTTGTGGATTCAATTGTTCAATTTCTATTCCTTTATTATTTCATTCAGTCCATTTCTGAGCTCCTTTAAATTTCTCTATAAAAGATGAAGATTTCAAGACAAAAATTGTTTCCAACCATTTCTTGATTTGCCAGTTGCCACTACAAGGTAAATTCTTAATCTACTGTTGAATTCTTTCCCTTGGTTGCATTCCTGTGTCTTTAACAGCTTGTTTTCTCTCTATTTTCACTTCCAGCTGAAAGCACGGAATGTCTTTTGATGTTCTGCTCTGCCAGGGTGGAGTGGCATGGATGGAGGGTGAAGCATCGTACCTTTATTTTATTCATAGAGCAGACAGGAGAAGCAATTCAGAAACTATTTCATTCTCTTCCTCTGCTGTCATCCAACCCCTGGTCCTTCACCTCGTTGTCGTTGTCATGTTGTTGGGGTTATAGAACCTCAGGTTGCAGCCTTCCTGCTAATCCCAAATTTACATGATATTCCTCTGCTTAAGGGTATTTTATTCAAGAGGAGGAGATGCTGTTATAAATCCTCACGGAGCAAACATTGCGAGGCTGACACCTAATTTTTGAAGGGGAATAGGGACCCACTAGGCATCTCCATATGGTGAACTCTAGCGTGTGTGTGTGTCTTAGAATCATTAGGGATCAGAAGGGACCTCGAAAGATCACCCAGTCCAATCCCCTGCCACAGCAGGATCACCCAGACCAAGTCACACAGGAACACAGCCAGGCGGGTCTGGAAGGTTGTCAGAGAAGGAGACTCCACAACCCCCCTGGGCAGGCTGTTCCAATGCTGTCACCCACCTCAACCCCCAAATTCTGCAGTTTATTTTATAGGAAAATGTCCATTCCAGGGCTGAGGGGGAGTGAAAACAGGAGAGATAAACAGGGGTACTGGAGCTCGCTCCCAGCTCCTCTTAAACACAACCATTTGTGCATTCAGCATGTGTTAACCTTCCTCTCTTTGATTTTGCCCAAGAGAGAGAAGGGGCAACTTCTTGCTTTTCTAGTTGCATCAATGGAGCTTTCCTGATGTGGACAATTAAGGATGTTGTGTTGGTTGGAAACGATGTAGGTGCGTCACGGGGCACAGCTGCAGCTCCAGCCAGCTCTGTGCCAAAGGCTAATTCGTGAAAAGAATCGAGTTGGAATCCACTTAGCTGGGCTTTATTTCATTGCAAGTTTCTTTCTATCCTTCTTTTCTTACTGTTCCCTGTGATTTCCACTTGCTCACACAAGTGTGTGCTGAGCAAGAGACGGATAGGCAGGACGAGAGGGCAATCACAGTGTGAGATGCTGAGATGGGGATCTTCAGTTCCGCTGGAGCCCAGGATGCTGCTGTTCCTTTTAACATCCTCACGTTTATCATGGGCTTCGGTTTTCTTGCAAATACTGTCATTGAAAGAACTGCAAAGACCCCGTTTTTGAAAGGTCCTAGCAGCAGACAGATTTCTGGCCTCTAAAGCTGTTTAAAAAGCAGGCAGAGAGACCAACCACCTCCATATAATAACTTCATCGCGCGTTGTGTATTCAGAACCCAATTGTCGTCTCCAAACAGACCGTTGGGGCTCTTTTAACGTCACCGTCGGAGATAATCACCCAAATCCATAACAACAGCATCACCCAAGCGCAAGAACACCCCCCTCTCCCAAACCGAATTGCTTTTGCAGGAGATAAGCATCAAAAAATGCATTCCCTGCTTTTGGGGAAGGTGCAATAAGGTGCTCTATCAGCGGAATAGCGCCGAGTGATATGCTCTACTAGTATTTTGATGAATTACATGATTATAGCTAAAATGAACACTTTCATCATGCCTGAATTAATAATGGTGGTATGATTTGGCAAGTACTCCTGCAGTGTTCTTTAACTCATCACTTCAGAAGACAGAGTTTTTCGAGCCCGTCCTTTGTCTCGGCGAAAGGCAGGGATCCTTTACGGTTTAAAAACACAAGAAGCAGGAGAAATGTGACAGCTTTAAAAGGGGAAAAGAAACTAATGCATGCATACCTTCCCAAGCTCATCACCGTTTAATTGGTTTATTTTTCACTGCCTTATTCCAGTGGCTAAGGCACCTACGACTGTGTCGAGAAGGAGAAGATCAGTGTTTCTTCATGTGGGGAAATAGGTTTGATGTATTTTATTGCAAATGCCGCAGCTCCCAGTGATTCTAAAGACCTCGTAAGGACATCTGTTTCTCTTACAGCACTGATTTTGCTTCACAACTTGGATAATCAAGTATGTTCCTCTTGGCACAGCAGGGTTTTCGCTACCTAGAGTGAAGCTGAGGCTTGGTGAGTCAGAGCTGCTCTGGGTGGTCCAACCATGTCCTACCCTGCCTGCTCCCGTGATATTCTGATGAGATGTGTTGGTGAAGAACTGAGAAGCCTGCATTATTGATGCCTGATAATACTATTTAGCAGGTGATAAATGAAAGCTCTGGGCAATCTGGTCTAGTGAGTGATGCCCCTGCCTTTTGCAGGGTGTTGGACTTGATGTTTGGAGGTCCCTTCTAACCCTATTGTTCAATGATTTGATTGTCTGAGTTAGAATCATAGAATCACAGAATCATTAAGCTTGGAAGTGACCTACAAGATCATCAAGCCAACCTCACCCTGCCCACAACACCCTGTTTCCATGTGCTACATGTACTCACTTTTTGAACCCCTCCAGTGATGGTGTCTCCACCCCTTCCCAGGGCAGCCTGTTCCAACCTCTGACCACTCTGTCAGGAAGAATTTTTCCCTGATGTCCAATCTAACCCTCCCCAGGAATAACTTGAAGCCATTCCCTCTTGTTCTGTTGCTGTGACTTGGGAGAAGAGACCAACCCCCACCTCTCTCCACCCTCCTTTCGGGAGGCTGTGAAGAGCAATGAAGTCCCCTTCACTCTCCTTTATCTGTCACCTCGTACCTTTAATGAGAACTAATTTCACATCATTCCAATCATTCTGCTACAGATAAGGAATGTGAACCTGCACAGGCTATCCTGAGAAAGGGTGATGCATCTACTACAGATGCTGCTGTAATTATGACCCACTTGATGATGACACTGTGTGCACTGGCCTTCACTGGAACCCTTGAAACTGGGTGACGTTACAAGCTTGTGCGCTGAACTGGAAGAGAGGACGTTGTGTCTGGAGCGAGGCATGGCCTCTGCTTTCCTGAGTGCTTTCTGTCCATTGAGTTGTACCTCTCGGTTAATTATTATCTTCAGTATTTGTATCACACAGTCATTTTTCTGCCACGGAATACCTCAGGTCCACCAGTGCAGAAAGTCAAACACACACAAGTATGCGATTTCCTGAACACAGGCTAGGGGAGAAGTGATACAGAACACAGTGCGGGGTTTAGGATGGTTGTGTGTAATTGATTATCTGTGAAATACATAGGAGCACGTGGCTTGGTGTCTCTTGATTTAATGAACCCTAGAGTCGAAGGTAAAACCATATGAAATGTTTCAGAGCTCTAAATAAGCCACCTTGAATGAGAGCAGAAGAAGATGCTCTAGAGAGAAGCAGTTCAAGAGCGATTTTCATATCTCTTCATGTAGTGCTGTTAGAAATCCCAGTATGGTTACTGGCTGTGGTTGGCAGCGACAGGTTTCCAGGCTAAATAGCTGTCCAAACCTCAAGCAGAAAGTTGGCAGAATAAATTAAGCCATGCGGATGCTGGGTGCAGTGCCATACCTTGAGGATCCTCAAAACAGGACCAGTGTTTTAAAGCATTANTGCTGGGTGCAGTGCCATACCTTGCTCATAATTACACCATCAGAGGATCCTCAAAACAGGATCAGTGTTTTAAAGCATTCAAGGGGTCAGTAAAGAAGGTGATAGTTGATACTCAAGTAGTTTTCCCCCCTCATTCCAATAAGAAGCATTTAGCAGCCTACTTGAGTTCTTGGTGGAACAGCAGCTAAGCCAGGTGGCTGTGTTTGGTCTGTGAGATGAGATGAGATCCCTATAGAAGCTAAATGACTCAGCTGGGTGGGGTATCTCGTTCTTGGTGAAGAATATATTAGTTTTTAGTGCTCATTAATGTCTAATCTCTTAACAGCTTGTGTGTAGAAGCACAGACCCAGTTTAAGCCCTGCTTTAATGAAAGGAATTGTAATTCTTAATTCATTTCTCCTATGGGTGGGTGTCAGGAGGATGGAGCCAGGCTCTGCTCAAGGGCATCTGGTACTAGGACAAGGGGTAATGGGTGCCAGCTGGAGCAGAGGAGGTTCCCTATCAATATCAGAAGGAACTTCTTCCCAGGGAGGGTACCAGAGCACTGGACCAGGCTGCCCAGGGGGTTGTGGAGTCTCTTTCTCTGGAGACGTTCCAGACCCACCTGGTTGTGTTCCTGTGCCACTTGGTCTAGGTGGCAGAGGGATTGGACTGGATGATCTTTCCAGGTCCCTTCCGATCCCTAATGTTTGTATGATTCTATGGAAATATCTTGAATGTAAACGATGGCATCACTAGAACAAGGGGAGGAGGGAAAGCCTTTTTCCCAAGCCTCAGGATGCTAATTTATAAATAAACTAAAATTCAGGTGCTGTAAGAAAAAATCCCCTTGGAATCCGACATAAATAGCCTTTATTTTTTAATCTGCTACAAGAAATTTTGCAGCTATGGACCCACAGCAGAGATAACAGAAACCAGGCTGAGCTGGGGTAGGTATGGGGGAACTGGAGGGGAGCATCATGGAATTAAAAGTAGGTGGTGATTTCCTGGCAGTCCAAAGCCAACAAGTCACTGCTGCCATCCAGTTTGGGATTTTCAGTTGGATTCTTTGCCTAAAAACATCAAAATCCACGTGTTCTTTGCACTTCTCTATTCATTTTTGAGGGTTTGTCTTCAAGAATCCTGGGTTTCTAGCTGTCATGTGAAGTGCAACCTTTCAAAGGGTCATGTTAGACACAATGCAGGGTCCTGCATCTCAGATTCAACAACCCCAGGCACTGCTACAGCCTGGGGGATGAGTGGCTCTAAAGCTGCTCAGCAGAACAGGACCTGAGGGTGCTGGGAGACAACCGGCTTCATAGGAGCCAGCAGTGTGCCCAGGTGGCCAAGAAGGCCACCAGCATCCTGACCTCTGGATCAGGAAGAGTGTGGGCAGAAGGAGGAGGGAAGTTCTCGTGGCCTAGGACTTGGGAGGCCTCCTCTCAAGTGCTGTGTTCAGTTCTAGGCCTTTCCTGATAGGAAAGACACGGAGATGATGGAATGGGTCCAGAGCAGAGCTAGCAAGCTCGGGAGGGTTTGAGAGAACCAGTTGTGTGAGGAGAGGCTGAGGGAACTGGACAGGGTTAGTTTGGAGAAGA
>VZRI01010682.1:22096-43775 GCA_013397515.1 Upupa epops | reverse complement strand
CAGTGAGGGTAATGGAGCCTTGGAACAGGCTGCCCAGGGGGGTTGTGGAGTCTCCTCCTCTAGAGACATTCCAGACCTGTCAGGATGTGTTCCTGTGTGACTTGGTCTGGGTGATCTTGCTGTGGCAGGGGTATCAGACTGGATGATCTTTCGATGATCTTTCTATGAGTCTATGATTCTATAAGTCATTTTATTTTGCCTTGATTTTTTTTATATACAAAAGCCATAGAAGCAATAATCTGAAGCTCACATACGAGGCCGGCATAAAACGCCGTCTAACAACCAAGTACAGTAAATTAAACATGATCCTCATTACATAAATACAATTATATTTATCAGCCTTTTATAACCACACAAAGCATTTAGCACTAAGAGTTATTTTGGAGTAGCTAATTCCCAATTAACTTTTACTACTTTATTTTTGCTAATTTAGTTAGATTTAATTTTTCAAATACAAGTATATAAAAAACAAAGGAAAAGGAGGCTGTATCAAATGGCATCGCTAACTATTACACTGGAGATGAGATATAATTAAAATGTTATGTATATGGAATTGTAGCTGATGGGAACCTCAGCTTAAACTCTTATGTTTGTCTTTATTTGATTGTTGCCTGCACTGCACAGATGATCTCATTGAATTGCAAGATGGCTCTGTGCCCACCATGCCAGCACCAGGAGCTTGGAGAAGAGAGGCGAGAGAAGAGCTTGGAAGATAAGCTACCTGGAAAATCAAACAGCTCAAGGTGTGGCCTTAAATCTTCTTGAGGAATTAAAGAACCATAGAATTGTTAGGGATGGGAAGGGACCTCGAAAGATCATCCAGTCCAATCCCCCTGCCACAGCAGGATCACCCAGACCAAGTCTCACAGGAACACAGCCAGGTGGGTCTGGAACATCTCCAGAGAAGGAGACTCCACAACCCCCCCTGGGCAGCCTGTTCCAATGCTCCATCACCCTCCAAGGGAAGATGTTCCTGCTGATATTGATAGGGAACCTCCTCTGTTCCAGCTGGCACCCAGTGCCCCTTGTTCTACCCCCAGATGACCTTGAGAGGAGCCTGGCTCCATCCTCCTGACATCCACCCCTCACAGATTTATAGACATGAATGAGGTCCCCCCTCAGCCTCCTCTTCTCCAGGCTCAAGAGACCCAGCTCCCTCAACCTTTCCTCATCAGGGAGCTGCTCTATTCCCTTCATCATCTTTGTTGCTCTACGCTGGACACCCTCCAGCAGCTCTGTGTCCTTCTGNCTTATTCTTTAGATATAGGGCATAAAATCTACCACTGAAACTGAGAGTGTTTGGTTAAGCCAACGACGGACACACCAAGTCTCTCTTTCCCTAAGACAGCAACAGTCTAACTGGTCTCCTAAATAATTCCTCTCTCGATGAGGTTAAACAGGGTTAAATAAGCAGTTTGTTGCTTGTGTGGCTTTACACATTCAGGTTCAGGACTTGACTGGGGGCTCTCCACGCCCTGGGACGTCAGGTAGACGTGCTCAGTGATTTTTCACAGCGGGAGGTGTGGTGGGAACGCCCCGTATTATTAAACTTGAACCTCTCTTAATTTCATCTGTCACTAATAATTAAAACCTAAGTGCAGCAGTGCTAATTGTGTTTTGGACATTCTGATTTGGAAGGTAAATCGACGTGAACTCCCGAGCGCTCAGCTCGGCTCGAAGAGAAGAACGAATGTGTTTAGCTGAGGAAAGGGGAAGGGGGGGCTCTGCTGATGGTAAATATCAGAGTTGTCTTTCGAAAGGCGAGGACAGTCACAGCCCCTCTGTTCATTACTTTGGATGTGTCACATTTGCTTGTATGACAAGATGTATTCTAGTGAAGGAATTTTACAGATGGAGAGAAATATCCGTGTACGTTGGTTATTTCATTGTTTTCTCCAGTATTTGGTTTTTTTTGAAGGCTTTTTTCATCTTTACTACCCTGTCCAACCTTGGGATAATGGGATTACTTTATGCCTTCTGCACTATCATCAGGCTTTGGCTGGCTGCACAAAGGCCACTGGCAACAGAAGAAGACGGCTGTAAAAGAATGCAAAAAATTGGGCTGGGGGGGCTAAAAAAGCAAAGGTACAACCACTAACTTGAAAGGAACTAAACGAGGAACTTGTGGACGATTTATCTTGCTGTTTACAGATAACAAGTCACTTTGTTTTTATGTGCTCGCTCTAGTATTCCATAATTTATTTGAAAGAAGATGAGAAATAATGTAGATAAATGATGAAGTGTCAGGGGCTGACGCTCTTAAATGAAGCTATTATGGTCAAAGAGAAAACGTAAAACCTGCGGCTCATTATGAGAGCGTTCTACTTGTCAGTTAAGTGAAAAGGCCTGGAATGATTTCCAGTTTATTTGTCATTGCAGTTATTAAAGCTGTCTTTTTGGTGCCATGAAAATGAATTGAAGACTTTATTCGAAGTAAATTTGTACTAAAGCTTTCAGATGGATCTTATGTGAGCTCAGCGAGGCAAGGAAACAGCTTAAAAGCTGAAATATTACAAGAAGGCGACTGCTGAAGTCCTGAAACACACAAGAATATAAAGTCTGAGGAAGTTACACCAATAAATGAAGTATTTAGTCTCTCGGGAAATAAAGCTTAGTTTTACTATGTCGTACACTCAGACAAAGAAATCAACCCTTGTTAGTGGCAGCAAAATATTGTCTTTCCCAGACTTGCGCCTGCTGCTTACTTTTATATCAAGCTATTAATTTTGGGATGAGTTTATTGAGAACTGGAGCTTCTTTGTTGCAGTCTACACGGAGCATCTTTCAAAATACCATCTCTAAGTCAAAGCCCAGACCTAGCAATGGCAAGATTAGGCTTTTTATGGTCATCGTGACTCATGTGGCTCAACAGGGAGACAGAGCGCTGTGCTCGGTGAGACCAACCCGGGAGGATCCATTTCCCTAATTGAATGATTACGGGGAATGGCAGACATTACAGACATTTTTATCCCTCTTGAAATGGTCTTAAAATACTTGATGATTCTTGCGTAGCTTGGAGGTTGGAGTAACATTTTAGTTCGCCACCGACTGGCATGAAGTTAGCCTGGCTAGCGAGGAGGTCGTTGATGCTTTAGTCCCACCCTTCTTGCCATTATTTCTGCTGAACTGTAGATCTTCTGGATGGTTGGGTAGTGAGGTGGACTGTGAACTGGCTGCAGGAATGAAGCCAGAGAGTAGTGGTTAATGGGACAGTGTCTAGTTGGAGGCCTGGGTCTAGTGGGCTCCCCCAAGGATCAGTACTGGGACCAGTCCTCTTCAATCTATTCATTACTGACTTGGATGAAGGATTAGGGGGCACTGTCAGCAAGTTTGCTGATGACACCAAGCTGGGTGGTGTCACTGACACCCCAGCAGACTGTGCTGCCATCACTGAGATGTGGACAGGTTAGAGAGCTGGGCTTTCTTTTCCAGTCATCCTGTTCTCTGCTCCTGCTTTGTAATTGCCAGGAGAAATTAGTGTCATTACACTGGGGTTGGACTGTCCAAAAGGAAATTAAGACTCTGGTTGGTTTTGCTTTTGAACTGAAAGCTGGAGGAGCAACTAAACTGAATGCTTAACTCCGAGCTCCAGCAGTCTTACAGCAGCGTAGCTGACACTTTATTGCAGATATTACAAATGTTATGACATGTCTTCAGGGTCAAGTTAAAAACAAAAACAGTTCCACATCCTCATCAGAAGTCATCTGTCAGTTTTGTCATCAGATGTTAGAGCAGCCTTCAGTAGCAGTGTCACAGCCGAGGGTTTATCAGGCTCTGTGGTACATGCATACGTACTCTTGATTTCCAGGGGTTTAGATCTGCAATAAAAATTCCCTCTGGGCTAAAACTCAGCACTCATAGCCCAAAGGGATGTTTTTAATTAAAAGACGTAAGAGTATCAGTAAAGGGGTTCCCGAATGATGAGAACACACAGTCACACACACACACACAAACAAAATCTGCATTTTAAAAATACACTAAATCTTTTAAACTGGCAGACTTCAAATATTTAAGCGACCAGCTCCCTTTACAGAAGAGGCCATTAAAAAGGACAACGCGGGGAAGGGGATAGGTGGCGGAGGAGACAAGTGCTTTGTGCTCATCGTGAGTAGAAGTGTTGAGGGTTTGATGAGATGTATAATTAGCCGCACATTTCTGAAGCTCTCGGTGTCTCTATTGAAACGGAGCATCAGGGAATTAGGATGTCTGATGAACAAGTATAAATCATCTCTTCCTCGTCACCCTCTGGCACGGTCCTGCCGAAGGGGGCTGATAGGGTGTAAGCTGCTCGGATCAAGGCAGCCCTTCGGACACTCCTGGTGCATGAGTTCTGCCTAAAACCTGAAGCTTTTGTGTGCTCTAGCTGCCGGTCTGTGAATCTTTTGCTCCTCTTTTCTTTGTGGTCACAGTGGAAATACATAACCACAACAGGGACATTTAGAGGGGATTGTGGAAATGAGGGGGAAAAACCCCCACAAGAAGAAATACCAGGGTTTTAATAGGGTGCCCAGGGCCGTGGCGGTGTGATGTCTCCCCCATCCCTGCAGGGATTACAGAGCTCTGGAGATGGGTGAGGGGTATGGGTAGTGGGGACCAGGCAGTGCTGAGGGAACGGTTGGACTCAATAATCCTAAAGGTCTTTTCCAACCTAAATGATTCTGTGATGTGATGATTATGTGAGGGGTGGGTGTCAGGAGGATGGATCCAGGCTCTTCTCAAGGTCATCTAGTGATAGGACGAGGGGCACTGGGTGCCAGCTGGAACAGAAGAGGTTCCCTATCAATATCAGGGATTGGACTGGATGATCTTTCAAGGTGCATTCTGATCCTTAATGGTTCTATGATTCCATGGTAGGGATACAAGTACTAGTGGGTATCGTTCTGGCTAAGACCTTTAACCCTGAGCACTCATTTATTGCTAAGTAATACTGTAGTCTTGGTCTGAGGTGAGAAAATCAGGAGCAACATATTAGAACAGAGATGTTTGCACTTAAAAGTGATGAATAACTAACAGTCTCTTATAACTGTACAAATTCCATCCCCAAACCTTTGCTTTGACCCAACCCCAGACTTCACACACGCTCTGTGTTCCAGTGTGTGATAGACTGCAGGTACCACCTGCTCCTGTTTATAGTCTGTGGCCTGGGGACAGCAATAACTAACAGGGCACGTTAAAGAGTCACCAGGGTTCTCCATAAAACCCTGGGAAACCAGCAGAAAGCAGCCACTGCTCTGTGACAGGAAGCTCACGTGTGGGGAAATACAACCCTGGGTGTGTTTGCAGGTTATTATATTGTAATTAATTTGACTTCCTAAGGGGAAAATAAAAGAATATGAGTAAAGAAAAGCAGCTCTGAGAGGCTTCCCTGCGATGTCCGTGGGGAAACTGTCCTCAAGCCAACCTGCCTGTGTTTCTTTATCACTCCTGCAGGGGCCAACTGGTTCAGTCGAGGGGAAAGCACAACCAGGGCCCTCCCTCAGAAGGTTATAATGGGGTCTTTGCAGAAGCTTCCTAGTCTCCACATCTGTATTATGTCTTGAGTTGAAAATTAAAGGCTGGAGAGGGACCGTTTGTGACAGCCTGTGGTGGCAAAGCGAGGGGCAACGGTTTCACATGAGGGAAGGGTAGCTTTAGATTGGATGTTAGGAAGAAGTTCTTCAGTCTGAGGTTGCCCATGGAGTTAGCTTCATCCCTGAAGATACTCCAGATGAGACTGTTCCAGGCTCTGGGCAACCTAATTGAGTTGAGGATGTCCCTGCCCATTGCAGGGTGGTTGGGATAGATGACTTTTGGTGGTACCTTCCAACCTGGGTCATTCTGTGATTCTATAATTGAGTTAACACTATCTTGGTGCCACCAGGAGCTGCTTCTGAGAGTCAAGAGGCTGCTAGGACACGAGATTGCTCCAAGTATATTCAAATTGTGGGTTTTTTTAATTTAAATATATGAATCTTTTGCTTTTTATATAAAATTTACCTCTATTTTGCTTCAACAACACCTAAGTTTTAACTTTTCTCTAGTGGTCAGTGTGAACTCTGACCAGTCATAGCATGGATTGGGTTGGAAGGGACCTCAGAGATCATCCGGTTCCAACCCCCCTGCCCCAGGCAGGGACAGCTCTTACTAGACCAGGTTGCTGGGAGCCCCATCCAGCCTGTCCTTGGACACTTCTAGGGAAGGGGCATTCACAGCCTCCCTGGGCAACCTGTTCCAGTGCCTCAGCACCCACATGGTGAAGAGCTTCCTCCTTGCCTCTAATCCACTTTTACCTTAAAACCATTCCCATTGCTATTTCACTTCATTCCCTCGCCAGCTTTCCTGTAGGCCCCATTTAGGTACTGGAAGTACTCATCATTGTTGTCAGCATCATCCTCACACAGCTGCTCTGGCAACAGAACTCGCCCCGGTCCCTGCAGCGCCTTCACCTTATGACTGGCACCACCCCTCAGGGCTCAGGCAGAGCCACCACCTTCCCTGTCCCCTTACTGGCACGTGTGTTCTCAAAGGCTCCCATCCCATACAGAAAGGTGTTGCAGAGTATCCCAGACACCACCAGCTTGGAGATGTCAGACATAGACACTTCTGCCTCGCCAGTCTGCAAGAGTCACCAGCTGCTAGCGCCAAGATGCAAAGTAAAGCATTTACTCGGTTCTTACCTGGTAAGGGGCGATGTTGGGGAGATGACACCTATCAGTGGGTCAACCTCTTCATCCAAGAGAGCCAGAGGTGATCTGAGTTTTTCAGTTGGTGTGTTGGGGTCTTTTTCTTGACAGTCAACTGTTGCAGATCCGCAGTGCCCACAGTGCGTGGATTTTTTACACCTATCTTTTGCATAGAAGGAAGAAGTCCTTTTCTTTGTGCCTCCTTTTCTTTGTGCCCATGTTCTCAAGATCTATAAAAATCCACTGGGAAGACACCCATCAGCTTATTGCATGAAACTGGCTCCCGTATGGAATCGCAACAGCATTTATGGGCGCTGGATGGGAGTGATCTAGGTGAATAAGGATCAGTCACTGTTTTCACTGGCCACCATAACTCATTTCCTACCAGCTTGTGGCACTAATTCCCTTCACTCTGGGTGGAGGTACCTACTGTCTGCTCTAGATCTCTGGAAATGCCTAATATTCCCTAAGTCTTTCTACGCAGATCGGTGTGGAGGCTGCTACTGGAAGAAGGTGGGGATATCAGAGTGTCCCATTTAAAACCTGCATTAGCAAACATAGAGGTTAGGACCTTTCTGTCAGATGTCCAAGCAGAGAAAGGCCAGTCAGCACAAGTTTGGTCCCCTGTACTGGGATGTAAGACCAATGAGATGGAAAAAAGAGAGGGCAGACTCAAGGGAGAGAAGTAGTTGCAGCCAAAGCCCATAGATGCAAATTCAAGGTCTCTTTCTCTGCTGGTCTATTATTACAGCCTCAAGGAAGTTCATTTCATTAATAATTAAGCTCCTCACCCTCCAGTTGTTCTCAGTTTGTTCAGAAACAGCCTAGAATTTGAAAGCCTAAGCTTTTGCCAACAACTTGCCTGTTTCATAAGGTTTCTTCAGGTCCAGTGCTCTGGTTAAAGCCAGAGCATAGGAGAGTAAAACCTTACGGCAGCAGAAGTGGTATCAAGTGGCCACCACAATTACTGTGCCTCAATGAGGTGGTGTAGAGGTGATAATTGTATTTCAGGCAAATGCCCTGAGCACCAAACTACTTATTGCTCAGGGTGATCTTTGGCAGCCTCTCTGGTTGCATGTGAGAATCAAAGCCCACTCTTTTTCCAGGTTCTTCCTGAACAGTGAGTGTCACCCCAGGAGTGTCCCTGGATTGGTATAGAGACCAGCATCACAGGCAGCACTGCAGCCCAGCTGGGCTAGAGACTACAACATTACAACTGGGTTTTCCTGTGCTCTAGTCAAATTCATAGAATCATTGAACCATGAGGGATCAGAAGGGACCTCAAAAGATCATTCTCTCCAATCCCCCTGCCACAGCAGGATCTCCCAGACCAAGTCACACAGGAACACATCCAGGCGGGTCTGGAACATCTCCAGAGAAGGAGACTCCACAGCTCCCCTGGGCAGCCTGTTCCAGTGCTCCATTACCCTCCCTGGGAAGAAGGTCCTGCTGAAATTGAGAGGGAACCTCCTCTGTTCCAGCTATTATTATATAGATATAAGAGATGCCATTTCCTTGCAATGCCCAGTGTTTTCTACTGGATGGGGCACTGAAAATCTGTGTTTGGGGTGCAAGGAGCACTCAGCACCAGCCCTCACTGCTGTGCTCTGGATTTGATCCAATGCCCTGAGACAGAGAGACTGGCGTTGACTTTGCGTGGCAGTGAGATCCTGAGCAATCTGGCTGAATATTATAACAACCCAGCTGCTGAGGATCAGGGTCAAGAAGGATGGGTTCTTTACTTCAGTGATGTCATCAGGGATGGGACATCACAGGGGTTATCAGGTGATGTTTTCAACTCATGCAGATGTGTAAAAGCCAGATAAGAGACTTAGGGATGGGATCCAGTAGTTCAGAGGGAAGGAAAATTTACTGTAGGAATATTATGGTAGGAAGAGAGGGTAATATGACATCACTGAGCATTTTCCCCTTGCTGATATAATTCTGTACCCTTCACTAGAGAATAAGGTAATTAGGGTTATTCTGCAAAATTCTTAGCTGAACAGAGTGAATTTGGCTCTGATTGTGCGGTACAAGGACAGACAGTTTCATGGTCAGCTTGGGGCTGGTTCAGTCTGGAGGAGAGAGGCTCTGAGGTGACCTTATTGTAGCCTTCCCGTATCTGAAGGGGGCTACAGAAAAGATGGGGAGGGGCTTTTTAGGATCTCAGGGCACAACAGGACTGGGGGGAATGGAGCAAAGCTGGAGATGGGGAGATTTAGACTTGATGTGAGGAGAAAGTTCTTCACTGTGAGAGTGGGGAGAGCCTGGACTGGGTTGCCCAGGGAGGTGGTTGGGGCCCAGTCCCTGGAGGTGTTTAAGGTCAGGCTGTATGAGGCTCTGGCCAGGCTGATCTAGGGTGGGGTGTCCCTGCCCATNTTTTCCTACAAACTACCCTGAGACAAAACATTGTGGATGGGGTCTTGCAGCCCACTCTCTAGTGTGTGCTCACAGAATCATGAAGAGTGAAGAGACCTTTAAGATTGTTGAGTCCAACCTTCAACTCAGCACTACCAGCTCACTCCTAAACCCCCATCCTGCAGTAATTACGTAGTTCAAGCTTGTTTTTGGGGGGGCTTTTGCAGCTTTGGCCAGGTTTGAACACCACAGAGTATTATTGTACATGAACAGGGTGAGGAAGCTGATCCTCTCCAGGACAGTCTCTACATTTACTCCACCACCTGGTCTGTGCTGGATCCACATTCTGGATCAGCCTTTCACACCAACTCCTCTGTGTGTGTACACAGCTATCACTCCAAACAGAAATAAAAGGGTTATTTAAGAATTTAACGTTGAAAGCTTGAAACTTCCTTCTCCATCACTTTCCTCAGCATTGAAGAATTAATTAGTAAAATCATTAGCAATTATTAATTATTGAATTAGTAAAACAGGTAGCACAGTCTGCCTCCTTGTCCTCACAAAGTATTTTTAGAAGGTGAAAAACAATGATTTAAAATATTTCTATAAGTCTTTTAAAACCCTTAGAATATTTTTTATGAATATTTGAACATTTTTACCACTGATTTTTTTACAAAATAATTGTGGAAAACTCAGGGGAATGCCCAAATGGAAAGTTATTCTGGCAGGCAAAGTTTCCAGATAGAAAAGACCTAAAATTTCAATTTCTTGTGAAAAGATGTATTTCTCGTCTCATGATAAAATCATAGAAGCATAGAGTCACTAGGGATTGGAAGCAACCTTGAAAGATCAATCCAGTCCAATCCCCCTGCCACAGCAGGGTCACCCAGACCAAGACACAGGACATCACAGAACAGAGCATTACGGATTTGAAGCGACCTTCTAAGACCATCCAGTCCAATCCCCCTGCCACAGCAGGGTCACCCAGGCCAAGTCCAGTTGGGTTTCAAATGTCTCCAAAGAAGGAGACAGCACAAACCCTTCAGACAGCCCCCTCCAGTGCCCTGTCACCCTCACTAGGAAGAAATTCTAGGATCACAGAATCAGTCAGGGTTAGAAGGGACCACAGGATCATCCAATTCCAACCCCCCTGCCTTGGGCAGGGACACCCCAACATGCTGCATCATGATCACCTTATGAAGTGGGTAAATGGTCCCACCAGTGATTCCATGTAGAAACCCGGGTTATTTCCACCCATCGAGCGGTGCTGGCCGCCCTAAAATATGCACAATTAATGGGGTGAGCATCAGTAAAACCAGTTCCAGAGACATCCAAGCTACAAACAGAGAGAGATGAGTTCAAGATAAAAATCGGTGCCATTTGACTGTTCTTTTTCCCTGCCTGATTTATCTATAATTCAGCCTGCTTAACTTAACTGAAATACAGATACCGTGGCCAGGGTGTTTGTTAAAGCACTAAGCTGACAAGTACAGAGCACCGGCCATTATTTCTGTTGCAGAGTCAGAGGTTTGAGCTATTCATTTTGTAGCCTGACTCTCAGCACCACCATTCCTTGAATTCCCAAAGCTTTTCACAGGGCTTCCTCAAGGACAGCTATCACGTCTTAGCCGCTGCGGTGACAGATGGGATCCAACGTGTCATGTGATGGATAACGTTGGAGCCGCAGTACTTAATCCTTCTAATACTAATAGCAGCATTATCATAGAGATTTATGAGAATGTCAGTTCCAAGTTCCCAGTTCCATTCATGGCTTTTTAAAACTTCAGCTGCAAAAAACATGCATCCATCCCATTAATTCTAATTATCATGGTTCATCTTCTCAGCAGTTTTGTACTCCGGAACCTTTCAGTGCAAATTAACGTACCAAAAAAGTGTATTAATTAATATTTGTAGCTTTTAATTTCTGCAAGAGTGTTGTCTGGAAGCAGCTGGCAGTACAGGGCCGCTGCTATTGAATCTTTGCCAAACAAGTGCAGATGTAATTTTGTTATCTCTTGCTTAGTCATTTACGCAAATTAATTTGAACAATTAGCCTTTTACTGGTCGTTCATGAATCATGCAAAAGGGAGCTGCCAAAAAAATTGCCAGTTGACAGAAAAGAATTGGTTAACGCGGTGGATCTTACAAAAAGGTGCTACTGCGTGGGGGGATCGAGCGTGACTTTGATTTAGCTTAGTGGTTTGGGTGGAGGGGTTTATCTGTTGTCCTTTACACTGTTGATTATTGTCAGAGAAAAAAAAAATACCTAGGAGAGTGAACAGTAGAGATGGAGGAACTTTGTTGTGGATAAATACCACAAAAGTAAAGAATTTTGTCTAAATCTTAGCTGGTTTTCATGGCTCTGATGGGTTTCTTTTGAGGGGAGCTCCATGGTGAGGTTGGAGGCTCCAAAGGAGCAGATTTTCATAGATGCCTAGAATGGTTCAGGTTGGAAGGGACCTTAAAGTTCATCCAGTTCCAAGCCCCCTGCCATGAGCGGGGACACCCCCCACTAGACCAGGGTGCTCAAGGCCTCATCCAGTCTGGCCCTGAACACTGCCAGGGAGCTGGGGGGCAGCCACAACCTCCCTGGGCAACCTCTTCCAGTGTCTCAGCACCCTCCTTGTGAAGAACTTCCTCCTGACTTCCAGTCTAATCCTCCCCTCTTCCAGCTGGAAACCATTCCCTCTGCTCCTACCACTCCAAGCCCTTGGAAACAGCCCCTCCCCAGCTTTCCTGAAGCTCCCTTCAGGGACTGGAAGGCTGCTCTAAGATCTCCCTGGATGAAGCCTCCTTTTCTGCAGGCTGAACAGTCCTAACTCTCTCAGCCAACTGCTCTTGTCCTACTATCAAACTTATTTTTAAAATCCCTACCTTTTTGGAGACTTTAAGGAAAGCTCAGAGTCAGTCTCTCTTATTTCCTGCTATTGTAAGGTGTCCAGTATCTCTATTTTTTCACTCCAATGTTATTTTTTCCTCAAAACTTAGGGTTTCACATTCTGGTTTCCACTGTTTTGCTTAAATCCAAGCTTTGCGAGGGATTCTCCTCAATGTAGCTCTCAGCTGGCTTTTATGACCTAACCGTGGGATCACAGCCAAGTTGTTACCTGTCCCTCTTTGGTTTCATTTTGCTGTCTAACTGGAAGTACTGTGATGTTTCATAGTAGAAGGAAAAGAAATCATTACCTAATGGCCTGTTGCGTTCAGTACTAACCGTGTTCTTCATGCTGATACATTATTGAATGGTTTTATAATCATGGAGTAAATCTTGAGGAATCATAGAATCACCGAATCACAGAATCATTAGGGCTTGGAAGGGACCTCAAAAGATCATGAGTCATGAGGGATGATCTGGGAAGGGACCTCAAAAGATCACCCAGTCCAATCCCCCTGCAACAGCAGATTCACCGAGACTAAGTCGCACAGGAACACAGCCAAGTGGGTTTTGAATGTCTCCAGAGAGGGAGACTCCACAACCCCCCTGGGCAGCCTGGTCCAGTGCTCCATTACCTTCACTGTGAAGAAGTTCCTGCTGATATAATGCATTAGTAAATATGATAAATACATTAATAAACCTCACACTTTTATCCAGGCACTTCTCACCCATCTCCTCATGATGCCAGTGCACTGCCACATTGGTCCCACAGAACAGGTAAATCTTTCAGGGCTTGCTGGGGTTCTAAGAGGATCTCCAGTCTAGCAACTTTCCCAGAGGCTTTCCTGAAGCGGCTTCTGCCACTGAGCTAATATCTTTGGGAATGAAATCCTTGTTTTGTGGAAATCCCATTGAAGCTCAAACAAACACTGAGCCAGACACTCCTGTGCAAATTCCATCACTCCAACAGGGTAAGGTATGGGTTCCTTTCCCTCTAAATTGTTTTCTCCAAGCTGCGATTTCACAGCCAGTGTTGTTATTTCCATTTGTCCGTTTGATTGCGGGGAGAAGAGACCAGATGTTGTGTGACAAATCCTAGCGATTTGCAATCTGTTGGAATTCTTAGAAATTGTACCGGGGATCATTTTCTGATAACTGATCTTGCAATCACTTCTGCACGTGCATCACTTAGAGCCTGAGACGTCCTATTGAAGGCTGTGGATCTATTCATAGTCCTAAACGAAGCACGCGGTTGCGTACGTGTTTGTCTCGTGAAACGTGCCGGTCGTTAGAACTCGCCTCTTCCAGTCACCATCGCATCCAATCTCTTATCATTAGCATTGCACCCTAAAACTTGCAACCAGTCGATGCTGTTTTATCGTGATCATCTACCTGCATCTCACAATTTGGGCCAAACTTAACCCAATTGTGCTCACGGGTCTGTAATTCACAACAAACAGTTCCTTCGCTAAAGTGCATCCAAGCCAGCGCTGTTATCCATCTGTTTTTAGGGTCCGTGGCTAATCAGGGAAGTGGTCTCTCACTGCCATGCTGAGAAGAATGAAGTTAGTCCCTCTGTAATTGAGGCTATCAGTAGTAAACTTGGCTGGAGCTTGATTAATGGGGTATTAAAATCAGAGTCTTCGTGGTGAGTGCTAGATAAGGAGTTTTGGGCAAATTACTTGGTTACTGGGAAAGCTTTAAATTTTAATCATGGAGACACTTCAGCATCATTAGGAACTGAAAAAGACAATGGGCACGGGGAGGGAGTTATGTGAATGGATGTGCTTTTCAATCTCTTCTTCTGTGCCGATATTGAGTGATGCATGGCCTGCAATCGAGGATCCTCTCGCTCCCCATGCCTTTGATTGCTGTTGTTATAATTTAATATTATACAGTTCTTCATGAGCATGGAAATCAGATGAGTCAGTTGCACAGGATGGAAGGTTTTAGTAGAAGGAAAATTAGTCCAACGTCCTGCTTTCTCTAGGCTGTTTGGCTGGGTAGAGAAATGGAGGAACCCTCGGATGTGTGTTTGGTACTGGTGCAAGTGGAGAACACCAGCTTTTACCTGCAAGTCTATTGATTATCGTGATGCTGACAGTGTGAATCTCAAATATACATTTCCATGGAGTCCATTCATGTGTAGTGAGCATGAGTGCAGGCATGATACCTGGCTATATGTAAATGTGAAGTGCTATAGTAACCCTTTATGAGTTCACATGTGCAGTGTGGATGTATCACAGTATCACAGTAATGATGAGGCTGGAAAAGACCTTAAAGATCATCCAGTCAAACCTAAAACCAACCAAGTAAACCTATCCTCTGGCATCTGGATCATGCCACTCAGCACTTCATCCAGACTAACCTTGAACACCTCCAGAGATGGCCACTCGACCACCTCTGTGGGCAGCCTGTTCCAAAACCAGATCACTCTCTCGGTGAAAAACCTTTACCTAATGTCAAGTCTAAACCTCCCCAGATGGAGCTTAAGACTGTGACCCCCTGTCCTGTCTCTGGTGTCCAGGGAGAAAAGACCAACCCCCACCTGACCATAACCACCTTTTATATAGTTATAGACAGGGATAAGGTCACCCCTGAGCATCCTCTTTTCCAGGCTAAACAGCCCCAGCTCCATCAGCCTCTCCTCTTGGGGCTGACCTTCCAGCCCCTTGACCATTCTAGTTGCTCTTCTCTGGACAGCACCTTGACATCCTTCCTAGACTGAAGGGCCCAGAACTGAACACAATACTCCACATCTCTTCTAGCTGAACAGATCCAGTTCAAACAAGTGCTGATAAACCAGATACACTCAGCTCCTGCAGTCACCTCTTTCTGCCTGGTGTTTTTCACCTATTCTGAGGCTTGAAGCCTTTTTTTGTCAGGCAAGTTTTACAATGGAATTGGGTTCCTACAGGACACTGATATGGTCAGGTCATTTGTTTGCTTCCTCTACTGCTGTGGGAGAAGCTGTCTCTTAGCTGGATGTGCCATTTAGATATGTCCTTCCAATATTGTGAGTCTAGCTGCAGCCAGTCAGTGGCTGTTTATGTTAGCACTATATTTATCTAGTGGTTTACACCAGTATTTAATCCCAGACTTCATTCATTTTTGTAGATTCATAGATTCTTAGAGTGGTTCAGGTTGGACAGGACCTTCAAGATCATCTCATTCCAATCCCTCTGCCATGAGCACCCCCAACTTGACCAGGTTGCTCAAGGCCCCAGTCAATCTGGCCTTGAACACAAATACAGGCTGGGCAGTGACTGACTGGAGAGTAGCCCTGAGGAGAGGGACTTGGGGGTGCTTGTGGATGAAAAGCTCAGCATGAGCCAGCAGTGTGCACTTGCAGCCCAGAGGGCAAGACAGATCCTGGGCTGCATCAGGAGAAGTGTGGCCAGCAGGTCAAGGGAAGTGATTCTCCCCCTCCACTCCACTCTGGTGAGACCCCACCTGGAGNTTATGGAGTCAAACATCTGGAGATGTTTGAAACCTGCTTGGACCTGGTTGGGGTGTCCTGCTTTGGCAGAGGGATTAGACTGGATGATGTTTCGAGGTCCCTTGTGATCCCTGATGATTCTATGATCTAAGTAAATTTCTGGGAGTCTGAGAAACTGTAGAAGAATAATTTTCATTGATTTTTTTCCTACAAACTACCCTGAGACAAAACATTGTGGATGGGGTCTTGCAGCCCACTCTCTAGTGTGTGCTCACAGAATCATGAAGAGTGAAGAGACCTTTAAGATTGTTGAGTCCAACCTTCAACTCAGCACTACAAGCTCACTCCTAAACCCTTTCCTGCAGTAATTATGTAGTTCAAGCTTGTTTTTGGGGGGGCTTTAGCTGGGGGCACTGCTGGGGGCTACCTGGTGGGTTTATGGAGTCTCTTTCTTTGGAGACATTTGAAACCTGCCTGGACCTGGTCTGGGTGATCCTGCTGTGGCAGGAGGATTGATCTGGTTAATATTTCCACGTCCCTTCCAATCCCTGATGATTCTGTAATTCTATGATTCTATGACTTCCAGGGAGGTGGCTGCCACAACCTCCCTGGGCAACCTCTTCCAGTGTCTCAGCACCCTCCTGGTGAAGAACTTCCTCCTGACTTCCAGTCTAAACCTCCCCTCTTCCAGCTGGAAACCATTCCCTCTGCTCCTACCACTACAACCAGTAGTTATGCTGAATGCAAAACCCTGAGAGTACTTCTTGTTTCAGTATCATCACTTAAGAGAAGTTGGACTTGAAATCTTAGCTTTCATCTTCCTGGAGGTGTTGAAGAACCGTGTAGCCTTGGTGCTTCCCACCCTGCTCGAGTGGCAGCAGGGAGGGGGTCAGGTTGTGTTTGTCAGTCTCTCAGGGACTGAGGTTTTTTGTTGGGGTGAGGATGGTTGGACTGGGGGATCTGGGAGCTCCTTTCCAACCAGGATGATTCTGTGCTGCTGGTAAATGGAAGTCTTTTCATGGAGCAGGAAACAATTTTTCCATCCAAATTATCCATGGGCTGAATTCTACCTACAGAAGAGAAAATACCAGCCCAGAAAGTGAGAAGAAACCCCCTGACACAGCGAGTTGTGGGGTTATTTTGTTCTTCCCCCCTCGCCCCCACCCCTCATTTTTCCTTTGAATAGATGACGCGTACTTAGGAACTGAGAAGATTAGAACAAGTCCTGGGGGGATAGGGATTTAATGGAAGAGGATGAAGTTGTGGAAACATCTAGTTTATTACATGAGATGTTTATGATATGATTTATGACGGCTTTAGCTTGTGAGGTGGCCCTTTTTAATTTGTCACATAATGATGGTGCTTATGTATAGAGCCATGCTGGGAAGGAATTCAGACATCCACAAGAGATTAAGAGTAGAAGTGGCTCCAGTCCGTGGATGAACCTCTGTTTGCACTGGATACCTTGAATTTCAACCAGTTTCAGGTCGTGCCATATAGAGGTATTGCTATACAGTATATCCTATATGCAGTGTAGATCTATCCTCTGTGCAGCAATTTCAGGAGCATTCTTGATGTAGAGGATTTTAAATCACAGCACTGGATAGTGTTCCATAGAGTCTGTGTGGATATGTGGCCAACTAAAAGTAAACTCACGTTCCCTGTGGTTTTTAATGTCCTGTGATTTCAGACATCACTGTTTACGTTTCTGCTGTCTAATCATGAGCTTAAAGCTGGATAAAAAATTTGAGACCTATAAAGATATTATATTTCTTTAACTTAGCTTAGATTTGCTTTATCAGTCTGGATGAGGAGTAGTCCAAGAGTGGTAGGCTTGGTTTATTTAGTAAGTTCAGATGTTTAATGGAGAATTTAAACGGTGAAAAAGGAGTCTGTATTGCATTTCAAATGTGCTTTGCTGCTCCCTCTGTCCCTGCTCCTCCCTCACAAACTCACAGAATTATTGGGGCTGGAAAAGACTTCTGAGCTCCTCCAGCCCAGCCCAGCACCTAACATCACCACATCAGCCAGGCCAGGGTACTAAGGGCCACAGCCAGGCTGTCCTTAAACACCTCCAGGGATGGGGACTCCCCCACTGCCCTGGGCAGTCCAATCCAGGCTCTGAGCACCTTTCCCTGAGGAAGGGCTTCCTAACAGCCAACCTAACCCTCCCTGGGCAGCTATAGGCCCCTTCCTATCCTACCTGGGAGAAGAACCTGACACCCACCTGACTACAACCTCCCTTTAGGTAGTTGTAGACAGGGAGCTCTGNCAGTTGTCACCCAGTCCTGCCAGGTCCCTCTCTGCCAGGCTGCTCTCCAGCCACTCATCCCCCAGTCTGTAGCTGCAGGGGGTTCTTGTGGCCAAGGCGTAGGACCCTGCCCTTGGCCCTGTTCAACCTCATCCCATTGACCTCTACCTGTCCAGATCTCTGCAGCACTTTCCTCCCCTCCAGCATCTTCTCCCTTCCATATCCTCCTTCTCTCTCTTCTCATCCTGTCTCACTTTTTATTTACAGTCCTCTCAATCTCTTTTCTCTTTCTTTGTCACCACATCACTGGGAGAGGAGTAAAATCAGGAGAAGCTTCTGATTAAAGACCCATCCTCAATTAATGAACAAAAGTGCAATCCCAGCACTTCATACTAGAGTGGAACATTTGAAAAAATCATGAAGTGAAGCATAAGGACACTAGAAAAGTTTGGATGGGGGTATAACGATTATTTGGAAGGCTGGGTGCTAATCAACAGCAACTATAAGGATGAGGTGGGTTGTTAGGGCAGTGAATGACTGGTAGGGTTTTTTTTTTTAGGCTGGAATTTTTCAATCAGCAGTTCCTGAACATGGTTTCTCATTATGATAATGATGATGGGATTAATTATCACCACGAGAACAAGGGATAATAGTACTTTGAACTGTATTTGTCACCGTATGACACAGGCTATTACTCGTTCTTATGTTCTCCAGGACGTGTGTGCGTTGAGAGGTGCTAACTTTCTCACTAAACAAGCGACTGGCTGTTGAGGAGAGGTGAGGAAAATGTAGGATCACCTTCTAAGGAAGCATTTGGAAGTGAGACCTAGACAATATAGGGTTTTTTCCCTTTTTCCCTGAGCTGCATCCAATGAGACCGACCTGGATGTGTTCTTGTGTGACTTGGTCTAGGTGATCCTGCTGTGGCAGGGGGATTGGACTGGATGATCTTTCCAGGTCCCTTCCAATCCATTGTGATTCTATGAAAGAGAAAGTAAAAATATAGAGAGAACAGGCCACTAGAAGGAATTGAAAATCAGGAATTCATAACGTCATCCTGCTGTCTGATGGGGTGTCCAGCTTCACAGTGGAACTGTTCTTAAGTCACTGTGTTCTCTCCAACACAGGAAGGATTAATAAGCAGTAATTCCTCAGTGAACCAAAATTAGACACCTACTTGTACCACTCAGTTAAAAACCCTTCTGCCTAGCGACTTTACCTTGGTTGTTCCAGCAAAGATTGCATCATTGTTTGAAGACTGGTGGGAAACCCCTTCCCTCTTGTGAGCAGCTTGGCCTTCTCTTTGATGTGGAAAGCTTTAAACCAACTGTTTGCTAAAGATGTAAAGACTCCATGTAGTGTCCTGGGTAAGACGTGGGCACCGACCACGTGAGCTGACTGACGCGGGTGTGCCTGGTAGTTGGCTCTAGACAACAATGGGCTGTCCTCCAGATAGGACTGGAGAGGGGAAGAGGGATGTCAGAGCAATAGATCACTTCCTGAATTTATGAGCCCATTTTGCAGATAATTAATGCCCCTGCTGGAACTCCTCAAAATCCTACTGGTGTTTTCGTAAAGGCACTAGAAGCTTGATTAAGGGCGAAGACATAAAACAACTCCAAGAGGTTGAAAGAAAAGCAAAGCAAATGCCTCTGGAGGAGAAATTCAACCACTTAATTCCCACTAAGTCCTGCTTTTCCCAGGGACCTCCCAGTCAGCAATGGCAGAACGACACGCCAACCCTCAATCTGAGGTCACAGGTGAACGTTCGATGGAAGAAGTGGTTTTCAAATGATTCCTTTGAGTGTGAGGCTTTCCCATTCCAGCTACACTCGGCTGTTTTGGCGACTTTCCTGATGCTTAATAAAAAACGTGCTTGCTGTTTACGTTTAACAAATACATCGTTTCTAGTGCTTGGAAACCGCTCTCTGGAGAGATATACCGGATTGGATTATACTCAGGATTATACTGGTTTTTAGAACTGTATTTCTCCTCTACTTCCAGACACACAGCCAACTTGAGCACATAAGCATTAGATTTCTTAGTTATTCCAGGATTTCTCGTGTGATCCAATTCATGGATTTGCTGTTTTGTTCTCATTAAACTCCAGGTGATGTTGTGCAAAGTACCCATTACACGGAGATACCTTGAGCTCTGGAGGCCAAATTCACTCAGTGATTTGTTCATGGACTTTTGTAGGTGGGTAAGAGAAGGGATGTGAGGGATTGGGAAGGCAGATGGGCAGTATAACATCTGACTTCATGAATAGACATGGTTCTGTGCTGAAAATGAGAGAGAATTGCAGTGATAAGAGCTGTAGTCCTTTACTTTTCAGTTAGAAAATCATAGAATCATAGACTCATTTCACCTTGAAAGATCATCCAGTCCAATCCCCCTGCCACAGCAGGATCACCCAGACCAAGTCACACAGGAACACATCCAGGTGGGTCTGGAGCTTCTCCAGAGATAGAGACTCCACAACCCCTCTGGGAAGCCTGTTCCAGTGCTCTGGTGCATTCCCTGGGAAGAAGTTCCTGCTGATATTGATATGGAACCTCCTCTGTTCCAGCTGGCACCCAGTGCCCCCTGTCCTATCCCCAGATGACCTTGAGCAGAGTCTGGCTCCATCCTCCTGACACCCACCCCTCACATATTTAGAGACAGGAATGAAGTCACCCCTCAGCCTCCTCTTCTCTAAGCTCAAGACCCCCAGCTCCCTCAGCGTTTCCTCAGCAGAGAGGTGCTCTACTTCCCTCAGCATCTTTGATTAAATGTTTTTTCTCCATTTCTAGTTTCTTTGACTTGGCATTTATTTATAGTCTGCTTTCTCTAATGTTGAAGCCTCTTTACAGTGAAAGAGAATCACATCAGTGAAATACAATATCTGAGTTGCACTTCAGGTTATAGGGAGCCTCTGCTTGTGGGTAAAGATTTGTATAATTAAATCCGCTGGCCATGAGCTTCTACTTCAAGGCATTTTTGTCTGTAAAAACCCCTATTCTAACACAATGAGTATTTTTTTAACTTTACAGTGTATTTCTGTAGAGTTTATTTATCACTGTGTTAACCTGAGAAAGATAAAGATGTGTCTTCGTTTCCCTTTACACTTTTCCCAGGCTCTCCATTTTTAACTCATTCCTCTAACAGTCTCTTCTAAGCAACAACTCTGACAGCAAAACCTATAAGGATTTTCAAATTCAATAACCAAGACTGGAAGGAAAGCATCCCTCATCTCAACTTTAGCTGAGTAACTGCAGATCCTTTACATTACCCTCTCTACTGGAGGTCTTCAAAGTCATCAATCTGTGGGAAGTATGCTGACAGCTCAGAGTGGTTCTGTAGTGTCTAAAATGTGCTGCGCTGCTTAAAGGGTGTCGTGTTCTTAGATCACTTGGAAAGGGATGACTTATGAGGCAGAAGGTTGAGCTTTCTGCTTCTGCGGCCCCTTGCGTGTGTCTTTGGTAGCACCACGTCCATGGTCCTAACCTGTGCTCTGACGGCAGTGGTGAGAATCTGGCCCATTTTTCCAAGGTCAGGAGATGCTACATGGGAGGATGGGAGTGTAGAGGACTGAATTTGTTCATATCGTCACAATATAAACCCAGCTCCAAACCTGTGTGTCCTCCCTCATCCTTTTACACACCCAGTGATGCGCCTCCTGCGTGGATGTGTGTGGAGGTGCTCTGAAACTATTGCTGTGACCATGTCTGGAGTACTGTGTCCAGTTCTGGGCCCCTCAGTTCCAGAAGGACATAGAGCTGCTGGAGGGTGTCCAGTGTAGAGCAACGAAGATGGTGAAGGGAGTAGAACAGCTCCCTGCTGAGGAAAGGCTGAGGGAGCTGGGGCTCTTGAGCTTGGAGCAGAGGAGGCTGAGGGGGGACTTCATTAAGTTGATGTATATGCTATTCCTTTGTGCCTCTAGCACATGGTCTATTCATAAAAACAGGAAGGTAATATGCTTTTCATGTAAAATTTAAGAATATTGATTTAACAGAATCACAGAATCATTGAGGCTGGAAAAGACCTCTCAGTTCATCCAGCCCAGCCTATGGCCTAATGTCACCACAGTAAGATAGACCAGGGCACAAAGTGCT
>VZRI01010682.1:11833-22046 GCA_013397515.1 Upupa epops | reverse complement strand
CAGTATTTGAAATGAGGCCTCCTCAGTGCCCAGTCCAGGGGGAGAATGACATCCCTAGTCCTGCTGGCCACACTATTGCTGATCCAAGCCAGGATGCCCCTGGCCTCTCATGCTACATGGTGATCTTTGCTGCAGTACAGGATCACTTGCTCCTTTTCCATCAACCTAATGAATAATATTCATACTTAATTGTGAACAATAGTATAATGTTATACTAATCTACTAATATTCATGCTTACCTTGAAAAACAAGAGGGTCTTCTCTAAATTAAAAACATCACGGGGGAGGAGGAGTGATGTAGATGAAGCGTTATCGCACCTTTATTCCTCAATCACATTCATATTTTCCTTGCAAATATTTGAAGGGGATGCAGTCTCATGTTTCTGGTCTTAAAGACTAAGGCCAGGAGTCTAAACTGTGTGAGTCAGTTAGATACTCAAGCAGCATCAAAATGTACTGGCAATCAGGTCTTTAAACCCTTCAAATATATTTGAGACTTCTGCCTGATGGATTTCACCACGTACTACTGACTTCTGCCAGGTAGAATATTCAATATTTGGACTGTGTTCATTTAGATTTCTTTTGGACTATGTGCTGCTTCACTGTGTTTGTCTTTAGTTTGTCCATCTAGAGTAAGGAGTTCAATTCTGGAGCCCCCAAATCAGGAAGGAGATTGAGCTGTTGGACTGTGTCCAGAGCAGAGACATGAGGATGAGTGGAGGGCTGGAGTCTGTCCCTATGGGGACAGGCTCAGAGAGTTGGGGCTGTTCAGCCTGGAGAAGGGGAGGCTCCAGGGAAATCTTAGAGCAGCCTTCCAGTCCCTGAAGGGGGCTACAGGAAAACTGGGGAGGGGCTGTTTCCAAGGGCTGGGAGTGGTAGGAGCAGGGGGAATGGTTTCCAGCTGGAAATCGGAAGGAAGTTCTTCCTGATGAGGGTGCTGAGACCCTGGACCAGGTTGCCCAGGGAGGTTGTGGCTGCCCTCTCCCTAGAAGTGTCCAAGGCCAGATTGGCTGGGGCCTTGAGCTGCCTGGTCTAGTGGGGGATGTCCCTGCTCATGGCAGGGGGGTTAGGACTAGATACTCTGTAAGGTCCCTTCCAACCTGAACCATTCTAGGAATGCTTTAGCTTTAGCTTTAAAGTCAGCGAGATGTCCTATGCGTGTGATTACATGTCCTCTGCATAAGGTCACAGGGATGCTGGGTGGTTCTGATACACTAATACAAATCTCCAGACCAGTGGATCTTGTCCACCAGAAGCTACAACGCGTGAGCAACACACTGGCACTGCACGAGTACTGGTTCTGACCCCACGTCTCCAGTTTATTAGTAGCTTTGCAGCAATACCATTGGGCAAAGCCATTCAACCCCAGTGCAAACGATTTTAAGACTGGAGCACATACTGTTTACTCTATAATCTCTCTAATGCTCTAGCTTTCTTCTTGAGGAAAGATTAAAGAAGAGAATTACACTGGAACTGGTGGAGGCATGATCCATGCCCCCTTGATTATATGGAAACATTAAAATATCATCAGCATGTTAATTTTATCAACTGAACTGGATGAGATTTATTCATATCTCTTATCTATTACATTAGTCTGGAAATACAATTTATTCTGATGGTGGGAATGTCAGACAGAGAGACCAAAAACATCTGGACTTCTTTCTATGAAACAAATCTTCTGGGATGTAGATTGCCACTTCAAAATTAATTCTGCTAATAAGAAGGCAGAAATTTCATAGCCTATTGATCTTTCAAAATAGTGCCCTGGCCCTTTCTGGGGGGTAAAACAGGTAGAAGGCAAGAAAATTCCTTTGAGGATTTGTAATTCCCATGTCTTCTGTTACATATCTGAACGTTAAGGCCAATAGATTATTCTAGCACCCTAATACCAAACACACAGCAGCAGATAAAGCCCAGCCTTCGCAAGCTACTGATTAATAAAAATCAATGAAAATTCTCCTAGAAAAACAGCATTTCCTGGGTGGGAATTGGTGGATTTTCTCTCGAAACATGTAAAATCAATATTAATTAAAAGCAACCATAAAATTAGCCTCGTTCCATCAGGAGGCAGTTTTCATTTTAAAAATGTGTTAAACAGACGAGATCATCGCTGGAGTGGGAGTAACATTTCTCCTCTCGTTGCATGATTTTTAGGTGCATTGGAGGAAAAGATATACCTGGAGCTCTCTGCATGCCCAGCACATTCCCATTCCCAGAATCACTGAGGAAAAGACCTCTAAAATCATCCAGCCCAGAACTAAGACCTAACGTCACCACGATAAGCTAGACCAGAGCACTAAGGACCACAGTCAGTCAGTCTGTCCTTCAACACCTCCAGGGGTGAGGACTCCACCACTGCCCTAGGCAGTCCAGTGCAGTGTCTGATCACCTTTTCCATGAGGAAGGGCTTCCTAACAGCCAACCAAACCCTCCTCTGGCAGCTTCAGGCCCTGCTCACTCGTCTTGGTGATATTTGCCTGGGAGAAGCGCTTGACCCCCACCTTTCTACAGCTTCCCTTCAAGTAGTTAATGAGCTTGATAAGGTCCCCCCTGTGTCTCTTCTTCTCCAAGCTAAACAACCTCAGCTCCCTCAGCCTCTCCTCATCAGACTTTCCCTCTAGTCCCTTCCCCAGCCTCATTGCTCTCCTCTGGACCCACTCCAACCCTTCAATCTCATGAAGCAAGAGGCTCAGAACTGCACACAGCACTCAAGGGAAAGCCTCCCCAATGCCAAATACAGGGGGAGAATTACATCCCCAGTCCTGCTGGCCACACTATTGCTGATACAAGCAGCTTCTCTTGATAGAAATTGCCACTCAGACCGGAAGACTATAGCTGAAACCAAGAAACCACTATGTGAGGGACTGTGTGAAAACATGCTGCCACACATGTTCAGATGCTTAAAAAAACGGATGTGAAAGGATTATCCTTCAGGGAGTTATAGAATGTGATAAGCACCCCCCCACACACAACCCCCACCTGAATCTCCTCCAGGTTGAAAACCCCCAGCTCCCTCAGCCTCTCTTACAAGGCCGTCCCTCCAGTCCCTTCCCCAGCTTTGTTGCTCTTCTGGACCAGCTCCAGCACCTCAATCTCTTTCTTGAAGTGAGGGACCCAGAACTGCCCTCAGTACTCAAGGTGATGCCTCCCCAATGCCCAGTCCAGGGGGAGGATGACATCCCTAGTCCTGCTGGCCACACTAGTGCTGATCCAAGCCAGGATGCCATTGGCCTTTCCCATTTTACTGGAGCACAAAGCATTGAGTTCATTTCACTATACCCCTTTCAGACGGCTCTGGGCTGGCTGCAGTTAGACGTGGCTTCCCCTGCAAATCCCAGTCTAGTCCATAACAGTAACTTGATAATTATGCCAGAAAGACACTCAAGCCAGCTACGTTGTGCACACGACAGCATCTATGAGATTAAGAATGATATGCCAGGGCTTTGACACAGCCATCACTTACGCCAGATGCAAATAATTTATTCTTTGTCAGTTCAAATACACAATCGTGTTCGGATGGCTTAAATTTATACTGGCACCAAACTAGGGCAAGCGAGACTATTTGTGTGCGGTGTCGAAACCACAGATGGGCATCACAGATGACCCAACAAGTGGAAGAGGAATGTTAGTTATAGTTTTTGAGAGTAACTCATCATCCTTATGTAACAATCACTGATGTAATGACTTGTCTTTGTTGTGCAGTAGGTGCCACCTGATGTTGGGGATGCTGCGTCTCTTGAGCTTGGAGAAGAGGAGGCTGAGGGGTGACCTTACTGATGTCTATAAATATGTGAGGGGTGGGTGTCAGGAGGCTCTTCTCAAGGTCAAGGGCACTTGTAGAGTCTCCTTCTCTGGAGACATTTAAAACCTGCCTGGATCTGTTCCTGTGCGACTTGGTCTAGGTGATCCTCCTGTGGCAGGGAGATTGGACTGGATGATCTTTCAAAGTCCCTTCAGATCCCTAATGATTCTCTGATTCTATGATGTACCCTCTTTGACATACACGTTAACCAGGTGTTTTCAGGTCTCGCTGCAATCACTACAACTCCTAACAGCGAAAGTGTCTCTGTTTCTCTGCCCTTCTTTGAAAGACAAAGCAAGTGCCGCTAACTCAACAGCCAGTCCTACTTTTCTTCTTCTCTTTTGGTTCTGTTAATTTCATTTTGAAGTGTTGGTGGCTCTTCCATCAGAGCTTTTGTATATTTGGGATCATAAAGTGAAGTTACTGCACATATTCCAGTAGACCAGGTTGGAAAGGATCGTCCAATCCAACCCTTTAAGTTGAAGGAATCCAGTTTAAATGAGATGGCCCAGCACTCTATCAAAGTGACCTTAAAACTGCCTATAGTTGCAGAATCCATCACTCCCCTGGGAGGACCATTCCAGCATCTAATTACTCTCATGGTGAAAGATGTTCCTCAGGAGTCCTATCAGAATCTCCCTAGGGGCAACTTGTATCCATCAGGAATCTATGTGATTCTTTCTTTGGGAAGGGTTTTTCTATGTAGAGAAAGAACGTGAGTGAAACGAAGGTGGTTGCTATGCAGAACCATGAATTGGACGAGAAGAAGCTGGATTGGTTGCTCAGTTTGCTTGAGATGCAAAGAGGTTGCTCAGATGTTGCCTTAGCTTTGTAGACTGGGAGAACATAGAATCATAGCATCATTCAGGTTGGAAAAGACCCTTGAGATCATCAAGTCCAACCACTCACCATGCTCTACCAAGTCCACCAACAGACTAGATCTCCAAGCACCACATCTTTAAATACATCCAGGGATGGGGACTCAACCCCCTCACTGGGCAGCCTGTTCCAAAACCTGACTCCTCTTTCAGTAACCAGAGCTGTGCAGTGAAGATGTATGGAACCATTTAACTCCGCGCACAGTGAGTAGTCCGGTGTGTACGTTAAACATATCTCTGAGATTAAAGCCTTCAGCTTTAAACAGTACCCTGAACATTTCGTTTCTGTTTGTTGAGCCTGTCAAAGAATTTGTTCCTGTGCCATCAGCTGAAAATTCTGCTGGTTTCAGAGGAGTTCAGCTTACACGGATTTAGTGGACAGCACAATGAGTGAAATTTAAGACAGACATCTTAAGCCGAGTTCATAACGGCCCGCATTTCCAATAACAAAACTAGCAGTGACAGTGATGTATGGCTTTTTTTATGAGACCTGATAACTGATGGATATGTGATCTTATAAATGCTTAGACAAACTAATGCACGTAATTATATTTTCCATTTGAAGTCTATTGCTAGGCATTCTAATACAATATCATTAGTCGAAATGGCCACAATGATACAGCTTGGGCAGTTTGTCACAGTAATTACGGGGTGATTATTTTTGACTGGAATAAAGATTTCAGTTTTACTACGGTAGAAAGCATAATCACAAATTAGAAACAGTCTCGGAATAAAACAAAATATCAGGGGGAAGGACTTTAAATATGGATTAGAGTGCAATTCTAAACCAATTGCTTTTAAGAAGAGCACTCGTCTGGCTGGATCTGCGACTGCTTTTAGGTTTCTACCGGGTTGCTGCCCAAAAGGATGACACCTAATCAACACTTTAAGATTTATATTAAAAAAGGGAAAATCTGGGTGTCGTAGGGAAAGCTGCTCGTATAATTTACATAACTGCTAAAACGGGCTTTCTTTTTTCAATCGACAGAAAAATAGATCATTTGTCTTCACCGTTTTCAGGATGGTTGATTAAAGTAGACAGTGTCCTAACATCTGTATTGAAAACTGTATTAATCAATTGATTAATCGCGAGGCATTAATCAAAATCTTCCTTAAGTGTTTTAGTTTTGGAGCAGCTCTTAGTATTTTCTATCCGATTCCTTTTAAGGTGTCCATTATAAAGATTAAATTTGGGTGGTAAATATTGAGGGGGTGAAGCACATGTGGCTCTCTCCTTGAAGGTCACAGCCATTGCTCATTAGTGTTACTTTTAATGGGATAAGAAGCAAAAGTTTTTAAGATGTGACTGCATCAATTAATCAGACACACATTTGATTTCCTTTCCAGTAAGCAGTCCATACTTTCAGCATGGGCAATGAAATTTCTAACCAGTTAAATGCTTCAATACTTCAGGCTGCACTGGAGAATATTCCCTGTGTTTAGGGAACCTAACTGGTCTGTGCAGGTCATAGAATCGTAGACTCATTAGGGATTGGAAGATACCTCGAAAGATCATCTAGTCCAACCCCCCTGCCACAACAGGATCCCCGAGACCATGTTGCACAGGAACACATCCAGGCGGGTCTAGAACGTCTCCAGAGAAAGTGGCTCCACAACCCCCCTGGGCAGCCTGTTCCAATGCTTCAGGACCCTCACTGGGAAGAAGTTCCTGCTGATATTGATAGGGAACCTCCTCTGTTCCAGCTTGCACCCATTGCACCATGTCCTATCACTAGATGACCTTGAGAAGAGCCTGGCTCCATCCTCCTGACACTCACCTCTCACATGTTTATAGACATGAATGGGGTCTCCCCCTCAGCCTCCTCTTCTCTGAGCTCAAGAGACCCAGCTCCCTCAGTCTTTCCTCAGTAGGGAGCTGCTCTCCTTCCTTCATCATCTTCATTGCTCTATGCTGGACACCATCCAGCATCTCTGTGTCCTTCCTGAACTGAAGGGCCCAGAACTGGACACCATACTCCAGATGGATCCTCACCAGTGCAGAGTAGAGGGGGTGAAGAACCTCCCTCAATCTGCTAACCACCCAGTTTCTGATCCCCCCTCCCCGGGATGCTGTTGGCCCTCTTGGCCACCAGAGCCCATTGCTGGCTCAGAGTCATCGTGCTGAGCCATGCATTAACAATAATCCAGTCAATGATTCTCAGCTGTTTTCAAACATTCTGCTTTCCAAAGGAAAAACCCCAAACCCCCCTCATTTAAAGGTTTCCCTGGTCAGTTTTCATTCCAGCTAGATTTAAATAATCTCATTTCCCCCATAAATTGAGTGCAAAACTTCAGTCTACTGTCACCAAGTGTGTTAGAACAAGAGAAGTTCTTTGGGGTATTTAGTTGACTGCAGTGAACCATAGAGGAGCTGTGCAATGAAGCTGATCGGCTGACAATTTAACTCTTGCTTGTGTTTCCTCCTCCCTATTTGTTTTTCCACTCTGAAACATTAAATACCGGTACTGGAGGAAATGGGATTTCTTGAAGCAGCGATTACAGCACAAAAGAAAAGCACTGATTGCACATCTCTCATAGCATCACGATCTTTCTTCATCCTGCGATCCCTTTGTAAAGGAGGTTTAGAGTTAACATTAGGAAGAGGGTTTTTACTGACAGAGTAATCTGGTTTTGGAATGGAGGTGGTTGGGTCACCATTTCTGGAGGTGTTTAAGGTTAGGCTGGATGAAGTGCTGAGTGGCATGGTCTAGATGTCAGATGTTGAGGTTTACTTGGTTGGTTTTAGGTTGGACTGGATGATCTTCAAGGTCTTTTCCAGCCTCATCATTCCTGTGAGACTGTGATACTGTGATTTTCTAAGAAAGATGTACTGATGCTTCACTGTGACTGCTCATGGCAGAGTATGGAAACACCTCTACCTTCCTACTGGGAACCAGACCCAAGCATAAGGGCTTTGTATTCATTTGGATCTTAAAGTAGACTAACAAATGTGCAGCTGCCTTTCCTGTCACCTTTGGAAAAAGTTTATAGAATACACATGATCCAAGTGCAGCAAATGGTATCCTGCAGCCACTTCCCTGTGCTTGAAGAAGCTGCCTTTAAAAAACCTCTTTCCCAGGTAGCCCCAGTTTTGTTTGTGCCCAGACACTACCAACTAGTGATTTTACAGTGCTCTGAACTGCTCATTTTGGAGGTGATGTGGTCCAGTCAAGCAAGCTACAGACAGAGGTCTGTTAAACCAACAGCTCTGTATTTATTTGAAGCACAGCTGTCCTGGAGGCTGGGCAACCTCTTTGTGCTGGTGACTCCCTGGAATTTCAGTCTGTTGGGTCAGTGGCAGGCGGAGGGTCCCAGCGTATCCTCTGGAAACAGAGATGGGGCATCATGAGAGGAGTGAGACCTGGTTTCTAACCTCTGTCTGGAGGCAGAGCATTTGAAGCATCGCTTTGTTATCAGATTGAGGAAGCCAATCACTACTGATTTGCTCTACCTTCTGATTACCTTGTAATTCTCAAAAGCTGCTCTGAGATGTCTTTACCGGCTTCCACGTACGGCAGGAGAGTGATCACATAATTTAAAGCCATTAAATTCACAGAAAGAACTGTTGTGTGCGCTTAAAGAAACGATACGGGTCCGCTTGTCATATAATTAGGTGCAAAACAAACGTGTCTTAAAGTCTCGAAATAATCACCCCCACAGATTTGGGAATCAACTAAAAACCTGTGCTGCTTCCACAGCTGAGTTCTGTTTGCGTTTTGCTCTTTGATGGTGAAGGTTGGTTGCCTTCAGCAGGAAAGAGAATGCAATCTGCATAATTCCCATTAGTTTTTTCATTGCACAAATATAGAGTGCTAATAATTCTGGAGTGGGTTAGTCTGTGGCTAATGGTCTCTGCGCTAAGCAGCAGGTGCTGTGGCAGCTCTGGACAAAGTGTGGTGTGTTTTAGAAATCAATGTGGTAGGGTTTGTCTGTAACAAGCCTTTCATGTTAATACATTTATTAAATAGAATAAGAAGAATGAGATGTCGTGTAGTATGTTTTTGATTTTAATATATGTGATTTTGTAATAGAATTAGTCTATAATATTCTATAATACCTTATAATAATAGAATAATAATGGGATAATTCTAATAATAGAATGGTTCTAGAATAGTAGAATAGAATTAATCTATATGGAACAATATCCTATATAGAATAAAAGAATAATATATAGAATAGAAATAGAATTCTATATGGACAATTTTAATTCTAATAATAGAATAGATAGACTAGAATTATTCTATATAGAATAATAGATATTTTATAAAGGAATAGAATAGAATAGAATAGAATAGAATAGAATAGAATAGAATAGAATAGAATATTATTAGAATTAAAATTCTCTATATGGAATTATTCAGTTTAATAGAAATAGAATTCTCTGTGGAGTTATTCAGTTTAATAGCAATAGAATTCTCTATATGGAATTATTCAGTGTAATAGAATTCTCTATACAGAGTTATTCGGTTTGATAGAAATGGAATCTCTATATAGAATTATTCAATTTGATAGAAAGAATATTCTCTAAATAGAATTATTCCGTTTAATAGAAATAGAATTCTCTACATAGAATTATTCAGATTAATAGAAATGGAATCGCTATATAAAAGTATTCAATTTGATAGCAATAAAATTCTCTATATAGAATTATTCAGTTTAATATATTCTCTATATAGAATTATTCAATCTAATAGACATTCTCTATATAGAGTTATTCCATTTAATAAATTCTCTACACAGAATTATTCAATTGAATAGAATTCTTTACCTAGAATTATCCAGTTTAATAGCAATAGAATTCTCTATATAGAACACTTCATCAGTTTAGCTCGTGGAGAGCACTACCATGATATCAGTGAGTGGGATTTGTCAGTGTTTCATTATCAAATGATGCTTTGTTGTCTGGGTTTGTTTTCTAAATGGAAATGTGCTCCAGGGTAGAGTCCAGAGCGCCTACAGGCTGTTCTGCACTTTAGATTACAACAACATAAGTGAAGCAATCGCAGACCCCTCGGAGTATGTGTGTGGGAAATCAGTTTGCCCTTTAAAACCACTCTGGGTTGTTTAGAGAAGAGAAGGTGAATGTGGTTTAAGTGGTTCCTGATCACTCAGCTGGTACTGGAGGAACTCGGGAAAGGGAAAAGGAATTGTCTACTCCAAGCCAGCAGAGAAGTTCAGTGATGTCACTGAAGCTGTGTGTGATTTTCTATGTCATTTTTGAACGTGTTCTTACAGAGCCGCTCTAGAAAATGAGAAAACCTGACCTTGAAGAATGAGAAAACCTGGCCTTGAAGAAGGGCCGAGCACCTGAAATGTCTGGATGATGACTGATGCTTTTTCCTCTAAGGAACGTGCTGCCTTCAGCCTGCCTTTCTTCCCTAGGAAGGTGGTAAGAGCCAACTGCACCTTAACCTGGGCATCGCAGATCTGACATGAGGAGAAAGGTGGAAGATTTTCAGCAATGGGTAACAGAGAGTTGGCTAGAGGTGAAAAAGGACAGAAAAGGAGGAGGGGAGAGGAGAGGAGAGGAGGA
>VZRI01010681.1:560-18809 GCA_013397515.1 Upupa epops | reverse complement strand
AGGCTAACGGAGCATTGGAACAGCTTTCCAAGGGTGTTTGTGGTGTCTGCTTCTCTGGAGACGTTTGAGACACATCTGGATCTGTTCCTGTGCAACTTGGTCTAGGTGATCCTGCTGTGTCAGGAGGACTAGATGATCTTTCGAGGCCCATTCCAATCCCTAATGATTCTATGATTCCATAATTTTCTTCTTATCCTGCTCCTCTAACCTGTAACAACTTGGTGAAATTCCACAAAGTGAACTTCCACAGGACAAATGTTTCTAACAGGCAAGTTAAGGCTTTGGTACTTCTAAGCGAAAGCAGAAAACTTTTTTCCAGGTTGTCACTGAAGAAGTCGCATGCATGTGAAATCTCCCAATCCCTCCACAACTGCACTCTACTAAGAAGATTCCTGAACAGACCAAACTCTACTCTATTGAAATCCAGCCTACTCTTCTGAAGTCCAGTCTGCTCTTCTGAAGTCTAGACATGAGTGCAAACAATCTACACTCATACCAGAAATCACACTACAATCTTTCAGATTGACAGAAAGCATCTCAAAAATAAGGATTTTGCACTGCTAATCCTATTCCCCATCTCACCATTACGTGAGTACTATGCTAAAAAAGAAATTATGGATTTTTTGAAATCATTTGCTGAAATCAAGCGCAAACTCAAGTGTGCTATTACTCTTCACTGATTTTCTTCAATAAGGAAGTTTGTGGACAGACTGGTGATTAATAAACTGAAACTAAATTGGATAAGGACCTTTGAAATGCAAGTCACGGCATTTGGTCAATTTTATTTTAAAACAGTTAGATACTGCATGTGTAGACAGAGCAGGATCCCCTGCCTATTTCACAAACATTCCATGATTCTATGCTTGCAGTATCTCTGAGGTGGAGTCCTTCTAGCTGCCAGGAAAACAGTCATGAAAAGAATTGTAACAAAGAGAAACGGCTTGATAACTAGCCAGCAGAGGATGGACTGATGAGGAAGCCTATAAGGCAAATCTAGGAACTGCTTCAGCTGCTCTAAATATACTGTTGTCTTGCAAGTATGATACTCCTAAAAAATTTGACTAGTATCCAAATTCCACAGACAAACATGGTCAATACAATCTGGAAAACTACTTGGATTTCAAGGGAAGTCTTCAGCCTCCCTAGTACAAAATTTCTTTTTGTTCTTCCCAGTCTCAACTTTTCCAACACACATCAAAAACATTATCCACAGTGAAAGATTTTTCCTCATTTAATAAAATCTACACATCTTCAGAGACTATAGTCTTCTACTGCATTATGCATCTAACAGGTGAAAAATTGCAATATTCTACTAACTAGACAAAATTATTCTGCTTTAGAAAAAAATTAGAAGGTGATATAAAAAGTGCAAAATAAAAGGAACTCAGCAATTACAGCAACATCCAATTTGAACAGGAATATTAACTGTATTTCATCAGAATATGATTCTAGTATTTCTGAACTAAGATACTAATGTAGAAGACATTTTTCATTGATACTTTGAGGCTTTTTAGGTTACATAAGAAGACTTTCGGTTCAGGTATGTTTCCTCACCTCCTCCCACCCATTCTGTCCATTTATACCACTGCACTGAAAGTAGTAATCCCCACTGTTGTTTACTCTAAAATCCTTTCATAAAATTTCCTTTCAGAGAGCTGAGGTTAACTGGGCTGATGAAAGCACTGCCTCTGCAGAACTTCTGCAGCATGATCAGACCACAAGACTCAAGTGTCACAGATTCCTCTGTACTTCTAAGTACATTTCCTTGACCAAGTCACATTTCTATAGATCTCATACTGTTTTAAAAAGCAGTGAAGTTTCTGACTTCAGGATCAGAAGGATTTAGACAGTTCCCTGGTATTCACTAAAATAAAAAAAAAAACCATAGACAACAAAGAATACAGTAGAATGAGACACAAAGTTTGCAAAGAGACCAGACTGCTCACCTTAAGTCCAGGTAGAAAGTTTGCTGGGTACCCTCCTTGCTTCCCTTTGGAGCATGAACTCTACCATCTCATGATCTCAAAGTCTTCCTGCAGACTTTCACATTCCTCAGCAGCCCCTCCCTACCCAAGTCCAAGGTCCAGTGTAGCAGCTCACTGCATTGCCTCCACTATCACTTAAGAGGCAAAAGCTATCACCAGTGCACTCCAGGAATCTCCTGGATTGCTAAAGCCCTGCTGTACTTTAATTCCATGAAATGTCCAGTTGGTTTAAGTCCCCCATGAAGGCTACTGATTATGAACATTAAGCCACTCCTATCTGTTTATAAAAAGACCTCGATCTCTTGGTCTTCCTGGTTGGTGGCCTGTAGGTTAACGTCTGCTGCCTTAATAGCTACTGCCCTGCTTTACACCATGACACACTAGATATCAGTTGTTTCCTCATCTGCTCCCAGGTGGAGTTCCATGCACTGCAGCTGGTCACTGACATTGCAGGCAGAAATCCCACTCTGTCTCTCCTGCCTGGTCTTCCTAAAGAGTGTATACTCCTTCTTTACAGCACCCCAGTCTCATTCTACCATGTCTCCATGACACCAATGAGGTGGTAGCTCTGCAGGCACACACACACACACATTCTAATTCTTCTTGATTGTTGCCCATTACGCATGTATTGGCATAGACACATTTTAAGTTGGACTTCTGATGGTGTCTGGAATTCCCTTGTTACATTTTTCCTACCCTACCCTATTTATGTGACTGAAGAAGCCCTTTTTCTCCTCTTCTCACATCATCCTTAACCAGGGCCCCAAGGAGACAGCAGACTTCCCCGTGGAATGAATCTGGCTGGCATATTGGCCCATCTGTTCACCTCAGAAGGGACTATCATACAATAATCAACCCCCTTTTTTTCCCTAACAACACCAGTCCTAATGTGTGGAGTTGGCTGACTTTCCCTTGGGAACCTCCTTGGTGAAACCTATCTCCTCTGTAACCTGACCCTCAAGTTTCAGAACCCCATACCTGTTGTGCAAGGGCAATCAGGAATGTAAGGGAGGCCAGGTCATGTTTTGCCTGCCACCCTAAACAGGGACTTGTTCCCATGTCCCACCAACACCTTCTACCTCATGTTAGGAGCATAAAGGATCCTGTGCTTTTTGTGGAGCCTCCATGTGCTGACTTTGTCTCAGGGATAGCAGGGTATGGCTCCACCAATCTATCTCCCTCTCACAATCCCTGATGCTCCTAACCTTTCTACCTCCTCTTTCACCTCCACCACTATGCTGAGCAGATCATTCACATGTTCACAGCTCAAATAGGTGCTGTTGCTGCTACCCTCTGATAGAAGTAGAGGCTCTGATGCTCCCTGCAACTCGAGATCTGGAGACTGAGCATTTGACAGGAGCTCCATCTGGGTTGTCACATTCCTTCTCACCACAGCTTTTGGCAAATTGAGACCATAGTTAGATCACCGGGAAGGAGGTGACGAATAGTTGAGTTTGGCTCTTCAGCTAGGAGGGGTACTGCCCCCTGTCCATCACCCTTCCAGCTTGCCCCACCTGCATGAATGGCTGTAGCATGCCCTTCTGCCACATCACAAACTGTTTGCCCCTCCTATTCGTTTCCCAGACAAGTGAACAGTGAGGAGTTAAAAGCTCGTTTAGATATGCCACCCCATGGGTGCTGTTTCTGCCACCATCACCTCTGCTGCCTACTACTACTGGTCTGCGGGGACAGGAAGCCACTCACCACACTGGCTTCAAAAAACCTCTAAAAAAGAGCTTTTTGGTTACTCTGTGGATTTGCTTTCTCTCATTGTGTACTGATGTGCACTGAAGCTGCTCTTCTTGACAAGTGAACAAGTGATACATCCTTACAAAAAATAAGCCAAAAGCTGATCATTCTCCTTCTGATGATTTCACAATACAGCCTGGCACCATATGTTTCATTTGTGCTAGCATTTTTTATCTGCTTTTGGTTTCTTTCACTCTTGAAGGACCAGAGCAAGCTCTATTATGCATGAATTCAGAAACTACAAGTCAGCCAAAAGTCGCAGATCTCTTGATAGACATGTCCATCTGTTACTTTGCAGCAGGAGAACAATAGCCTCAATATAGACACAACAAGCTCACACAATCTTTACACAGCCAGACAAGAAAATCTGCCTTAGCTGATAGCTAGATGCCCTTGAAACTCCAAACAGATGTTCTTGTCTAACACCAGGATCAATTGCTGCTTTCTTATTTCTGTACTTTTAAATTCTTCGTTTATTCACAGAAACAAATATGCAGTTTGGTTTGGGAAAATCAGATTTCAGAAGCAATAAAACTCAAGACATAGAAGCAGAGTACACTATTTTTAATCTGCACTTTTTTCTGCCGTTTGAGCCTACTTTAAAAGTAGGTGATCCGTAAAGATTAACAATTACTTGTATTTGTGTAATGATTTTCAAGAACTATGCTCAGCAGCCTCCAATGATCTCCATAAATCTGTTTAGCAGACAGCACACTGTGTTGCTTCTACGTTGACAATAAAATACTTCAATTTTTATTATTTATTTTGTGTCTGTAGACATCGCAAACCAAAGTACTAGGCAGAAAAAAAATTATTTGTTTAAAACCCTAAATTAATTTTTGAGTCGCTAAGCATAAAAGGTTACAAAACTCTTAACTGCATTTCAAGTAAAAGAAAGCGTTACCGGTAACACAACCAATTTACATGCCTGAAAGTAATCCTACCATGTCCATCTGTAAAACCTTCCCAGAATCACAGAATTTTGTTTCAGTAATATATGTTAGGGGGTTTTTCCTGACATTATCACTGGGTTTTGATTACAGCACATTTGAAACACTGCCTCCTTCAGAGTTCCCACATTTTCCAGAAGTAAACAAACAACTCCTTTTAAGCAACAGGATAGAAGTAAACAAACAACTCCTTTTAAGCAACAGGATAGTGCTGTTGTCCTGTGTCCCACTGTAAAATTTGTCTCGTTGAGAAAACTGTGAATGAGAGCACAGTGAAAATGTATGCCTTGGAGTACCTTTAAAAGTCAGTGCTGGGATTTACAACTAAGTAAACCACAAAAGAATCTCAAACATGGCATAACTCTACAACATGAAGGCTGACATTACCCTGTAAGCACCTCGCCAGGTTTTCTTTAATGACAGATGCGCATTTTAAGGACCACAGAGATTGGTGACAGTTCAGGAAAGGAAAGAAAATAAAGAAACCTCAGAAGCAAGAATAAAATGCTCTAAAGACAGAATGGAAATACGTGCATACTACTGACACAAATTATGCTTTATGCAACATTTGAATTCCAAGGTTTCACTTCAAAATTTATCTGTACCTCTTAGATTTTTCAGGAAGCTTTCCAGGCACTGTATGCAAAGTTTCCCTTACCAAAACCATTCCCCTTTGTAGAACTATAAAGTAAATGAATTTTCTTTTGACATCCCACAAATAGGTAGTCCAGTGTCACTTAACTAGCAAAGTTAGTTTGCTAGGTAGAAACAGCATATAAAACTTGAATGAAGAATAACACAAATCCCAAGACAGAATATATACGTCACAACAGAGATAAAAAACCAGCAAGGAAAACTCTTTTAGAGGGCTTTGGTTTTGGATGGAAGGAGGTTTTTTTTGCTTTCTCTTCTGTATTGAAACTTGGAATAGCCTGAAGCCACAGATACCATAGATTAGATTGAGCAGAAGTAAGAGTGTATCTGGAAAAGTGAAAAGATACCATCGAATCAAATTTCTCACTGTTAAGCAACAGAAAAAGAGTTAAACTTGACACAAATGAAAATTAAATTTGGAATACCTGCTTTTCACTTGTATCCAAATCCTTTAACAGATTTGGTTACTTTCCTTTTAGATCTCCTTTTCTTGTGAAGTTACATCACACTACATAAGCTCTGCATTTTTCAGTAAGAGGTGCTTTCCTAAACAGCAGATTTCTTCAAGCATACTTCAATTACTTTCTCATTCCACAAAACAGGCTATGTTCTACCAGTAATAGATTCAATCTCTAAGAGATCAATTTCCATTTTTGAGCAAGATTAACTAAGCTAACTCAATTGATGCAAACTTATCATTTAAAGAAAATAAAGTTTCAGGTAAACATTACAGTTTTCCTTCTTCCTTACATCAAGGTCCCCAGATCTATTAGAATGGCACCTGTGCCTACAGGAAAAAAGCAGAGAAAATCTTGTGATATTGACATACAGGAACCTAAAGGCAGAACACCCTTCTCTCCTCTTTTCACCTCCACTTTCCTCCCTCCCATGTGCTCCCTCAGAAATTACATATAATGAAAATATCTGCAGTAAGTAAGGACAAAGACTGAAAAAGAATATTGCACAATTATGAACCAGCACTTGATAGACAACTAGATCTTTACTCAAGCTGTACAACTGTTTAGAGCAGAAAATCCCTAAAAGACTCGATATTAAAACAAAAGAGGAATAGTTTCCAAATAAATACAGAAGAATGAATGGTTATGACAGTTACAAGGAATGGTTTAACAATTTACAAAGTTTTTTTTTTTCTAGAAAAGGTCTCAAATTTGAATAAAATCTCCCAGAGGAGATGCAGCAGATCTCAAGATACAGCATACAATTTAATGTAGTGTCAGGGGAAATGAAATCACAATCTATAAAGTGCAGTGCTGGAACAAAACTTGTTACTTAAGCAACCATTTAATGCTGAAATCCTTGCAAATAATACTTTTTCTGCATATGTTAACATCATCAGTATCAGATTATCATACTTTTGCCAGAGATCTCATAAAAAGTCATTAAGGTTATGCTTCATGTATTTGACATGGTATTTAACTGCTGGACTTTACATAACCCAGTACAACGCTTGCTGACGTCTTTCTGGACAACAATGTATGTACCACATCATCCAAGCACTTCCTTTAGATCCACATAAACCCAGACGTTAAGGTTGCTGTTGACCAGGAAGCTCCCCCAATACAGGACAAGTTTCCATGTTTTGCTAAAGAAATCAAAGAGCAACAAGTTATCCAGCCTAAAATGTATGAAGAGAGTGTCAGAGCCACTCTCACAGTTTCTTAATTTATTCTTTTATGGATAATCACTGAAAATATTATTTAATAGGTTTTTTTAATATATCCAAATACAGCTTTAAAAAAATGAACATACAAAAAAACCCAAATAACCCTCTACAAGTTTCTACTGTGTCCTTACTCACTAGCTGACAAGAAGCAATTATCAATAGAAGTTTCCAGATGCAATAAGACCGATCACAAACTCACTGCACACTTCCACATAACTGCAAGGGCTGCTCTGCCTGCCAGCACTGTCACACAACTGTGAGACACTCTTCTTTCATATAAAGACGGGAAGTTTGTAGGCAATTCACAAAGCAATGAGAATTTTTCATTCCCTTGGCATGGTGAAATTGTTCTGCAGGTCAGGACTAACTGTAGGTTTCACAAGGAGCATTGATGTACTCACCAGCACACACCTGTCATTTGTGTTAGCATTAACAGAGTAACACCTCAGTAAGTGACTTATAAATGGAGATTTTAAAATGCCCTTCACTTGAACCAAATCAGTACAATCCCTTCAAACAGCAGTTAATTTCTATTGCCAACAGATGCAGCAGTGGATGATCCCCAGAGCGGATGGAGACACATGGAAGGGAGACATCCACAATCATCAGACAAGTAACAACCACTGAGAATGTCTCTGCAAGCTAGCAAATATTTTAACAAATCAAAGAGGAACTAGGCTTTGTTTCAATGGCCACTGAAGTGCTGAAGCATGTCCACAGAAGGGCAACAGAGCTCATGAAAGGTGCTGTGAGGAGCAGTGGAGGGAAATGGAGTTGTTTACTCTGTAAAAAAGGAGGCTGGTGGGAGACCTTATTGCTCTTCTCCCTAATGGAAAGCAATAGGACCAGAGAAAATGGTTGCACACTGTGCCAGGGGAGGTTAAAGCTGGGTTAGGAAAAATTCCCTTACTGAAAAGGTCATTAAATATTGGAATAAGATGCCCAGGGCAGAGGTGGAGTCTGCATCACTGGTGGGATTTAAAAGGCATATAGCATAGCGCTGAGGGGCAGGGCTTAGGAGTGATTAGGTAGCACTGGGTTGAAGGTTTGGCTTGATGATCTTAAAGATCTCTTCCAACCAAAGATACCATGTGATTTGTGTTTCTGTGATATCATTTATTTTGATAACTTTTTGGCTTGCATTAGTATCTTCCTAAGGCATAGCCTTGAATCTACAAATGCTAATCTCAGCCTGGCCAGTGCCACATCTCCCAGTCCCTCCAGAGTAATATCCACAGGGACCACAGCAGCACAGTTCTCGTTGCATAAAGCACTATTTTGATTTCCAGGACCTAGGCTAGCTTACTTTCTTCTTTCTAAAACTAACATTGCAGCTACTGTTACCTTGGAAAAAAGAAATACCCAGGGGACAATCAAATGGTAACAGAAGTTGTGAAAACAAAATGGCTTCTTTCCATCTGCAAAACATAACTGATACGGAGGATAAAAGGGGAATGCTTTGAAGACGAATCTTCGCATTAAGAATTTATTTAGATGTGTCAGACAGACAGTGTCCTGCTGTGCTTGCGCCAATTATCTGGAAGTAGAAATAAGATGGGGAACAGATTGTGATGCTTTGATCTGGGGCAGAACAAGGCCGGTTTCGTATCAGTCATGTCATAGCTTTTACAGGAAGCCAAGGCTGAAATCAGTGCCTAAAACTCTCATGCACCTTGGCAGCATCGCTGTATCCACTGACCATCTTTGATAAAAATTATAAGTATCCCCTTTTGCACCCAAAAAAGACAGCATCTGGTATAAGAAAGGCCTGCTGGCCTGTGTGCAATGCCAAGGCTGCAGTTTAGGAACAATGGAACATGATAGAGGTCTGCCCCTTCCTGCTCTTCCTTCCCACTACTGTGGCCACTCAGTCTCATCTCCTTCTCTGCCTTATGCCAGCATGTGGGCAGATTCTCCCAACAAGGTACAGCATTTAAAAACCTGAACATTTTTATTCACTTCAGTGACAGAAAAACAGGGCTGGTCAGGAGCAGTGCCAGCGTATGTCCTCCCTCAGTTCTGGGGGACCAAGTCATTGAGCCCCTCAAGAATGTCCTCTTCAAGTACCCCTTGAAAACATTGCTTCATCTGTGTGACTTAACAAGAACAACTCTAACTTGCCCCATCTTTAATAATTTTAATTCTATCATTTGACAGGATTCAGGCCCACACATTATTTTTTTCTGGCTCCAGGCACCTTTGCAGTAGGGAATAAAAAGCCTTGGTAATTATTCATGCTCTGAAGTCACAGCAAAAGGTAAACACAAACTCTTTCAGATTTAGGAGATAACTAACCAAAAATGTTATTAGCTGATCTGTTTGTTATAACTAATTGAAGGATACAACAACTTCTCATAAACAAAGCATTTTTATTAATACCAAACACCATAAAGTTTGTAGCATATTTTGGGTAGTGACAAACAGAAAGGCCAACAAGGCAGATACCCTGTTAGGAGTTTGTTACAGACCACCCAACCAGGATGAAGAGGTGGACAGGACATTCTGAAGGTCTCTGCCAGAAGTCTTGCAGTCACTAGCCCTTGTCCTCATGGGGGACTTCAACTTACCTGGTGTCTGCTGAAAATATGACACAGCAGAGAAGGAACAGTCCAGGAGGTTTCTTGAATGTGTGGAAGACAACTTGAATATGTAAGATGTGGTGGTCGGAGGCAGTCCTGAGCTTAGTGATCATTAAATGATTGAGTTCTCAATTCTTCGTGAAGAAGTGGAGGTCAATGAAATCACCAGAACGGACTTCTGGGGGGCCAGCTTTGGCATGTTCAGGACACTGGTTAAGGGAGTCCCTTGGGAGACTCTTCTGAAGGACATAGGGGTCCAGGAAGACTGCACATTCTTCAAAAGAGTACGCTTACAGGTGCAACAGCAGGCTGTCCCCATGTGCTGGAAGACCAGTCTGGCTGAAAAGGGAGCTGGGCCTCAGGATAAACGAGAAGTTTACCACCTTTGGAAGAAAGGGCAGACAACTCAAGATGAGTACAGGGACCTAACCAAGGCATGCAGACAGCTCAGTTAGAAGTCACTCTGGCCACTGCAGTAAGGACAACAAAGAATGCTTTTACAAATGTATCAACAGCAAAAAGAGAATTAGGGAGAATCTCCACCCTTTATCAGATATGGAGGGGAACATTATCACTAAGGGTGAGGATAAGGCTGAGGTACTTAATGCCTTCTTTGCCTCAGTCTTTAATGACCACTCCAGTTATCCTCAGGGTATTCAGACTCCTGGTCTGGAAGGCAGGGATGGAGAGCAGAATACACTTCACACAATCCAGAAGGAAGCAGTTACTGACCTGTTGAGTCACCTGAATGTTCCCAAGTCCATGGGGCCATGTGAGAGCCCTGAGGGAGCTGGTGGGAAGCTTGCTAAGTCACTCTCCGCTATTTTCAACACTAGGGTAGTGTGCCTGAGCGGGCTAAAGCACTAGAAAAAGGCTGCAGTCTTCTTTGGGGGTGGGGGTTCAAATGCCACTGCTCCCAGGATTGTTTTCACCTCTCCCATAAGGCCAGACTGAGAAAGTTGGGGTTACTCAGTCTGAAGAAGAGGAGGCTCCCAGGTGACCTTATTGTGGCCTTCCAGTATCTGAAGGGTGNGTGACCTTATTGTGGCCTTCCAGTATCTGAAGGGTGCTACAAGAAAGCTGGGGAGGGGCTTTTTAGAATCTCAGGTAGCAGCAGGACTAGCGGGAATGGAGCAAAGCTGGAGATGGGGAGATTTAGGCGTGATGTGAAGAGGAAGTTCTTCACAATGAGAGTGGTAAAAGCCTGGAATGGTCTGCCCAGGGAGGCGGTTGGAGCTCGGTATTAAAGGCCAGGCTGGATGAGGCTCTGATCAGCCTACTCTAGGGTGGGGTGTACCTGCCCATGGCAGGGTGATTGGAACTGGATGATCCTGTGGTCTCTTGTGGTCCCTTCCAACCCTTCTGTACCTTCTTCCCAGGGAGCGTGATGGGGCGCTGGACAGGGCTGCCTGGGGGGGTCTGTGGAGTCTCCTTTCTGGAGACATTTGAAGCGTGCCTGGATCTGATCTGGGTGATCCTGCTGTGGCAGGGGGATTGGACTGGATGATCCTTCTGGGTCGCTTCCAGTCTGTAATGTTCTGTTCCACAACTAGGTCTGGGTGATCCTGCTGTGGCAGGGGGATTGGACTAGATGATCCTTCGAGGTCCCTTCTGTTCTATGATTCCTAGCTAACAGGGGAGGTCCTAGATGACTGGAGGCTGCTGTCCATCCACAAGAAGGGAAGGAAGGATGATCCAGGCAACTACAAACCTGTCAGCTTGACCTCAATACCAGATAAGATTATGGAGCAGTTCATCTTGAGCACAGTCATACAGCAAGGACAGCTAGGGGATCAGGGCCAGCCAGAATGGGCTGAACGTCAATTATAAGAGGTTTACCGAGACCAACACTTCAGTCATGACACTACCATGAAAACTATAGGCCTGCATCAGGAATGGTGTGGGCAGCAGCACTAGAGAAGTCACCATCTCCCTGTAGTCAGCACTAGTGAGGCCTCATCTCAAGTACTGTGTTCAGTTTGGGCATGTCAGTGCAAGGTGGACATTGAGGTGCTGGAGTGTGTCCAAAGACGAGCCATGAGGCTAGTGGAGGGCCTGGAGGGCAGGTCTTATGAGGAGCAGCTGAGAGAACTGGGGCTGTTTCAGCCTGGAGAAGAGGATGTTGAGGGGAGACCTTATCGCCCTTTATAGCTTCCTGAAAGGAGGTTGTAGAGAGGTGGGGGTTGGTGTCTTCTCCCAAGTCACTAGCAATAGGATAGGAAGAAATGGCCACAGGCTGCACTAGGGAAGGCCTAGACTGGACATTAGGAAATATTTATTTACTGAAAAGCAAAGAATGTATTGGAGCAGGCTGTTTATGGAAGTGGTGGAGTTGCCATCCCTGGAGATGTTGAAAATGTGTGTGAATCTGGCACTTGGAAACATGGTGTAGTGGGCATAGTGGTGTTGGGTTGACATTGCTGGACTCATTAATGTTGGAGGTGTCTTCCAACCTTAATGATTCTATGATTCTAGTGCAATCCATGACAACAGTTTCTGGGGGATCACTTTTCCTCACCTTTCCTGTGTAGTAGTGGTAAGAGAAGCCTTTTTAAAAACTGTGAAAGTCGTAACTGCCATCCCAGGAACCATGAAAACACTGCTGCCCCTTCAGTGACCCTTACAGATGTACTGCATTTTCACATTAATGCATAGACTCAGTGATCTCGAAGGTCTCTTTCAACCTTAATGATCCTATGATTTCATAACACTGTTTCACCAAAATAAATAGTATGTAAGTTAACTAATAAAAATGCTAGCACATGTTTCCTAAATATTTTTACACAGACACAGTCACAGCACTTCATGCAGTAAGCAACAAATGAAAGCAATTCACACGTACGTACATATAATCATTCCATTTCCAGGGCAAATACACATTTCACAATTTAGTTAGAAAATATGATGCTTCTATGGAATACTGTACCTAGTGTCTGCCACTTATCTTCACTTGTTTGACAAAACATCTTGAAGCACATGATAACAATTGTTACTGATTTTCTGACCTATTTTCTTTAGGATATATAACATTACAACAAAACACAAAAACTTCATCCTTCACTTCCATTATGCAAGCTTACACAATATTGCAGAGCACCACATGTATTTTAAATAGTACTTTAGAATCACATGCTTAATTAAAGAACAGGAATTTAAGTGGCCTAAACTTATCCACCACTTAACAAACTAATGTTTCTGACCATAACTGAACATGTCTGATCACCTGAAGGATGCCCCAAGTGATAAAACACTTCCATTGTGTAATTTTTACATTTACAGACGCTTAAAAAACTGCCCATTTAACACATCAGCAGAAGCTCCTCAATGGTCAAATAACCTCAGAAGTAAACAAAAGAATTATTTGGCTCATACCACCTCACTGGTGCCAAAACTAGGCCAGGGTAAACTTCACACCCAAGCTTCACTACTACGTGGGTTGATAACCTCTGAAACTAAATCCTCTCCTGATAAGAACCATCAAGAGCCAGCCATATTCAATGACAAAGTAAATTGGGACACTGGAGGAACCTTTGTTGCAATCCAGGTGAAAACATCTTTTTACCAGATAAGGTATCATTTGCATAGTTATTTGCAAGCAAGAGAATGGGCAGTCTCTTCACCAAAACCCCAATAAAAGCCAAAATGACAAAACCCCCATCCATTTTCATAAATAATTTCTAAGCTTTCAAGTTAGTTATTTTCAAGTTAGTTATTACTATTTTACCACAAGTTGGTAATATAAATAGAATAGGTCTTGCAACATATGAGATAAACAAGCAAAGATTCTTGTAATTTGGGGAGTAACAGAAATACATAATCTCATGTGGCACACAGAAATAGGCATACTGAAATATTAGTAAGGTAACACCTTTCAGTCCAGCAATGCACATGCCATTAGCAAACCACTAGCCATAAATCATCAGGGAGCAGTTCAGTGACACTCAACTACATCAAGCTTTCAGAAACCTGCCTGCACTAGATCCTGTTGGAAATGGTGGTATGTTTTAGTTCACTGGATCAGAAGGCCTTTAGCACACCCCCCACTTCTTTGCTTCTACAAAACCTGAGCAAGAAAACTTTCTCTTCTTTTTTTTTTGCTGCATACAACCAGCCTCCTTACAAAAGTGAAAAAGAAAGCTTCATTTTCCTGATCAGATGCTAAATTAACCTGATCCTTTTCTTTCTAGCTCTCCTCTTCATGTCAAACTCCTATTACAGGTGTTGCACAGAAAAATTTGACAGGGTTCATAGTTTTAATTAAGCCTCATGAGGCCACTTAGACGCTAAATACAGTGAAGCTCAGTTCTCAGTAAATGCAGGATAAATCCAAAACAGTCTCCAAGATATTCCAGATTTTAAACCCATCCACCAAAGAGCTAGTTTTAAATCAAATTAATTTGCTCCAACACATACTTCCTTCTGGTTCTGTGCATCTGCTATCTGCATTCTAGCAAAACTCCACAAACCTCTAGTTAATCACATCAGTAACTTACTTTCAAAGTTTAGAAGAAAAAAAATAGATCAAACAAACAAACCCAAGAAATGCACAATCCTCTGGCAGCAACATTAAATCAAATTAGATCCAATTGTAGTTCACAAAAAAAATTTCTCCTAAACCCAAGGTTCAGTAAATAAATATCAGTTCCTTGCATCAAGGGTAGCTTATAAACGATCAAGCTCTCACATTCCCTAGCCCACTCTACACGCTCAGATAAAATCTACTGCTTCTTAAGTGACAAAATATTTATCCAGTCTGAGTAATCACTTAGAGAGTAGTTAACCCCTCAATTCCATGTGTTAAACATTAACATTTTCAGTCTGCAGAAAGTATAAGACATAGCCTTAAAAAAAACCCTATTTACAGCCCATTTACTTTGACTTAGAAATACATATAATAGCCACTAGCAACCGGCAACATTTACCTGTGAAGTATCTTTTGTAAAGATTGACTTTAATTATAACTAAGAACCTTGTGGCCTGAATGCTTATGATCCAAGAAACTAATTTAAACCGATTTTCTCAATTAAAATTTTTATGGTCTTACCTAACACCAACAAAAAAAAAAATCTTTGAAAATTTTACCTGGCAAAACATACTTATGCAATAATGAGGCTCTGAGCAACCTGACCTGGGTAGAAATGTCCCAGTTGGAAGTTGGACTAGATGACCTCTGGAGTTCCCTTCCAGCCTAGAACATTCTATGATTCTGTGAATATACTATCAAATACCATATAATTCCTTCTTTTGGTGATACTGTGAGTGAAATTTTCAAACGCAGCTGGTAATTAGATGTGTAGTTAAGATCAAGTGACTTACACTGGCACTAAAACTGGAAGTCAGCTTCTGAAATACAAGTCTAACAAGGCAAACAGGGCAGCAGCCAGCCTGTCTGCCTGGCCCACGGCACTGACAGATCAGCAACCAGTTCTTCATTAGGCTGGAAAGTTTCTTTCACCAATGTCAAAACATGGAAAATAATAGAGAACATGGATAAGAATAAATAAAATGTGGACCTACTGCTTAATGAGGTGGCAGCCCTGATAACTGATGACACAGAGAAGGCAGAATTGCTTTTTTGCTTCAATTTTTATTCCCATGAGTAGTACTCCTGAACCCCAGCTCCTGAAGTCAGGTGAGATCACTTGTAAAAAACATTATTTCTGAGAGTTAATGAGGAGTGGGTCAAAGATCAACTGCTTAAATTGAACATAAACAAGTTTATAGGGCCTGAGTTGATGCCCAAGAGTGTTAAGAGAAGTGGCTTATGTTGTTGCTAAACCACCCTCCCATCATTTTTGAGAAATAGTCGTCAACAGGATAGGTACCCGAGGACTGGATGAAAGCTAATGTTATTCCTCAGAAAAGAGGAAAAGGAAGATCCATGCAGTCACAGACCAGTCAGTCTCACCTCTGTCCCTGGAAAAGTTATGGAGTAGTTCATTCTAGAGGTCATCTCTAAGGATATAAAGGAAACAAGGTAAACAATAGTAGTCAGCATGGATTTATCAAGGGGAATTCATGTTTGACTAATATGATGTTGTAACTAAATGGGTATGTGCTATTAGAAAGGCTTTTGATACAGTCCCCCATAACATCCTTGCAAATAAGCTTAGAAATTGTGGAATCAATGATCAGATTGTGAATTGACTTAAGAATTGGCTATACAACAGAGCCCAGACAGTGGTGATTAGTGGTGCAGTCTAGCTGGAGACCTGTAACTAGCAGTGTCCCCAGGGATCGGTCCCAGGTCCAGTGCTGTTCAATATCTTCATCATCAATGATAATGATGATGGAATAAAGTGTCTACTCAGCAAGTTTGCTGATGATACCAAACTGGGTGGATTGGCCAATTCACCTAGTGGCTGTTCAAGTATTCAAGATTTGAACAGGCTGGAGCTAAGAGGAATTTAATGAGTTTCAATAAAAACAATTTTAGAGTCTTTCACTTGGGAAGGAATAATGGGATGCATCAATACAGGCTGGGTAGTGACCAGCTAGAGGACACCCCTGGGAAGAGGGATCTTGGAGTTTTTGTGGATAACAAACTGAAAATGGATCAGCAATGTGTCCTAGTGGTCAAAAAGGATAACGGGGTATTGGAATGTAACAAGAGGAGTGTGTCTATCAGATCAAAGGAGGTTCTTCTACCCCTTTATTCAGTTTTAGCCAGGCCACACCTGAACTACTGTGTCCAGTTCTGGTCTCCCCAATTCAAGAGAGATAGAGAATTAATTAAGAGAGTTCAATGCAGAGCTACAAGGATGACTGCGGTCTGGAACAATTGCCTAATGAAGAAAGGTTGAGGAAACTGGGACATTTTAGTTTGTGCAAAAGAAGGCTACAAGGGGATTTAATTACTGTACGCAAATACATGAGGGCTGGGAGCCAAGCAGGAAGGAATACTCTTTTTGCATCAGATAGGACAAGGGGAAATGAATGCAACCATGAACACAGGAAGTTTTACCTCAATATGAGGAAAAACTTCTTTACAGTAAGGGTTATTAAACATTGGACCAGGTTGCCCAGGGAGGTTGTGGAGTCTAGTTCTCTGGAGATGTTTAAGATCTGCCTTGATACCTTTTTGTGTAGCCTGATTTAGGCTTCTAGATGGTTATGCCTTTCAGTAATCTGTATCCTACTTGAGCAGGAGGGATGGATCCAATGGCCTTCGAAGGTCAATAACAACCCTAATAAACAGTGTAAACTGTGTAAACTGTGTGATCTTCAAACACCACACAATACCAGAAGCCCCATACTCACTTTATACTAATGCACAGAGCATGGGAAATAACCAGGAAGAGCTGCAGGTCTATGTGTGCCTGCAGGGTTATGATGTCATTGGTGTCACTGAAACGTGATGGGATGGTTCTCATGACTGGAATATAGGGGTAAATGGGTACAGACTCTTTAGGAAAGACAGCCATGGGAGAAAGGGAGAGGGTATTTCCTTCTACATCAGAGACGAACCTGAATGCATGGAGCTCCACCTGGGGAGGGAAGAAGAACTAACAGAGCACTTATGTGTGAGGATCAAAGGGAAATCAGAGAAAGGGGAGATCACAGTGGGGGTTTGCTACAGGCCATCTGACTAGAGAAACCTGGAGGATGAGTCCCTTTATAAACAGGTAAGAGCAGCTTCATGGTCCTCATGGGGGATTTCAACCACCCAGATATCTTGTTGGAAGGACCACACAGCACAGCACCTGCCCTGTAGGAGGTTCTTGGGGTGTATTGAGGATAACTTTGTCATCCAAGCGATAGAGGAACCTACAAGAAAAAGTGCTGTCCTGGACACTGTCCTCACCACAAGGATGGGCTGGTGAGTGAAGGGCAGTCTCAGCTGCAGTGAAATGGCAGGATTGAAGATTGTTAGGGTACCTAAGAGGATGCATAGTAAACCTGCAATCCTGGACTCCAAGAGAGCCGACTTCACCCTCCCCAGGCATCTACTTGGCAGGATATCATGGGATGAAGCCCTGGTGGGAAGAGGTGCCCTACAGAGGTGGTGTTAATTCAAGAAGCAACTCCTCCAAGCTCAAGAGCAGTGTATTCCAAGAAAGAAGAAGGCAGGCAAGAATGCCAAGAGGCCAGCATGGAATAACAAGGTGCTCCTGGACTTACATGGGTGCAAGAAGAAAGTGGACAGACAGTGGAAAGAGGGACAGGGGGGGAGGAGTGCAGAGGACTTGTCCTTGCAACCAGGATACAGATTAGAGAAGCAAAAGCAGAGATGGAATTAAACCTGGCCAGGGGGATAAAGGGAAACAAGAAGGGCTTCCTTGCATACATCAGTAACAAAAGGAAGGCTAGAGATAACATAGGGCCTTTCCGGAGGGAAAAAGGAGACCTGGTCACAAGTGATACAGAGAAGGCTGTAGAGCTTAATGACTGTCTCAAGTCTTCAGCAGCAAAGGCTACAGCCACTCCACTCAACTCCCAGCAGCCAAAAATAGAGACAGGGTAAAGGATGATCCAACCACTTTCAGTGAAGATCAGGTTCACAACTGTCAGAAGAACCTAAACCATGAATAAGTCCATAGGGCCTGATGAAATTCACCCACGGGTCTTGAAGGAACTGGCGAATGAAGTTGCCGTGCCACTAGCCATCATAGTTGAAAGATCATGGCAGTCTGCTGAAGTTCCTGCTG
>VZRI01010679.1:372058-398310 GCA_013397515.1 Upupa epops | reverse complement strand
AGAAGCAGACACTATCCTCACAATATGCAGGTAACTGCAGAAAGTACACGTAGTTAGAAGAGACTGAGCCAGAAGGTAAAACCACTGAACAGAATTAGATCTGTTCTAACTCAAACCAGGACACAAATTCAGAGCAGAGATTATCCTTTTATAAGTATTCCTATGAACCTGTAGTGCTGTCACTTACTGAGATACCCACATGATGTAGATAAACCTATAGGCTACAACATTTTCAAAACACATCTTGTTTATAGCTCACGTGTAGCAACAAATCTAAAAGTAAATAAATAAATAGTGTCATTTTGCTTCAGAAATGGTGCTATCTTATCAAATCACAGTTATGCCAACCATATTGACAGCTCAACTGAATCATTTCACACAAAACCTGCCGCAGCTTACTGCCTAATTATAAAATGCTGTTTGCTCCCTTTCTCTGTGTTCTGTCACTGTTCTATCTCTGAACATGCGAAAGCCCCCGGTAGGATTTGTTGTAACCAGGAAGCATAATACTCTGCCACTGAGATCAGCCCTGTGGATGACCCGTGCTAACTTCCAAGTCTTAATACGAAGTAACTGGTTTTCCTGTGTGTTATCAGTGAGATTCATCTTCCATGGAAAATTCCTTAGGGTAATTTTGATGCAGCCCTTTGCCATTGTGCAGACTTGATTGGGATGTGCTTTTGCAGAGCAATAAAGAAGTCCTTGCTGGAGTCATTCAGGTGCCTTATCGGCAGCTGAGATTAACTTCTCACGTAATTCTCATTGCACATGTTAGAAATGTGGGAATAGGGATAGCTTATTGAAAGATCCAAGTAAAGTTGGACTTAGTGATCTGAAAGGTCTTTTCCAACCTAAACAATTCTGAGATTGATATGGCAATGAAACCGATGTCATGATGTGATTGTTGATAGACTATGGAAACGAAGCTTTGAATTTTGTTTTACTTTGGTCAAATCTAAGTTTAAGAGGAAATATCAACAAGGCAGCCTAGTGTGATAAATAGAGGACATCGCATAGCTTGACACAACAGCCACGTTGAGCTTTTTCAGCAAGTAGTAACTCTTGAAAGGTTCTGTTTTCTGTAGAATTCTGATGTCCCTGCCTAGTTGCTGGACTGTTAAAACATCTGAAGCTAACCCCACCGCAGTTCCCCATTCACAACATAAACATTTCATGTTGCTGGTAGTTTTTGTTTAGTGGCAGATCTGAATGTTTCGATGTTTTATTTACATAACTAACCTTTCAGAGATGTGCTGAAACGTTTTAATTGTGTGATGAGATCCCTTTTTTCACAGTGACCACTGATGTTATTTTTGGGGGGTTTAGTTTCAGGGCCAACTTTTCCTCTGTGCCAGACAATCTGGCTGCATCCTGCTTGCTGTTCCTGAGAACTCCTGGCTGCTTAGGACTTTAACTGGCCTTGTCTTTCTCATTTTGCACTTTTCATGGGTTGTCTTGCACATAGATAGAAAACAACCTGTGTGTAGGACACAAAGTGATTTAAAGGAAGGTGTGCAGAGATATTATATCTGATTTTATTCAGATAAAAAAGTGTTTCAAGAAAATCGATGGAACTTCCTCCTCTGTTTTGCCTATTTTAAACCTCAGGTACCTTTTCAGACACTGCCCTGTGAGCTGTGAATTGTTCCAGTGCCAGAACGCACGCAGATCAGCTACTTCCTGAAAGCAGGCTTTGATGTTCACAGTGATAGTCGGGCTGGACATGAAGTTTTATTGCACTTTGTGTTAAGAAATGTTGTGGTTGTTGTTTAGCATCTGTACAGCAGAACCACTGTGACATGTCAAGAGCTCATTCACTGCTGCTGCACTGTGGATCCAGCTCTGCAGCAGTGTGGCACTTCCAGGGGCTCTGCGTGTCAATGCTATAATAATAACCCACAAATTGATTTTCTAACGCTTGAGAGCTTAGGGTAGAAGTTGCTTTTCATGAAGATTCTAGGCCAAAATCCCTTGTGCTGAGCTTCTGCGCAGGGTATTTGGCACAGAGATGTCAATTTGAATCGTCATGTTCACGAGGGAGAATTCCTGGTGTGTCCACGTGCTTCCAGCACATCACAGCAGGAGCTGGGATGAGGTGTCCCAGCACTAACTGATGGCATCCTGCATCACTCCATGCCTAAACTGTTAAATTAAGATGGAAAAGAAGAACCTCAATGAGTTGGAAGAGTTTCAGGGACTTATTTTTACAAAGAATAATAAATCAGCAAAATCTTCTTACCAATTTCAGGTTGACTTAAACATACCAAATTGAGATGAATCGAAGCCTTGTTTCTTCCAATAACATTTGGTTACTTATCAACTTTTACCCCATCATTTCTTTGGTAAAGTCCACCTGTATTCAGCAGAATATAGAATGAAAATACACGGTGGCAGTGTAGCAGGGACAGTCCTGTTTCAGAAAAGCTGACTTTTCCAGTTTCTTGGTTGCTATTTGTATTTGTACTTGGAGTTGTTCTAAGAGGTTGGTGTGTATATATACCAAATATATACTAAATATNATATACTATATATTAAAATATATACTATATATAAAAATATATACTATATTAAAAATATATACTATATATATAAATATGTATACTAAATATATATGTATACTACTGTGATCACATTAGATGGCTTACAGAATACTTGTTCAGGCTTTCCTGGTTTGCAGGTGTTCTCTTGCTGTGGTGGGTTGTTTGCATGGAAGTGTCCCATCTGTATTTTCTTAATTTTGAATGGAATAAAAATAGTATCTGGCTCCTTGGATTTTGGTTATGGCCATCTACATACACCTTTGCAAGGAGCACTTCTAAGGGAAACACTGGATAAAAATGCCTTGAAAAGTTTAATTGGGATGAGTTTGAGGTCTAGCCTGATATAGAGTTGCCGAGTTTTTGTCTCAGACTGTTCCACTAAACTGAGTCCAAATTTTGGAAATACTTTGTTCTTCATCTCCAGGGTTAAGTCGTCCAGTATCTATTGCAATAGCTGAGATTCATTTATTTAAAAAGAAGTGGTATTTCTGAGCTGGGAGTGTAGTGTCTAAGCTCTGTCTGCTAAGCCGTGGAAACATCTCATCAGCCTGGACTGTGCTTTTAAAATGTATAGTCTTCACTCTTCTGGTCTTTTGCTAAGAGAAAGGTTTTCCTGCTTTCTCTTCTTTTAGTTCTCTCTTCCAGTGGCAACAAACTTAAATCACATTAGCTTGGATCCACACGTAATTTACTTTATGAACTCTCTGTGTAGTTTGTATTTGAAAAGGTTGATTGCAGTGATTTTCAAAATGTAAAGCTGAGTTTTCAATACCATTGCTCTCACCTGTGACAGACATTATTTGACAAGATTATTTACAGTTAATGCATTAAATACCCATGGAACACAACTAGATGTGTGCCCTCTGACAAGCTGCTCCAGACATCGCTACTTGGTACTGCAAGATGTCCACAGTGAGCTTTGCTGTAGACTCCTTTGAGCCCTTTATCTGGTCTCTTAGGCTGGTAGTTGGTTCTCAGACCCAATGGTGGCCAGTGTCTTTTAGGTTTAAAAGGCATTAACGCATAGATCCTGGAAAAGTATGTCCAGAATCATATGGAGAGGAGGTAGCTCTCTAACAGAAAGCACCTTTAATGAGTTCCTCTTCTAAAGTCAAGAGAATGGATCAATTTCTTAGACTCCACACAAATCCAGCTGCAGGTTGTCCTCAGCCAAAGTCGTGGGAAGTGAATCACCAGTGCCCTTTCATAATTGCAGATCCTTAATTAAGGAAAGGTGCAAGGAAGCTTTTAAAATGCCAGCCTCAGCAAGTAGCAAAACCCAGCACTGATGAGAATAAATTACAACTTGGCAGAAGAAAATGCGGGTTTTTTTCTTTTATTAATGTGATTAGCAGTATTCAAAGGCTTAAAATGAGATAAACCACGCTGTTGTAGGGTGAAAGCAGATTATCTTACTCCTTGAAACTCTGTGTGAGGTACAAAGGTTTTGAAAAGGGTGTCAGGCTTACCCGGCAGGGCGGGTTTGCTTCGCTCTGCTTCGACTTACAATCACTTTGGGAGAAAGCAGAACAGCTACGTTTGTCCGCTGGTCCCGTCGTCCTTTGAGTGAGAGTTTGCTTTCCAGTTAAGGAAACTAGACCCCACTTTTTGGCTCTTGGGTGAATATGGAGGGCTTGGAGCTCACCTGTTGCTATGGCAATTGATTGGGCAAAAGCTCATGTGTTGTGTTAAGTGCATTTTAAACAGAGGAAAAAGGGCTAAAGACTATTGTTGATTCCCACTGACCACTATGTGTGTGTGAGTTTACTTGTAATGAGCAAGAGCGTGGAGTGAGGAGAAAACCCTGTAGACATGAGTTTTTCCTTTTTTTTCCCAGTTCATGACCAGTTCCTGAAGCCCAAAGTACTGTTTTGTTGCCGTACTTTCTGCTTCACTTCCCAGCCAGGAATTCTTCACCAAGAGCCACCGCATTGTCTTGCAGAAGGATTTGATTGTACTTTGAAGCTGGAAAGATTTGCATTTTGATTTTCTGCTGTTACACAACTGGTGTAATTTACACCCATCTAGATAAGCAAAAAACAAGGCAACCACAACCCTTGTTTGTACTGTTGGCAGCATGGACAGTGGCATTGAGAGCACTCTCAGCGAGTTGAGCGATGACAGCAAGTTGTGTGGTGTGGTCTCCACACTGGAGGGAAGGGAGGCCATCCAGAGGGTCCAAGTCCAAGTGCGGGGTCTTGCATCTGGGTTGGGGCAATCAGAAGCACAGTTCCATGCTGGGAGGTGAATGGATTTGTCGAAGGATGAGAAGCTCTGCGTGAACCAGCAGTGCACTCAACCAGCCCAGAAGGCCAAGTATCCTGGGCCAGCAGGACTAGGGATGTAATTCTCCTCTGTATTTGGAACTGTTGAGCACACCACACCCCCCCACCCCACCCTGCCCCCAAGTACTGGGTGCAGTTCTGGGCCCCTCACTACTTTAAGAAAGAGATTGAGGTGCCAGAATGGGTTCAGAGGAGCAACAAGGCTACTGAAGGGACTGGAAGGCAAGTTTGATGAGGAGAGGCTGAGGGAGCTGGGATTGTTTAGCACTGAGAAGAGGAGACTAAGGGGGGGGACCTTATCCCTCTCTACAACTACTTGAAGGGAAGCTGTAGACAGGTCAGGGTCAAGCTCTTCTCCTAGGCAACTAGGGATCAGATGGGAGGATAGGACTTGAAGCTGGGCCTAGGAGAGGTTTAGGTTGGATATTAGGAAACACTTCCTCGTGGAAAGGGTGACTGACGCTCACTGGAATGGACTGCTCAGGGAGATGCCGGAGTCACCATCCCTGGAAGTGTTTAAGGCTAGATGTGGCACTTAGTTCCATGGTCTAGCTGATGTGGTGATATTAAGTCATAGGCTGGACTTGATGATCTTAGAGGTCTTTTCCAGCCTCAATAATTCTGTAATTCTGTGAAAAGAGGTGTCACTGGCATGTCAAGACATGGGGGACAGTTTCAAGCTAAAAGAGCATAGATTTAGCTTGGATCTTAGCAAGAAATTCCTCGCTGTGAGTGTGATAAGGCACTGGAGCCCTGGAGGTTGCCCAGGGATGTCCTGGCTGCTCCATCACTGGAAGTGATAGAAGTCAGGTTGGATGGAACTCTGGGCAACCTGATCTAGTGAGAGATTCAAGCCCTTTCCTGGGCAGCCTGTTCCAAGGCCTGATGATCCTTTCAATGGAGAAGTTTTTCCTGATGTCCAACCTAAACTTCCCTTGGGGCAACTTGAAGCTATTTCCTCTTGTCCTGTCACTTGTGAGAAAAGACCAACAACCCATGTCACTACAACCTCCTTTCAGAGGTTGATAGCCATAAAGGCAAAACTCTATTTTGCTGCTCAAGGTTACTTGTGGGACCAGGCTACTGTTGGTAGAGGAATGAAAGCTGGGAGGAGAAGGTTTGGAGTCTAGAGGAAAGGATCTATGTGGCCACAGGGAGGGGGAGGAAGAGGCAGGCAGCTGCACCTGGAAGGACTCTGGGCTAACATGAAGACCAGCTTCTGCAGAGCAGTGTCTTATCCTCTGGCTTCCTGCAGTGATAGTTCAGCAGTGACAGGCTCTTGCAGCAGCACAGGAACGCAACCTGCTTTCCCAGCAACTGTACAAACACAAACAGGGGAGCAATTTCTTTTCTGCTTTCTGTGTGGCACATGCACAGTGCCCAGATCCTTGCAGCTGTGCTCCGAAAGCTTTGGCTCTGCATTGCTCTTCCTTTCCTTCAGCATATTATACATTTCAACACAAGGGTGTTTCTTTTTAAGTTCTTTTTAATCGCCCTGTGAGTTGCACCATTAATCTCTTTGTTCCTTGTAAAAATGCCAGGATGCTATTATTTTGTCTAGTAAAACTTTTATAGAATTAAAAATGACTTATTGAAGGCTGGGATAATCCTGGACTGTTGTAGGAGGTTGTGAAGGGAGTCTTTCTTCCTCATAGTACCAGCTAGTCTACACGTTACATCGAAGATCACAGAGCTGGGGTGGTGTTCTCTGAGAACATATCTATCAACACCCTTAACTGAAATCAGAACCCATGTTCTGCTGTTGTTACTAAATTTATTTCAAACGAAGAAATCAGGAGTCCTAACTGGGGAAAAAACCCAACATGTAAAACTCCTGCATTCTGTGTGTGTTTCACGGCTTAAATATGCCTAGATATCATCGCTAGCTGGTCAGTTAGGCTTAGCTCTGAGAAATTTGTGACTGCTTGTTTATTCAAAACTGTATTGGTGCAGCAGAAGTGCACCAGTATCACTCAGGCTCATGTACAATGGAGTTTTGTTTTCCCTGACAGAAACAGTTTTATTAAGCACGCCAGGACACTGAAGTGTTCTTTTCTTTAGCTTTTTTCTTTTTTAAATTATGAGAACTGTTCAAACTTTTCTTGCAGGCAGAACTGTTAATTGTTGTTTGCTTTCATTGTAGGAGTTCTCTGGAATTTATCTTCCTGTGATGCACTGAAGATGCCAATCATCCAGGATGCCCTTGCAGTGTTGACCAATGCAGTGATCATCCCTCACTCTGGATGGGAAAACTCTCCGCTGCAGGATGATCATAAAATCCAGCTCCATTCGTCACAGGTGCTGCGCAATGCCACTGGGTGCCTAAGGTGAGCTCTGCAAACCACCCGCTTTGACTTCATCTTCTTTGGCTCAAGCTGGTATTTCTTATTCTTAGGCATCAGTAAAGCAAATAATTGGGTTGCATGTCAGCACAGATGATGGCTTTCAGTGTATAACTTGAAAATTGGAAATGAATGAGAAGATGAGCTTTAGAAAACAATATCCAGAAGCACTGCAGTGGGGTTTTGTTTTGTTTTTTCTTAGTAGACTTGATCAATCTTCTCACCCAAGTTTGTGTATTACAGGTGTTTTTCTCCTTGTAGATTTGTCCCATTTCCCCTGTGACTTAAATGAAGTCAATGTATTCTTAGTTTTACACCATATTTAATCAGCACAAGAAATAAGGAAGATGCTAACAAAGAGCAGCATGCCTTACAGGTTCCAGGTGCTGTTGCTAGCATTATGATTCTGTGACGATGAGAAATGGATTTCAGAAAGAGGCCAAACAATCTAACATTGTGAAACTAGACTACTGCACTAGATACTTGATAAGTCTTGTATTTATATATGTCTATAATTACATGCCAACCTTCTGTGTGCAACACCATGATGCCTTTACTTAAGTATGTACAATATAAAATCATAGAATTCTTTAGGCTGGAAAAGATCACTGAGCCCAACCGTTAACCCAGCTGTCCCAAGACAAACACTGTCCCTAAGCTTCAGTTCCACACAACTTTTAAACATGTGCAGGGATGGCAATTCAACCCTCTCCCTGGGCAGCCTGTTCCAAGGCCTAGTGACCTTTTCAATAAGGTTTTCCTAATATCCCCTAATATTCCCTAATATCCCCTGATGCAACTTGACAACATCTCCTCTTGTCCTATCACTTGTTGCAAGTAAGAAGAGACTTCTTTACCCCCTCCTTTCAGGTAGTTGTAGGCAGTAATAATGTCTCCCTCCCTTCAGCCTTCTTTTCTTCAGATGAACCAGCCCCATCTCCCTTAGCCACCTCTCACAAGGTCTGTTCTCCAGACCCTTCACCAACCTTGTTACCCATCCTTGGACCTGCCAATTAGTCTGTGTAGACACTCTTCAGCAGAGCCAGAACATTTGGAGAAGGCTGAACTTATTTTTGCTTCACATCAGCAGCAACTTTCTCATAACCTTTCCCCAGTCATTGTTGAAAATCTCTATCTTCTATCTAACAAAATATCGTCTTGAGTTTGTGCAGGAGAGAAAATTGTAAGCTGACTTTGATGTGGTAACTGGATTCTTGCACTGAATTTGTGTAAGGCGTTGGATAAAACAATGAATGTCTGAAAGATTAAAATCTCTGTGGCCACAATGGGCATAGAGCATGCTCAGTGCAGGTAGTACCTTATTTGGTGTCCCTTAGAAACCCACCACCCCAGTAAATTGAACAGCTCATCTACTTCCCACTTCACTAGTTACAAGCCTCGTAGTTCAGTTTTAAGCTCTCCCTAGACAAAGGTGGAAATCCAGGAGATGTGCTGTCGTTGCTGGCTGAGATACTGCTGAGTTTGACTGGCAAAGTTCATTGTCATCTTCCATGGGAAAACTTCTAAGACCGATTTGATCTGTCCTCTGCTGTTTTCTTTTTCTCCTTTTGCTACAGCTAGTCTTTGAAGGGTCTCTGGTTAAAAATCAGTGCATCAGGATTATCAGTGGCAATGCTTAGTATTGTAGGAAAAACAGCGGTGTTCAGAATAGATGAGAAACGTTTCTTAATCTGGAATACTGACAATTTTAGAGACATATGCCAGGAGGATTTTGACATTGGGTTTCTCTTCATTTTCCAGTACCTTTGGCTTTCTGATGCATTCAGTATGTACAGTTGTGAAGGTGAGGTTTGTGAGGTGCCATAATATAATCCATCCCTTACACAAGGCTCATGAGTATTTTGCAATGGCCATTATATAGGAATAGGTCTGTGTGTGTTGTTTTTCACCACAGTATATGAACTTGTGTTCTTTCTGCCAAACTTCCCTGTTTTTTGCTGGCAGTGTCGTATTTTTCCATTAAAAAGATGATTATTAAATAGTTTTCCTTACTCTTACACACTCTGGTTTTGGAATGGGCTGCCCACAGTGGTGGTCGAGTCGCTGTCCCTGGAGGTGTTCAAGGTCAGGCTGGATGAAGTGCTGAGTGGCAGGATCTGGATGTTAGAGGTTAGGTTGACTGGGTTGGTTTTAGGTTGGACTGGATGATCTTTAAGGTCTTTTCCAACCTCATCATTACTGTGAGACTGTGTGATACTTTCTTGAATTGCAGTTCTGACACCTTTATTTGTGTTTGGGAAATACTGTATCTTTGGTTGAAAGTTTCTGATTCCTTTAGACTAATCAGGGGAAGTCATGTGTGAACTCAAATTGCAATCCCAGTTCCTTACGGGCACGTGGGGTTTACAATCCCAAAACTAGAATCTAGAAGTCAACAGAGACAGATTCATACTGTTGTCTTAACCTGAGGTGTCAACTTGCTTACACAATACTAGACCTCGGTCCAAAGACTATCTGAAAAAAAATCCAGACAAGAAGTCTTTTCAAGAGTTTATGATCTGATGTGCAGTCTGGAACTTTGGGGTTTTATCTATGAATTTAAGTTTATAAGATCTCATCTGTGGACTGTAAGGAATTTAAGAGTACAATGCAGTCCTTCTTCCATGCCGTATTTAATCTCGTATCACATGTTGAAGACACAGGGACAATTGTGAAAATTAAAGATCTATTAAAATACGTATCCCTATTAGTTGATTACAAATTGTAGAAGGGAGTGGTTCTGGTTTATAAAGCTCCACACCTTTCCAGTTTGTGTACGTCATCCATTCATACTTGTCAAACCTTTCATAAAGCACTGGGAAATATTTTTCGACAGAAAAAGTATGTATCAAGCTCACAGAGGACAAAAACTAAGGGGCAAAGTGCTTTTAAAACATGGCTTGAATGCAGCTGACCTGATCATATTTTCTTGATAGATAAACTTTTGGAAGGAACAAATTACCTTGTTGAAACAATTTGTGTTAACTGTGAAGCCTGAATATCAGGTGTTTTCAACCGTTTTGTGGATGAGTGATCCATTTCACAGACATTTACGCATTTATCCCTCTCACTCGTTTCTCTAGTTCCCTTCTAAGCATCCCAGTCCGACTGATGCCTACCCTTAGGAGCTTCTATAATCTGTTTTGCACGTAATGTTCTGGTGCTTACAGACAACAGAAGACATAGCAGCAGCATAAAATAAATACAATTATTTAATAAATAAATGGATTCAAGAAATGAACTAATTTTTAAATTAATATAGTAATTTTCAATTATTATAATTAAAATCAAAATAATGATTCATTAGCTGATTGTTTTCCATGCAGATATATGAAAAAACACTTGTGTGTATGAGAAGCGTTATTTCTCACGAGACTACTCTGTAGTTTCTAAAGAAACTACACAAAGGCATCCTTGTATGCACGTGTGTCTGTATGTGCGTGCATACAGATATAGACATGGGATTATTGGAGCTACAATATGTTTCTCTCCTTCCTGACTGGTGCAAGCATTCTGAAATGCAGCTGAGATAAAAATGTGATGCTAAGATTCAGGGGAAGGAATAGATCAGTGTCCCCTGATTGCTGCTGCAGTACTTTTATTCAGAAAGTACTTAAGGGAAAAGTACCACCAGAATTAAATGTGTAGTTGTGTCAGATACTTAAGCACCCCACTTTTTCTTCACAGTGCAGTTACTCCTGCTTTGCATATTCATGAACACTTTTATAAGGTTTATACAAGGTCGCAGTGTATTAATTATAGCAGTGGCATTCCCATAGCCCTCTGAAGTTGAATGCTTCCTGAACATTTCTGGAAAGCGTTATTACAACCTAACAAATTGGTGCCACAAATTCCACGCAGCTATGGAAGCTCATTCTGGGCTGACATAGATAAAAATTCCCTACCAGAAATCACGGATTTGAACTGATGCTCTAGAATGGGATTTATTATTCAGTTTCTGGTCTGAAAAACAGTCCAGCAGAATTCCTCCAGGCACTTTTTGCTCTGCTATACCACAGAACATGCAATATACTTCAGTTGCACCTATTCCTTCCATCACTTTATCTGATGAAAGACACTGGGTTGCTCTGCAATCTGCCTTCAAATACAGAAGAAACTCCCAGCGCATCGATTTTGCACTGAGAGAGCCAAAAGGTGATCTGTCAACATCTGTGTTCAAAACTGTCTGGTGATCCCTGCACAAGCAAGGAAGCTCATTCACATTTCAGTGACACGTCATGTTTGGACAACGATTCGAAACAGTGGACCTGTATGTCAGAGTGTGATGATTTGGGACCTCGCTGTCGCTAGTTACCATTCTTCAACTAAACCCTTTTACGTACGTATGAAGTATGTTATAGGACCTTCCAGGGACCTTCCAGTCCCTGAAAGGGGCCTGTTCACAAGGCAGGGAACAGTAGGACAAGGGGTCATGTTTAGAAGCTGGAAAAGGGCTGGACGTGAGGAAAAGGTTCTTGAATCTGAGAGTGGGGGATCCCTGGAACAGGCTGCCTAGAGAGGTGTTGGAGGCCCCATCCCTGGACACATTCCAGGTCCAGCTTGATGGGGCTCTGAGCAATCTGTTCTGGTTAGAGGTGTCCCTGCTTGTTGTAGGGGTGCTGGACTAGACGACCTTTGGAGCTCCCTTTCAACCCAACACATTCTGTGGTTCTATGGTTTTCTGGGGGGCTTTTAGTTAAAAAAAACCCCTGCATCTTAACAGGGTGCCCTGAAGTCACGATATTTACTTGTTGCTATGGCAGGAATGCGTTCTTCCTGTAATTTAGTCATTTTCTATTGCTGTAAATCATACACGTTCATATCCACGGAGTGAATATTCCTCAGTACCTTTGTTTTCATCTTAAAAGACTCTTAGGCCCAGCAGCAATGGTGAAACTATCGGCTGCTGCCTTATAGGCTGAATGGCTTGTAGTGTTCCCCAGCCTTGGCTTACGGCTATGCTGAACGTCTCAAGCACGTTTAGAAAGACTCCTTTCCCAGCCCTGGCTCGTTTAAATTCCTCTCAGGTTCAGCACCTGCTGTTCACTGATGCCTGATGTGGAAATGAACTTCCTGCTTATATTTGTGTGGTTAGGTGCATAGTTAACTTCTTGTAGGGTTAACTTCTCCTTCCTTCTGACAAAGGTGTGAGCCTGGTACACGTGATGTTGTGAAGCCAGTGGTATTGTTTGTTTTGTGAGCAGGCTTAGATTCTGTGGGGTGGGTTTTTTTCCATTTCAGAACAGTTTTTATTCATGCAGTAGTGAGCATGAGCTTGGCAGACACTGATAAAGTGTGATCTGAATCTTGGTGGCCTGCTGAGTTGATTTGAGCTGGCGCCAAGCCCAGCTGACTCTTGTGGGCCTCCTTCTCACTGGCCAGCTGCAGAGCTACATATCACAGTGGCACAGCTGTTTGCTTTTGGGGAGAAGTCCCCGACCCTGGGTGACATTGCATGTATTTTACAACATGTCAGAGTGTCCATACAGTCACTGTGCAGGAAGCTGAGGAGGTGGAACCGGTTCTGTCTCAACTGTCTGGACCTGTTAGAAAGAATCTGGTGAAAACCAGAGGATATCTCTGTTTTTGCTTGGCTGACTATTCCACATCCTGGATAGTCCTTTGCTATGGAAACTTGGAAAAAGTAGTGTAGTCTGGCTTCACTTGAAGCCTCTCATGACAATTCCATAGCACCACTCCATGGTCACGGTGACTGATAATGTTTTATTTACCCAAGCAAAGAGAGAAATAGAATCACCCAGAGTCTGTATGCCCACTCGATTCCAGTACACATAATAAAATAATATGTGGTATGGCTCAGGTTCTTTGGTGTTCATTGCCTGACTCAAGTATTAACTAGCTCTTCTTCCCTTAAAATTGTTTGAATTGCTAGGCAGTGTGAAACAAGACCATGTGGAAACACATAGCTCTGCATAGTGAAGGGAAGGCATAGTGTACTTCTGCAGCTTTCCCCCTTTATCTTATAATACACTGCTTCAGATCTGAAGAAACTTCCCTTAGGAGTGAGATCGTTTGGTCTCTTTGCTCAGTCTGAGGATTTCCAGTAGAGATATTTATTTGAAGTGTACTGAGCTTGCTTCATCCTTCTGGATAAGCAGCCAGCACCACAGATTAAACATTTTATCACCCCCTTTCAGAATGTCTTGGGCATGTGAACTGTAATTAATGCCAGCAGCTCAAGCTCAGCCCATGCTCAAGTCTTTTCCTGCAAGAAGGCTTTGATGGCATTCCACATTCCTGCAAGCTGCTGAGAGAAAGCTCCTCAGTAATGTCCATAGCAGTGAAGCCCTAAGACCCGCAGTCCCCACTAAACACACTGTGCAAACGTTACTTCCCTCTCTTTTGGGAATGTTTGCCCAGGAAGCCTCGTGATGGTGTCAATGAATGTATAAAACACAGGGCTCTTGGGGCTGGGATGAAACATGCTGCAACCTGCAAGGCTTCTTATTTTACAGTCCACTGACAGTGTCTGAACTGAACGCTGAAAAGCAGCAGATCATTTCTGGATGTCATCTTTCATAAAGCTTTGCCCAGTGAGCGTTGAGCTTGGGTTTTCATTGTCACTGCACATCTCCAGAGTGGCGTGTTAGCATTTGCTGTGGTTTTTCCCTTAGCAGAGATGACAATCTAGTAGGAACATTCTGAGAAAGAAAAATGAAGTCCATTGTTTGCTATCAAGTGGATTTCCTCCCTTTCTGAGAGGATGAGCAAAGTGGGCGATTAATTTGTAAGTAAATGGAGACTTTTTTAAAGACTGAAGTAAAAAAGCATGTGATACCCATTACTACCTCAGTTTCATCAGTTGTAGCCACAAGAAAGGCAACAACAGGACAGGATGAGAGGGTTTTTCTGTCTTCTGCCAGCAGTCCGTTAGCGTGGCAGGCAGGGTGGAAGACTTAGAACAAAGATATTAGAGGGTGGTGCAATTTTTTCCCTTAAATTGGGTTGGTCTTGTATTTTGAAGTTTTTTCTTACTATCCAGAAGGTTTGCTTTGGGAAAAAAGAACACGTTCTTGTAAGAAAAATAAAATCAAAGTCCTCTGTTTTAACCGCAGCTGCTTGTACTGTATGAAAACACTTAATGTCTGCGACAAACTGCCGGTGCAGTACTCATCCCAGTGTAGCTTTGTTACTTTCACAGCCCATTTGTTTTTGTCAGGTGCTCATTTGTTTTAGTTAGCTGGTTACAGCTGTAGGTTTTCCCTTGAAGAACAGCAGCAGTGTGAAATACCTCCTGTTACCCCGCTGTCCCTCACCCACCTTGGGATCTCATTTCAGGTGTACAGAAGTACCATACTGGTACTGGTATTTCGAAAGGGATGGTCATGAGAAGGCACGATGTATAATGCATAGACTAATGTGGGTGTTTGGGGGTTTTATTCCCCTAATGAAGGAAAGATACCTAATAAAATGTGTGGTACAGTGGGGTGCTCACGGTCTGGTTGCTCTCCAGGCTGCTCGGGTGAACACTTGCAGTCAATGGGTGACCTAAGGCTGGCTGGCCTTGAGCACAGCTTAGTGACCTCAGAAGTATTTAAGTTTCATAACCCAACAGAAACAGAGTTCTCCTAGTTAAGCTGGGTGGAGGGTAAGAGGTCATCATTTTCATAGCCTGTGAGATAAATGGAACACTGCAGAGGGTAAACAGAGGTCTTTTTACCTAGAATGGGGTAGAAAAAATTAGGAATTTATGTGAGTATTTGCTGTGCAGCAGAAAAGACTCAATGGGATAAATTGAAGAAGGAAAAATGCAGCTCTGTTTACTTCACAGCAAGGCCAGTGATGTAATTAGGGTGATGTCTTCTGTGCTAGGTGTCACTTGTCTGGAACATAGCGTATCACTCCATAGCACAGGCCTTAGCACAGTCATATCACCCTTCCCTGTCGTGAGGATGCAGATGTTACTCAGAACAAGGGCTCCGTGTACAGGCATGGGATGCACCAGCAAAATCAAGTGCAGTGTAGCTGCCTCTGGAAGCAGCAGTGCTGAAATGGGGCAGAGGGAAATTCACATGAATAATCCGTCTTTCTGAGCTGAAGTTTTACACAATCGAGAGGAACAACTGTGGGGATTTCTAGTTCTTTTTGCACAAACAGTGTGTTTGCTTGCTTTGTTTGTTTGTTTTCTCTTTTGAGAGGAGGGCTAATCTTGATTTTGACCTCAGTAAGATTGTGGAAAAGTGAATTTAAAGAGTCTTTGGGCACCAAATGAATCCAATACTTCTGAGAATTTATTTGTCTGTGTTTAGCCGAGAAAACTAAGGTCTCCAATGTTAAGTGGGCAGCATCTCCACCTTGGAGGAGTTTGGGGAACTCAATCATCTTCCTTTGATTGTAAAATATGACTTACTTTAGGTGGTTTGCTTAGCTCAGCAGCTGACTGAAGCACTGGCTATTCACACATGCACTAGTGCTGTAGGTCATATTTGTGTAATCAGTTTATCGTACTGTTGGCTCCTTCAAATTGTAGGTTCTTTAAATACTTGGATATTATTATTGTCTATAACAGAAATGCATCATTACTTGACAATAAACCATAGAGGTGCATATGCGTCTCTGCTGGAGTTTGTGTGTGTTTACATAGCTGTGTATTTTCTGCTTTCAGTACTCTTTGGCCTGAATAACACCAGTTGGTGGTATTTCTTTGAAGGAAGGGCAAAGTGACTGCATTAGCACAAACATTTTATTCTAGAATTGTGGCTTCACATAATGATGAAGCACATGGACAGCATTATCTGATTAATTATCCTCCATAATTCTCCGACATGTCTGTCTAGACTATAATGCATGCAGTGTTGCTTCTGCCAGGGTTACAATTTGCTTGACCTTACAACAGACATGCAGTGTAATTACTAAATGGAGGCTAATTTATGTAAACAAATGTTAGGTTTTCGTAGCACGAGCCCTATCATTATGTGTTATTGCTAGAGGATGAGCTATGTAGTCAGGCATTCTTCGAGGGCTTGGGTAGATCAGTGCTGTAAATTATCTTTAGACTGTAAACTTTAAAGGTTCAGCGTTTACAGAATGTCATAGTAATCCCTAGATAAGATTTTGCTTTCCTCTCTTACAAGTATTTAGAATGTTAATTGTTCATGTGTCAGCAAAGGGAGTATATCTTACTTGGAATGAGGGTACTCACATTGTTCTCTAGTTAGTAAGCAGTGTTTTGGGAATGCCAGTGCAAACCACATTGTGTCTTATCACACGTGATAGGTAAAAACAAACGTGCAGGAACTGGGATATAGCTGATATGTTGTTAACTGTCACAGACTGGCCTTGATCCATGAAACACCTTAGAGGTGGCTGCCACAGTAATAGTTACAGGCTTCATTTCTCCTTATATGCCAAGCTCACCTAATGGCTCCCAGTCTTAAATCAAGGGCACAGAGTGATACTGATAGTTATCAGTTTTCTTCTTGGTTTCAAATAACACCAATAATACCTTCTTTCCTTCTCTTTCATTCTTATAGAAAAAGAACAGGAAGGAGATTGATGGTGTTTACAGTGACATCTGAATAGCTGGAGTTTTTCTTGGTGCAGACAGGCAACAGTTTTGGGAATGTGACTTTTGGCAGGCATCCTTGCTTTATTCATTCCTTTCCTGTTTAATCATTTCCCATTTACTCTCTCTGTTTGGAGGTCTGTCCTTGTGCTGTTTGTTTTGTGAGGTTCATGTGTTCAGTAAAAAACAAGTGATTACCCTGCCTTATCAATAATAAATATTTGTTCCTGCTCAAAATCTACAGTGAGAAACAGAGTGATTTCCAGCAGATGCCTGTTTGGGGTTTGCACTGCTCTTATCATAGCTTGTCTAGAATGAAGTTAGTGGCCTCATCACAGTTCTGTTACTGTCTCACACAAATCTACTGTCAGTCCTTGTTAACCACACGGGGAGCGGGGATGACACCGGCTGTGGAACTGGAAGGCTGCCTTGCAGCACTGGACAGGTGTCCCTGCAGCATGCCCAGCCAGAGTACAGACCTCCTGTGGGCCTGGACTGTACATTTAGGTGGTTGTTCTCAACTGTAGAGTCAGTCTCCAGAATTTCAAGTCAAGCTCCTAACATTGCAAGCTCTGAAACAAGCTCTGTCTCTGGAAGAGAACAGAACTCCTTTATCTCCTTTCCCACTTCAGGACCATTATTTCTCTTGCCTCACATTGGTCACGGAGCATTTGCTGACAGAGGCGATCTGGATAACAGAAAACCACTCGGTCTACAGAGTAACCGATTCCCATCAGAGAAGTCCATCCTGTGCAGTGCATGCTGCACGAGTCCCATGGGAGTGAAAAGTGACAGTGCAGACAACACAGTGTAATTGCTGTGTGAGAAGAAGCTGGCTAACAGCTGCAGAGGCCAACTTAATTTGGGTTAGTACTGAAGTTTTCAGTGCTTTACTTTCTGTCTCACTGCTCCGTAAGGTATTTTATAATTCAAAATGTTGAACTGATTAGCACTCTCAAGTGTGATTACTCTCAGATGTCAGCAAAGCAGCTGGAGAAAGATTTGAGTTTGAAATATCTTTCAATTACAGGAGCGTAGGTTATTGAGTCTTCATTTGGTCCCTCTTAATTTTTTTTGTTTGGACTGATGTGAAATCATAGGATAGTTATGAAGGAAATAAAGTTCTGTGAAATAGTAGTAAATGGGACTCAGATGGGATTTTAAATTGAAATTAAGAGTTATGACATTGGGCACCTAATAAGATGTTTATTTAAATAGACAACATCAGAATTACACTGACAAGCTACTGTTGGTAAGTTCCTACCTCAAGATGAAATTTAAGTCAGAAAGAAGTATTGACTCTTCCATTCACAGTGTCTTAAGTGCCATTTGCAAGCCTCTAAAATCAAATGTATCCCCCCAAACTTGGCATCAAATGTCCATTTCAATGCAAAATGCTAATATTTCAATTTCTGAGGTAATAGAGATAGGGGAAGCCCAGTGGATTTTTCATCAATTCATTTTTCTAACCAACTTTGCAACATTGATGTATTATTTTGGTATGGATACCTCCATACTTTTCTGGAGATCTCTGAGCTCATATACTGAAATATTTCCAGAACTCTGTTTATTTCATCATTGGGCTAAATAAACAGAATCTTCAAAGAAGTTTCAGAGTTTGCCCCCGTTACTGCTGTCATTTCTGGGTATTAATAGCACCAATCAACTTCTCTGGACCTGCAGGTTTTTTGAGGTCATACTTCCTCCAGTTGACAGGGTGTATGTCTACAGGAATTACTATAGGGCTGTCTTGATCTTCTGGAGCAGGTGTGGTTTCTGTTTTCCACCTGCCAGGATGCTGCTCTCTGTGGAGAATCTCAGAGACCATTGACTTTGTCAGTGGTGTCAGCCTGGGGAGCAGAGTTAGGAGAACACCAGTGAATCCTGTCAACTCTCCTGGGAGCGTTAGGCAACAGCAGAGAGTCAAGTCAGGTTCAAGGCTAAGGCATGAATTCCAATCAATGAGCTAGAAACAGGACTGGGGACCAGCACTGATGGGAAAGAACCAGAGCTCTGGGCAAAGCTGCAAGGGGGAGCCTGAACCACAGGTACTGATCAATGTAAAGCTGGCAGGGGAGTGCAAGTGTAAAAAATGAGACAAACCAAATAATGCAGAAGTGGTAGGAATTACTTTAATCATAAAGACTAAATTGCAGAGTAATCCCCTCTTTTCTCAGTGTAGTGCATGAATCATCTCATGACAGGTGATCAGTACAATCATACGAGGTTTTGTATCCCTCCTGCTCTGGGCAGAAAGATAACTCAAGCACAGTTACATGTGATACTGGATTCATGCAGGTACCATCTTGATAAGAGTTTCATTTTTTGCTGGAGACACCTGTTCAGGAGGGAGCAAAACAGGTTATTAGCCTTCTCATGTCAGCAAGGTTTGGCAATGGGAAGTAGCCCTGAGCTGGGGAATCAGCGCAGCGCTTCCTGCAGCTGTATTAACTAATTTGCACTCTTTTATACCTAATGTAGGGAGCATCATTCTGGGAATTGTGTTTGCACTGCAGCAGAGGAAGCTGCGTTATTGAGTAACTGACAATTAACAGAGAAGGGTAAAACAATAATTACAAAATTAGAATGCATGTTTATTCATAAAAGAACAGACACCTTTATAAGCTGTAATTGTCTTTCTGCTAATTTTGTCTCTGACTGGCACACAAAGCCTACAAAGGATGAAACTCTTCCCAGGCAGAGCACTAGCGTTGTCAGAGGTGAGGTGGGTACGTGGGATGTGTGGTAAAAGCAGGTGATACAGGAGCCACTTTGATGGTGCTGGCTACCTGTCATTCAGGAAAGGCTTATCTGTTACCTCAGAATTAACCAGAGGAGCTGAATTCCTTTTGTGTAGGACTAATTATCGAGAGCTGGGGGCTGAAGTTTGCCACAGCATCGGTAGCTTGTTGTACTTGAAACCAGCCCTCAAACTTGGTGGTTCAGGTGGCACCAATTCTTGCCTCACTCTTGTTTTTAACTCGGTGATCAGTCAAGAGCTATGTAAGGTGACACACGAAAGGGACGAGATGAAAAACACAGTGATTCTACAGAAACCTTCACTCAGCCACTAAAGCAAACTTCTACTCTGTCATTTCATTTCACAAGAACGGATGAACTGACTCAGAGGGTGTGTGTTCAAATGAAAAGGGAATAACGAAGTCTCTGGTAATAAATAAAGTCCACCCCCTAAGCAAGTTCTGTGACATAGGAGAGTCGGACACTAAGACAGCACTGTTCAGGGGTTTGTAAGAGTTGGTTTGGCACAAGAGCCTAGTTCTCAGACACCATCCCTGGGGTGTAAGCTGAAGGGATTGAGAGTGCTGACAGTCGTGCTAGCAGTGGAGTGTTCGTTCATTGCTTTAGGTGGCACCGTCTAGGTGGGGATGGGCAGAGTTGTGGTAGAGTCCTTCCATTCTTTTTTCTAGGTGATTTCAAGCAGCAGTGATGCAGAGTGACTCGCCAGGCTGATGGGCATGCTGGAGGGTCAGTTCCTTCATCATCTCTCAGTATGCACATAGAGCCATTTGGAAATATGATGAAGTTACATAATGTGAGGTAGGACGCAAGCTGTGGCAATTTCAGGTTAACTGTCATGAAAATAAAGCATGGGCATACATATTTGTTTCTTACCCCGGAGGCACAGTAAGCCAAAGCATGAGAATTATAATTTATTATGCATCACATTGATTTTATATATTTTTTTACAATTAGGCAATTTATGATAGTGATAATTTGTATAGGTGTTTAGTTCAAGAAACGTTCACGTTGGAAGGTGTTGTTAGTGGAAAGCAACACAGAAATGTTGATGGATTTAATGGACTTAAAGCCCAAAACCAAGAAAATGGAGGAGAGAGATTGTTCTAGAAATAGCGTGATGAGTGGTGTTGGATAAATGAGGGCTTTTGTAAAGAGTTTTAGCTTGGTAGAGGAGAAAGACACTTCTCAGGTTTGGAGAGTGATGATGAGGCTGTCTGAAACATCCTTAGCAGTCAGTTCACTGGGACTATCAGTACAGAGACAGTAGAAAAGCATTTGATTTCTAACATCCTAATGAGTGTTCTGCTTTGTGACTTTTATCCTCTATTAAAATGTCTACGTAGCTGTTCAGAAAGAGATGAACCTAATAATCTGATGAACTGATTGGTGTTATAATTAATTGTGCTTAACTAATTAGTCCACAGCCAAAGCTGTGCACTGGTAATGCTTTTTTCAAGGCTGCAAAATAGATGCTGAAGTAACCTGAAGCTCAGATATGACAGCGAGATTGCTTTGTAGGTTGGGGGAATCATCTTGTTTAAGCAATCACAATTCTGTTTGTTTGTTCCTCCAGGTTGATAGGATTCCTTATTGCAGGTCTTCTTTTTGTTGCTGTTGTTTTTGTCAGGCACCTAATTTTTATTCATAGGATTTTCAGACTGCTACCTCTGCAAAACATAACTATGTTGTTTGTGCTGTGATTTTAGTGATTATCTTCTTTAATTTTGATCTAAAACCAAAGGAAAAGAACCGTGCCACTTCCCCAAGTTTTGATTTATATGTCCTAAGAAGAATCACAGTACAAACAATGCTTTTAAATGTTTCAAACCCAAGGGCACATGCAAATGGACTGACCAAGCTTAGTGCCTACCCAAGTGCACAGGAGGACTATGCAGTGTGTTGTAACACCTGATCCCAAACTGCGACTTGCTTTAATGACAGCAAGTGTGAATTTAAAAATCAGCATAGGAAGCAGCAAAGTGAAAATTAGAACATACGAAACGAACCTGATGTTCCAAATGGAACCCAGACTGAATCCATAACAGAGTTACTTGTTTTCATATTTGTATGAGTAGAAAGTCATATCTGAGCTGTAATCTAGCCCAAGTGGAATGCTTTTCTAACACAGAGTGAGTAACCAAAGTGACAGTGTTAGCAGATCCCGTCCAAGGATTTGAACTAGTTTGTTCTCATACAGATGCTGTTCTGAGTTAATGCGTATGAAATAAGCTCTATTATTCTTTTTTTTAGAGGCACAGCTTTTGATTTTGAATAGGCATGCACTCATGTCTGTACACTGTTGAACTAGGAGAGCTTACTGAAGCTTGACTCCACTTCCAGGTGTCTACTTATTTGGGAATCTACTTGTTTGTCCGGCTGGCTGTAAAATTACCTGAATCACCAATTCATCTTTTTGTGTCGTCTCGTAGAAGGGTTGTGGCACAGGGAGTCTTGCTGTACAGGCTTGTTTGCCTTCCACTGAATCTGTGTGACTAAAACGTTTGGAGGTCACGCAGATAGATGGGGACTGCCTTCCATGTGACACGCCGCTTGTTTTGCCTAGGAGACTGCCTGGCCCCTCAGTGTTCCATCTGTGTGTATGAACCACAAGGGAGACCCAAGTAATACCATCAGTGAGATAGGGTGATCTCCTGATCTCCTTCTACAACAAAGTGACCTGCCTAGTGGGTGAGAAAAGACCTGTGGACATTATCTACCTGGACTTTAGTAAAGCCTTTGTCCTGCAGCATCCTCTTTCAAAAGGCACAAGGCATACAATCTTCCTTCTGTCACAAGACTGGTATAAGTTCAGGCTACACTGGATAAAACCCCAAAAGAACAGCCTAAAGAACAGTGGGGAATGGAACTACATCTGGCTGGTGTCTGGTCACAAGTGGGGGGGCTATTCTCTTTAATATCTTTATTCATTATCTAGATGAGTGGATTGAGTGCTCCCTTGATCAGATGACACCAGGTTGGGTGGAAGTGTTGATCTGCTGGAGGGTAAGGAGATTCTGCAAAGGGATCTGGACAGGCTGGGTCGATGGGCCAAGGTTAATTGTATGAGATCCAACAAGGCCAAGTGCTGGGTCCTGCATTTGGGTCATAACAACCCCATGATAGGTGATGGAACTGGGGATGTGTGTTCACAAAAGGACCTGGGGTGTTGGTTGATAGTTGCAGAGTGTGAGCCAGCAGTGTGCCCGGGAGGCCAAGAGAGCCAGTGGCATTCCTGGTTTTTATTAGGAACAGTGTGGCCACCAGGAGTAGGAAGGTGATTGTCTCCTTGTACTTGGCACTGCTGAGTCTGTATCTTGAATGTTGTGTTCAGTTCTGAGTCCTTCAGTACAAAAAGGACATAGAAGCACTGGAGCATGCCCAGAGAAGGGGGCAGCAAGGCACGTGAAGGGTCTGGTGCACAAGTCCTGAGGAACTGCTGTGGATACTGGGGTTGGTTTACCTGGAGAAAAGGAGGCTCAGGGAAGACCTCATCGCTGTCTACAACTCCTTGAAAAGAAGTTGGACCACGGAGTGGTTCAGACTCTTCTCCCTGGTGACAGGTGACAGGACGAGATGAAACGGGTGCAGGCTGCACCGGGGAGGTGTAGGCTGGATGTTAGGAAGAGATTCCTCTCTAAAAAGCTTACGAAATGTTGGAATAGTCTGACAAGAGCAGTGGTGGAGTCACCATCTCTGTACTTTAAAGACGTGTAGAGGTACTTAGGGAGGTGGTTTAGTGATGATGTGGTAGTGCTAGGCTTAAGGTTGGACCTGACAATCTTAAAGGTCTTTTCCAACCAAAGGTACTCCGTGATTCTGTAGCAGAGTCCTGTTTGTTCAATGAAGATTTCTTTAGAGCATGCTGGAGATTCAAGGTGCTTTATTAAAAAGGGAACATGACTTCAGAGAGTGCAGACTCTCAGGACTTGTTCAGTCCATAATTTGTTGGCAGAGGGAAGAAAGTGTGCACCAACTGGTCCTTCAGAAAGACATCACCCGCAGTCTATTTTCTGTAGGTTTTAATGGAGGGATTTTTTGGTGATTTCACCAGAGAAATGTTTCACAGATTGGTTTAGTTTGGGAGTTTTATTAAATAGGCAACCGCACTGTCTGGAAAAGCATCCTGCTTACTTCTAACTGCTAATTTTATGTGATTGTCTGGTCCTTTCCTATTACTCTACAGACAAATAAATCTTCTGTAGCAAGGACATGCCTTCTAGCAATAAGCAATTTCAGGTAAAACCTGGAAGCAGGTCAGGAATGCATTTTCACCCCGTGCTGGAACAGCTCAGGAGTTCAAAGCATTCCTAAACGTATAGATAAGGGGTTTATGTGTATCCCTGAACATCACAGGAGCCACATCGTGAATAAGTCAAGGGGAAAGAACTGTCAAAGCCAAGAGACTTTGTTTTCATTCGTTAGTACTAGTTGTTCTTAAGATAAACCAAGGTCAAACGTATCAGAAGATGACAGGAAATTCCACACACTGTGTGAAGTTACCTGCATTCATTTTCACAAATTTCAAGTGTGAAAGAAGGTAATTTTCCCCAGCTGTTATTTCTGTGAAAATTTTGGCCAAAGGAGAGTGAACTTTCCTCACAAAATTAAAATTGTATTGGAAAAATAACATTCAAAGGGTTTTATAAGGTGGTCTCTGCAGTGTAAGACATGCTGATAAACACAGTCCGAATAATATTTTGAAATACTCAGTAAATTGCTTTTACAAATAGGATAGTTCTTTGATGCCCGTTCTGAACTTCAAAGCATTGTGCCTGCTTTTCGGTTGTGCTGATGGATGTGGTTATAATCACAGAATCATTAGGGATCGGAAGGGACCTCAAAAGATCATCCAGTCCAATCCCCCCCTGCCACAGCAGGATCACCTAGACCAAGTGGCACAGGAACACAGCCAGGCAGGTCTCGAATATCTCCAGACGAGGAGACTCCACAGCCCCCCTGGGCAGCCTGTTCCAGCGCTCTGTTACCCTCACTGGGAAGAAGTTCCTTCTGACATTGATATAGAACTTCCAGATTAAGTTCTAACTGAGCTTTTCCTTCTCTAATTCTCTTTCTACACAACCTTACAATATCCTGAAGTGCTCCCTGAGTCTGGATGTGGCACTTAGTGCCATGGTCTAGCAAATATGGTGGTGTTAGGTCACAGACTGGGCATGATGATCTCAGAGGTCTTTTCCAGCCTCAATGATTCTGTGATTCTGTGAAAGGACTCCTTGTGAATAGAGCTTCCACAAAACCTCAACATTTACCAGATAGTCGAGGTTTGGTCTCTACAAGGGGAAAGGTTTTGGGGTTTTGTTTTTCTTTAATTCATTTTTCACAAAACCCTGGGCATTTTATTACTGCATCTCTATAAAAGTCTGGAAAATGTGCCTTCACCTGTTTGGAGACTGATGCTGGAGCAATATGTGAGTACTCAGTGGAACACTTCACCAAAAGTAGATGCTATTAGCCCCCCAATTAAAGGTTTGTGCAGCGGTCTGTAAATTCACAAATGGCCAGTCATGTCTTACACCCTGTCATGCTGACAGCTACAACAAGTTCCAGTCAACAGTGAGAGAGAAGACAATTAAGATGTCAGAGGGTTTACTTTTATAGCTCACATCAACTGAAAGTTGCTTCTCTTTCACATAACTAAGTCGCAATACTATCAATCTGTGCAAGAGCTCAATTAGCAATGACTCCTTCCATGAAGTGAACTGAGAATACTTAGATAATGGGATGTGGTTCTTCTAAACAAATCATTACTTATGCCGGTTGGTGCAAGGTTTAGATTTGTCTTGACTTTAAAGCTGTTTCCCATGTAAAAACTTAACTCCAGATTGCGAGAGTAGCTAGGAGTCAGTGCAGAAACTAGACAGAAACTTCTGAAACAAAAGGAAAAGCAATCATGGGAATTCGCTATATACACCTCTTGATTACAGAAGCAACTGGAGCTTGATGGGGAAGGATGGTAAATAGAAGAACTGAACTTAACAGTATCTCTGTTCAGGGTAGAGAAATGCATGACACGCGTGAGTTGTGCCCCAGTCTGTCCGTATGCCTTTGTACAAAGGCCTCGTAGACTTTGTTTGACTGGAAATGAATGATGCTCAGGGAATATAAGGGTTGTCTGCATTGCTGTCTTGGTGAGGAGTTTCTGGTGAATTCAGAGAGGAGCTGAGAGGCTGCCAGTTTCTGCAAGCTCTGGAGAGTGACATGTGAATGTCCATGCTAGAGAGAAGGAGAAATCACCTCAGTGAAAAGGTCAGGCAGAATCTATCTTTCTGCTTCTAGCAATTACTGTCCGTGTCTTTGCAAGCCTGGACCCAGTTATGTGCTCCTGCAGAAAACAACGAGTCTGGACACAAGATGTTAGTACAGACTGTTAGACCTCGTTTTGTTTAAAAGTATTCAGTAGTATTTCGTTGTTTTGATGGTGGGGCAAGGAAAGATGTGCTAAAAGCATCCTTCTACTGTAATTTGTGTGGTTATTCTTTCAGAGCTGGGTAGAACTCTCATTGTCTATATTCATCTTCCTGGAGGGTGAATGAAGAATTTCAGATAAACGACATCCCCTTTTTCTCACTGCCACACAGCAGTTTGTCAGATCCCTGGTTCCTCTTTTCCTACACATGCTGGAATTTAAGTGGGGCTGTTTAGTAAGGGAACCGTCTACTCATACTACAGTTCACAGTGTCACAGTAATGATGAGGTTGGAAAAGACCTTAAAGATCATCCAGTCCAACCTAAAACCAACCAAGTAACCCTAAACATCTGACATCTAGATCATGTCACTCAG
>VZRI01010679.1:354938-371791 GCA_013397515.1 Upupa epops | reverse complement strand
TACTGTCCACCAGTACCCCCAAGTCTCTTTCTACCTGAGTACTCTCCAAGATCTCCATTCCCAGCCTAGAGTTCTGCCTGGGGTTGTTATACCCAGAATGCAGAACTCAACACTTGGACTTGTTCAAACTCATCCTACTGGAGTTCAGGTCGAGTCCCCAGCCCTGCAATGCAGGACACAGGCACTCTTTGGGGAAAACCATGCTTTATAGTTGTACCTTGTGAATGCTGTCACCAGACAAGAAGTCAACATTTTTCCATCACTTCAAATGGAGAGATTGCAGTTCTTTTTCTGGCTGATGCTCTCTAGACCCCAGTTCCTAGATAACAGAAAAGGATCTCCCCATCAACCGGAGGAACAATCCACAGGAAGAAATAGGGAATTCAGGGACTAGAAGAGCAAGCCAACACAGAACTTACAAGCCATTATGCAGGACACACTTGTGAGTGCTGAGTGGCATGATCTAGATGTCAGATGTTAGGTTGACTTGGTTGGTTTTAGGTTGGACTGGATGATCTTTAAGGTCTTTTCCTCCCTCATCATTACTGTGGTACTGTGATATGCGATGTGGGATGAACTGAGGAATCTCCAAGAGGATGGGAAGCCTGACTCTGTGCTAGGGAGAGAAAAGCATTCATTCTAGTGTTCCTGGGCTGTGTGTTTTCTGTTGGGCTGTCTGCAGAGATGAAGGGAACGGTTCTAAATTAATCGGGGTGCTTCGTGTGTGGGAGAGCAGAACTAATTAGGGCTGTGTAGGAATGCAAGTATGGATGGGAAATCATGTGTGTTTAGGGAACAGAATCAATTAGAAACCTGCATTTGGGCATTAGGAAAACTGCTGCTTTGGGGGAACAGAGGTGGGGTTTTTTAGTTGATGGGGGCAGAACAGGATGCTGTAGGTAAAGCAAAGAAAGAATTGAAAGGAAAGCAATCCTTAGCACCTTTCATTCTGCCTAAAATTGATTCCTCCACTTCAAAATTCTCGTTCTTTTTCCACTGTTGATACAAAGGTAATAGAAAATGGAGTGAGAAGAAAGTGCCTTGCCTTTTTCCCCAAAGGAAAGGGCCAGTGCCTTCCCTGTCATTTCCATACATTTGCATTAAGTACATGGAGCTGCTGTGCTCTTCGCTGTTCTTCCTCTGGATAAACTTTAGTGGTGGGGAGAGGAGCTGCACATCAGCCAGCTTGGCTTCCTCTACCAAAGGGGGGTTATGTAAAAAGCTGTAACCTATTCCTGAGATTACTAGTCCACCCATTTCCAAATCAAAACTGCCGTGTAAATCTGAATGCAGCTTTTCTCAGGGAGACTTCATGTTAGCAAATGTAGATTCTGTTTACGTTGCTCATTCGTGTATATTCACTTCTTTATATATCAGTCTTTTGAACTTCATGGCACATTGTGTTAGTTTGAATTATGTTTTTATGAAGGTGTTCAGTTTGCCCACTGACCTTGTCTGAGGAACACAATCATTACAACGAGCTTTTAAACTTTGCAGCATTAAAACAACTTGTGACTATATAAATAGCATTAATGTTCTCTCAACGTGAGAGTTTATCTCACATAAACGGAGATGCAAGCAGCACCAAGTGCTTTCTTTTGTACCTTGATAATATTTTTCTCTCAGGTTAAGAGCCCTGTGAAGAACCTCTAGAGAATTATGGAGTTCTTCAAATCCTAGGAGATTCCTTTGTCAAAGCATCTGGACTTTTTAAAGCCTTGTTTCTGTGTACACACGCACCCTCTAAAAACAGTTCCTCACTGCTATAAACCCCACTTTTCTGCAGAGAAAAGAAAAATGATCAGCCCTTCTCCAAATTGGAATAGGCTGTGGGTGTCCCGGTTCCAGTGGGTGTCCCAGTTCCGGTGGGCGCATGCTGGTTGGCCTGCCTGCCTCTTCTCATGGAGGGCATGATGAATTCCATTTGTTCCTCTCTGTGTTACATTTCCTGAGTTCCTTCACAGCTGTCCTCACGAATCACAGCTCTGAACTAATGAAAGGAGAAAGCAGGTGATTTCTTTCTGTGTTAATTGAGAAAAGGTTTCAGGAGAGGAAGTGGTGACTATTGCTGTTGCCTTGCAGGAATGTCAGCTCTGCTGGAGAGGAGGCCCGCAGGAGAATGAGGGAGTGTGATGGCCTGACGGATGCATTGCTGTACGTGATCCAGTCTGCTCTGGGGAGCAGTGAAATTGATAGTAAGGTTTGTCACCTTTGTCTTTTCAGGAGTGAGAAATCCAGGTACTCAGGGTGCATAAGGACTATGAGTGATACGTGTTTGTGAGGGCTGCCTCTCAGCACAGTGTAATTAGCTTCTCTTCTTGTGCTCAGCTGTGTATTTCTGTGTGATCAGTGTTGGTGTATGTCTCCCCATGCAGTGTGCACAGGTAAGCACGTCATCCTCTCACCTGAGTTACTAAGGAAGACAATACGGTACTGGTTGAAGAAGGTAAGTATGTCACGTCCCATGTCAAGTTCACTACCCTGCTCTGCCTCATTTGCCTTATAAATGTCTTTCAGTGCCTGTTGTGAGGCAGAGTTAATAACAGTGAGGTAGGCTTACAAGGCACACGCAGAAATGGGTTTAAATTGGGTAATTAATAGGCAGCCTGGCAGTGCAACCAGCATTACAGTCTCTTTGAAGAGGATCAGTGAAGGCTTCTTCTTAACTATTGTAGGATACGTCTTTATGTCAACGTAACTTCTTTAAAGGTGGAAGACACTGCCTAATTAAAAAGCCTTCAAGCATTTACAAATTGTAATACATTAAAATCTTCGAGATAAGAACAAAACGTGTAGTTTCAAATACATTTTGATTTCAGTATATGGTGCTAAACTAATTACGGTCACTGCTCTAGGGCAGCCTTGGTCTGCTTACAGACCCCTAAGGATTACAGGAGACACCTTTTAGACAGCAAGGCTTTAAAGCCTAGGGAGTTTCCAAATGATCCTTCACAGAGCCATAGGCCTTTGTGGGTGTGTAGACTCTATGGGAGCCTTCTTAGCTTCATCCCCTTCAGAAGAACTGCAACAGGAGCTGTGTTGAAGCTCCCTGATTTGGCTGGACTATCAGAGGGTTTCGCTGGAGCTGAGTGGAAGGTGAATGGAGGAAGGAGGAAGTTGGTTTGTACCCCATCACACAACTCCGCCGCTGCTTTTTCAGCGTTGCCTTTGTAGGTGACACCTGACTGATCTCCAGATAGTTTTATTGTTAAAAAGGCTAAACAAAGAGCATGGTATGCTCCCTGTACTAACAGCTCTTCCTGTTAGTATAGACAGTCCTGTAGATAATACCCTACCTTGGAAAACCTGTCTAAGGTCTCTAGCTGCATGGCATGAAGCAACTGTGCAGTTCCAAAACTCAATAGGGTTTTGCTCATACCTTGCTGCTTTATCCCAAAGTAGAATGTAATTCTAAATAAATTAAATATTTAGATACTGTCTTTAACACTTTAATCAAATTTCAAAGAGTGTGCTATTGATTTTAAAGTTACAAACATCGTTTGCCATGACGGTTGCCCTATTAGACACTTCTGTAATAGTGTTAGTGACTAAAAATTGAGTAAGTGCTCTGGCAGCCTCTGGGAGTGGCAGGGCTCACAAGCACGTGCAGATTGTTGGGTGAAGTCATTCCTCACATTGGTGGAGTTAAGAGTGCAGGAAAATTAGCAGCTTTGCAAGAATCTTAGCAGCACTGTTTCTTATAACTGCAAAGTAAGAAAAATCTATACTAATTCAATTTAAACAGTTAAAAATGAGTAACAGACACAGCTATTGAGGAACAACACTTTCATTTTAATTTGATATGTTGATTTAGAAAGACTAATGACCTTGTGTTTATTACGCTTGGGTTGAAACTGAAAAGGGAATGAGGAATACATGGACCCTGAGAGTTACAGGCTACAGTAGGTCAACAAGGAATGAAGTCTGTCCAGCTGTGCAGCTAGAACCAGTTTTCTTGGCTTGTAGGAATTTGCCTTAGCAAGAAAAGAGTCAGTTGCAGTTGAGCCTTGGTAACAACACTAGCAGTCCTTCGTTCGAGGTGACATTGACCTCGCGGTGGACTTGCCTTACCTCTTTTTGACGTAATGAGAAAGTGAAGTGTGAAAACTATTATTTGTAAAAAGGAGAATGAAAATTTAGAAACCTCATAGCAAAGGAAAGCTTCAACTTCAGCACGCTCTAGCAGTGCTGAAGGGAATGCTAGCAAGAGCAAAGAAAATTGCCTGTGCGGAAAAGTTCAAGTAAAAGAGGAAGCAAGCTGGAAGAAATCTTAGGGGCACAGTGAGGTCTACCAAGCTCTCGGGTGTGAAAGGTGCACTAAGAACGCTTCTGGACACCCAGAATTATATGTATTTTTGCTTGACTGGACATTTCAAGTTAGTACAAGTGTCAAGTGAAATTTCATCTGTGATTAAATAAATGAATATTCCCACATGGATGTGTTCAAGTTCAATGCAATCCCTGAAATATAATGTCATCACAAAAGCTGTGCCAGATGCCTACCTGGCGTGAGCTCACAGTAGGTCAAAGTGAAGCCCTGTCTGCTTGCTTCTCTGGTGAACATGTCAGAGCCTGACAGAGTTGAAAGCCTCCCAGTCATTCCATTCTGGGTCAGTGGAGCAAGAGAGCTGGGAGGTAGCAACCTCGCTTCTTATCTCCATGGAGCTCTGGGAAGAGATGAGCTACATAAAGATAATAAGGACAAACTGGTATTTTTTAACCGTGTGTTCCCTGCCTCCACGAAGCTCATATCCTTCTCATTAGAGATAGTCAAGCCACGTTTAACCAACTAAATGAGTAAGCTTCAAGTCAATCTAAACTGAACTTCTAGACTTGCAGAGACAGGGTTAGATTAGCAGCGTATTTTTCACTCCTGGGTCTTACTCCATTCCTGGATTCCAGACAGTATCTTCTACAGAAGACACCACTATTGAGGGGCAAATAGTTGAAAGGGAAAGGCTACCCACAAGGTATCTGCAACCTGGCTAGAATCACTGAAATCACCAAGAACCTGAGATTTCTAGTCTTGAGGAACTCAGGGAATAGGATCGCTTCATGCTACAAGTACTTGAGAAACAGAACTCTGATCCCATTTCTCTGGTAATTTATATTGCATTTATGGTAGGAAGATGTCATTCCTGTTTAAAAAAACAAACCCAAAGAACAAAATAAACCCAGAACCTATTGCCTTTTCCCCTTTGAAGCATTTTGTGTTCACTGAGGTGGGACCTTGAGTGTGTCTGTATGGGTTCTCCTGGTCACTTTTTACCTCAGCTTCTGCTTCCAATGGAGCTCTGGTGTGAAATTTAGAATGACAATGGCCGGGAAAATATTATCCAGGTTGTTTGGGGTGTTTTCATACAATTTTCTAAATGTCTTGAGCTAAATGTCTTTCTAAATGTCTTCAGCTGTCGTTACATGGGGAGCACTCTGAAATGAGCAGATAAATTATCATGCTGGTATTTCTACTGCTTTGTATGTACGGTGGGCAAGGGCATGGTTTTAACTGGACTTTTTTTCTGGTTTTGTTTTCTTTTGCCTTTTTTTCCCCTATTGTCACCCTTTCTAGACCGTTGAAAACTGTGTGTGCATTTTGAGGAACCTCTCATACAGGCTAGCTGCAGAAACATCTCAGGGACAGCAGATGGGAACAGATGAACTCGATGGATTACTCTGTGGTGATGCCAATGGGAAAGACACAGAGAGTTCAGGGTGCTGGGGAAAGAAGAAAAAGAAAAAGAAGTCACAAGATCAGGTAATGAAAGTTCCTTGTAGCTACGTTGTGAGTAGTCACAGTGCCCATTGTTCAAAATGTATGGAAATACTGCAGTGTATTAAAGTGCATGATGCATAATTTACTTCAGTGAATCAGTTAAGACCTTAGTCTGTGGCTCTGGAGTTAACAAAACAAGTTTGCTTGAGAGAGTTGCATGCTACGTAGTGGCACCTGGGAACTGTACACTGTGTATGCCATAAATACTTCAAAATGCTTGGTCTATGAAAGATTATGGTTATAATGAAGAGTGGAAATACTATCCTTGAGATGTAATCTGCATGTTCTTTGCGCAATGCTTCCACACAGCCAGGTGTGTCTGGAGTAGCTTTGGAGCAACATTAGGCACGTATTTGTATTCCTGTGTGGACCATGCTTAACCTTGTCGCTGCCTCTGCATGCTGAGACAAAGCTGTGTGAAACTGGATCAAGCAATATGAGCGACTGTTAAAGAAGTATGCATGTTCTGATATACCTCACACAGTTACCCAAATAACATTGAGAAGTGCAGTCTCAGTAGTTTCCTCAAGTTATTTGAGGTGTTGCAGGTTTTAATTTCAGATGGGTTACATTTCAGGTTGTTTTGCTCAATTAAAACTTCACGTGTAGGGAATTCTGATGTATTATGGAGAAAGACAGCGTAGCAGTACTCACACTGAACAGTAATGAGAATGGCTATTGGTTTTGGAAGTCTTTCAAATTACCCGTGCTGTCAGCACATAGTTCTCCATCTCTTCCTAGATGTAGTAGTTTCCAATGCCATTTGTCTCTACACCAGTGTGCTCAGAGATGGTTGTTCATTTAATTAAGGAGACAGACACGTGTCTTTTGAGTAAATTATGTAAAGCAGTGGTGAAAATATTCCTGACTTCATGAAGGCAGAATTGTTTTTCTGTAGGAATGTTATAGGCATGGTAACAAGCTAAGATTTGGGGAATGAAAAGCACAGCAGTAAGGCTTTAATGTCACCTAGTTAACTCTGCAATCATTAGATAACTTGGGCTTATTATGATGTTTTCTTGGGATTCTTGTGTTGGGCTACAGCGAGATGAAAAGCACCAGAGCAAACTTAAATTTACCCGATGAAGCAGTCATCATCCCTGTTCCTAAATTAACAGTTCCCACACACTGCACTCGCAGTTCTCAAAGCACTTACTACAACTCGACGTGCTCTGGTGGTGCTATGCTTACCAACACACACTATGTAATGACATTTTTCTTTCTTCCTTTTATAGCCCTTCCATAAATTCATGCTTTAAGCTCTGTCCCACTGACCATTTCAGTGTTCCTGTCGGGCTTCTCTGTATTTTAAAGGTTCTCCATAAAATCTCTGTCTCCCCCAGGCCAAAAAACTCATCTCTTTTGGCTGGTTTCCTTTACTATCTCTCTGCTGCTCCTGGTTGTCTTTTGTCTGTTTCTGTGAGCATTCACTATCAACGTGCAGCATGATAAAAGCATCTTTGGATAGCCTTGCATTTGTCTGTTGGAAGAGTATACTGTATAACGTAAAGTAAAACCACACACACATGTTCAAGTTTACGTTCAATGGACTTTTTATTGATGGAGAAATAAATTTACTCTCTGCAGAACTCATCTTGCACAGAACACTTTGCCTTAGGAACATTAGCTTTTTAAAAAAAGTTATCTTTCTTATTGAATCTCATTTCCTTAAAAACAGAGGCAGGCTACCCCAGCTTGCCATATACCAGTTCCCACCTGTGGCTGTTTTTCAGTTCAGGAGTTTTAAGGAAACCTTGTGAACCTTGTGCAACAGGCGGTATTCTCACCCCAGGCTCCTCGGCTGTCGTTGGCTATGCCTAGCATTTTAAAATCAGTTACCATGTTAACCAGAATGCTGCTAAAAACGAGAGTGCCTGAGGTCATTCAGCAAGATCACCATGCCGGAGGTAGAGGTAACCTGCTGCCAGGTTATCCTCACAAATGGGAAAGTAGAACAGAAGTGTTTCTCATGTACCTCTACCATGATAAGAACAGCATAGATAGAGCTTGTCTCATAACTCCAACCTAGGTAATGGTGAAGGTAATTTTTTTCTCCATTACTTTTGAAAAACTCTCTAGAAAGTATGTAGTCCAGTTATGTTAATAACCCAGATGTTCTTTCTGCTGCTTTGAATCTGTCATTGTCCTGTGGCTTTTCGTGCCCCCAGCAGTTTCATAGCAGTGAAACAGTAGGAGTCACAGGAAATGCAGGTAATTTTCTTCTAGGCTGTGTTGCACTCAGGAATATTCCAGTTCCTGTTTCTTTGGATGTCCAGAAAATCAGTTCTCCTGGTTGCTCCTGTTTTTTTCAGGCAAGAGTCTCTAAAAATAGAGTCATCTTGTATTCCTATGGTTAGGTGGGATTTACCTATTTAAGCTAAGTCCATCAACACTTGCTGAAAGAGGACATTTTCATCACACCAGGTCTCTCTGTGCACTGGCTGCTGCCTGCCTTACTGCCTGTGTACACATTCTTTTACAGTAATCTCATCATTTTTCTGCAGGACTTCTAAATTTTTCCAGATAATGCCTTTCATAATCTCTTTTCAATTGCAGTGTTTAAGCTGTTACCTGCTGCTTGTTCTTGTCCCTCAGATCAGATCCTTGTGCTCTCCTTGGGATGCTATCTTTAGAGTGATCATTCCTTTAAGTGCCCCAGCAGGGAAGCTTTTATGCTCTGAAATGTCTTATAACATCGTTTTGAAGGTCATACTCACGATAGACAGCGTTTTCTATGTAGATAAGAATGGAATCTTCATTGGATGCAATGATTTCCATCATCTGAAACACAGGAAACACTGTGCGCTACCAGGGATTGGGAACCTATGGGAGGGATCTTCAGACATGAAAACATTGAGCTTCAAGCTGCTTTTAACAAATTGTCTCATGTTAGACTGTACAAACTTAGTGACTTGTCAGAAAAGTTCACAAATTCAAAAAGGAGTCTGTCTTTGGGCTCATTATTAATGTCACAGGTAGAGAAAGGGGTGTTCAGCCCAGTATTAAAATTCCAGTCATTTACTTGTGAGTTTTCCTTACTACTTCAGAGTTTCACCTGAAGCAAGGACACATTTCTAAGAGCAGTGATGCTTCAGTACAGGGGAGCAGTTTGCAGTGCTGCCACCTGCCATATTTAATGTCCCCAGAAAATATGTGCTACGGACATAGGTAAAGTTTGATCTTTGGCAGCACGTTCCTTTCTCACACAATAGAATTGATTGGTTTGGTCCTTCAGAAGATGAAGGGAAAGGCAGAGGGGAGTATGTTCACATTTCAGTTCTGAAAGGTCTTTTCCGGTTCTTCTTCAGTCCTTCATGGAGTTTCTGGGTTGTGTGCTTTCTTGATTTCCTTCTAAAGTAACCAGTATGGACATTCATGAGGTGGTCTTTAAATTTTAAATAAGAAGGTTGAACTTAGGTAAAAGCTACGGCTGCTGGATGGTGGTAAAGGAGCCCCCAGTCATTGCTCAATTCGGTGCTTACCTGAGCTCAGACAGGTTTCTGAGGTGTAAGCTTTTTCACACAGGAGTCAAGCCAGATGAGCTAAAAACTTTCTAAAGCTTTGTGATTAAAGTCAGATCTAAGATTGGTGTTATCTATGGAAAACCCGAGAGCAGAACTTACATAAAGGTGTCAGGAAAAAGAAGTGAGATGTAACCGACTTACTGGTATCTCAGACTCCGAGCACTGTTATTGCCTGTTTGTTACAGACCCTCTCCTGCTCACATGAGATTAGCTGTTACTGAGCCTCCATCCTACAAGGGAGAGTGGACTCTCCACCTGGAGAGGCCTTAATTTCCAACCAGGACACTGAAAACATCAACATCTCTGTCGATTCTTCAAGTCGAAACTAATTTTTCCCCAACTGAAAATGTTGCTGCTGCTGTTGTTACAGTCATGGAGACCCTTGGAACCTGTCTGGCTCTGTTCCTATGTGACCTGCCCTGGCTGATTCTGCCTTTGGCGGAGGAGCTGCTCCTAGGTGATCTCCAGAGGCCTTTTCTAGTCCCTCCCATACTGTGATCCTTTGAAGAACCAGGGAGCTGTCATTAATCCTTATTTCATTTCTAGTTATGCAGCCCATTATATTGACTTACATCACTGTTTAATTTCTCATCCCTTCTTGTTAAGAAAAAGCACGCTGACTTCTTGGCTTCATGTTCCTGTCAAGTTCCCCAGCTGTGACGATCCTTGTCAACCTAGAATCTAGCCACAGATCTGATTTTTTGATTGGAAGTGACACTTTTGAAATGTGTCTGACCTTGTCGTTCACCTTCTGTCAGGAGCCTTAAGGTACACCAGCAACATTTAGAATTACATACTGTTAGGAACTGGCTGGCACCGCTCTTTAGTGTGTTTGCCAAATGGAATGTACGTTTTTCAACTCGGGTGAAATAGAATAATAGGATGGATTAGGTTGGAAGACAGCTCTTGAGATCAACCAGTCCCAACCCCCTGCCATGGGTAGGGGTGCCTCCTACTAAACCAGGTTGCCCATAGCATCATCCAGCCTGGCCTTGAACACTTCCAGGGAGTGGGCATCCACAGCCTCCTCGGGAAACCTGTTCCAATGCCTCATCACTCTCATAGTGGTGCCTAAGATCCAATCTAAATCCCCCCCTCTTTTAGCTTGAAACCATCCCCTTTGCCCTATCACTATAATCCCCTGTAAAAAGTCCCTTTCCAGCTTCCCTGTACCCCTTCAGGTACTGGAAGGCAGCTGTAAGGTCCCATCAGAGCCTTCTCTTCTTGAGGCTGAACAGTCCCAATTCCATCAACTTGTCTTCCTAAGAGAGGTGCTTCAGCATCTTCCAAAGAGAGGTCATTGGGCTGGTATGCCTGAGGGCAGCTGAACAGCCTACCACAGCCAGTGAGATATTCAGAGTAAGACATCACTGTCCTCTTAAGGAGCATCTCTGATGAATACTGTTGTTTTGTTATCAAAGGAAACCTATCATCATGTTATACTCCTTAACATCGACTCCACCAATGTGAGATTGTTAGTACAAAATACAGAGGGTGTACTGTACTCACTGAGCTGAAGCCTTCCCTGGTACTAGTACAAGTACACTATAAACATGGGTCTGGGGTTTTTTTCCTTACAATGAGAAAGAAGGTGGTAGATAATTTGCACTGTGGCACAGGGGAGCGTCGATCTGAACATGATCTGTTCCTGCCCCCAAAGTAATGTGAACACTTGGGAAACTTTACTGGAGTCCTCTTTTGCTCAGAAGCCATCTACTCTTATGGTTAATTGTATTCAACCCTGGGTATTTATTGATTCTTGGCCTTTCCTTGTACCAGTTTCAGGAAATTAGAGATTTATATCTCACCCAGGTTACAAGCAGTTTGTCAACTTCAAACTCAAGATAGGTAAGGAAATCCAACTGGAAGGTGGAAGCTTGGCTTTTCTTATTTCTTCCCTAGCATAAGCTAAGAAGATCAATTGCATGCAGCTGTCGTCTTTTTCAGAGGCTCCTGCTACATCCACTGTGTATCTCAGGTAGACCTTGTTGATCATTCCTCATGGCCTGCAACAGTACAGCCTCTGTCACAGTGATTCACTGGGCACAGCTGTTCAGCACTCTCTTCATTTACATTGAGCAGTGTGAATCACAAAGCAACTTCTGCTGTGCCTTAGCCACTGTGTGAGAAAATGAATGCTATTACCATTTGGGGGAAAATACCTTTGTTGCTCAGGCAATTTTTGTCCACACCTTGGTGAAGATCAGGGAAATCTCCTTGCCAGTAGCTTTTCTGCCCTGTGTTGGTCCAGCATGCCCTGCAGCACTTGAGCTGCAGACTCTGTTCTCAGCAATGGAAGCCACCACAGTCTGTGAAGCCTTTCTGTGAAGGGTTAGCTGAGAGCGCACACACAGGAGCAGAGAAGAGCTGAACCATGCAGTAAGGGTGTACATGATGGGTCATTGTTAATTGTTCTGTCCACCTCATTAAAAGCATATTCAGTTCTGTTGCCTCTTATCATAGAATATTGGAATCATCAAGATTGAAGAAANGCATATTCAGTTCTGTTGCCTCTTGTCATAGAATCAAGATTGAAAAAGATCTCCAAGATCATAAAGTCCAACCATCCACCTTACAACCCCTAAGCACTAAACCATCTCTTGAAACACCATGTCTGCCCATTTTCTGAATGCCTCCAGAGACAGTACCTCCCTCTCCCTGGGCAGCCTGTTCCAATACCTCACCACTCTTTCTGTGAAGTTTTTCTTCCTATCACGGCTGGCAGAGAAGCCCTTCTTGTGTTCAGTTGCTTAGAACACACACATGATGGCTGAAGAGCAGCGCTGTGCGTTATCCAGTGGCACTGAATTAATCGCACCTTCACTGCACGTGCATGTGCAGCAGCAGTCACTTCCATCACACAAGCAAGCGTACAGGGACCCTGAGGCATCACGGTAATGCCTCCACAGTAGGTGATAAATGCATGTGGTCGTGCTCAATGTCAGGTATAAGAAGGGCAGGGAAATGCAGTAATTTTTCTCTCTTCTCTTTTAAAAGTTTTCTCAATACTGGGCAGAGTGGCAAAATCACATTAAATATTCATTTATCTGTAAAGATTATTTCTAGTGCTTTCTGTGTAGCAGCACAGCATCAACAACTCTATAGCAGCTGATTTTCAGGATTGCTTGGAATTATAAAGATGTAAATACCCAGCTTTAAAAAGAAATGTTACACCCCCATGCATGCACAAAAGGCACTGGGGAGATGTTAAACGTTCGATGCACTATATCTGCTTTGTCCCTGAAGTAGTGTAGGAAATACCCTGTGCAAACAGTACTCGGTTACATAACGAACCCATAGCTAGCGGAACTGGAATGAAAGGGAGGAAGGTCTGAATTTGTGCCCTTGGCCATAACAAGTCATTCATCGGTGGACTTACTAAGATATGAAGCCTAAACCTGGTGTAAGGTCAGCTTTGCCCTGTAAGGTGTGTTTCTAATTTGTTTTCAAAACAAATTCTTGGCAGCCCAACTGATTTAATTCTGAGAGTTTAAATAAGAAGCAGGTTTGTAATGTATTTTTTATGAGCTGATGAGAAGTCTGTTCTGGCAAGGATAGGGATTCATATGGAGAAAAAAGGAGAACAAAGTTGCATGCAGTGAAAACCACTTACTGGTTTTAAAGGCAGAAATGTATAAAATATCCAAAGGCACAGCCCTCTCACTGCATCGTTTGAAGGCATTGTTCCTCCAGACGGCAATTCCCCTGCAGTTTCTCTGCTACCACTTGATATGGCTGTGAGAGTCTTGCAAACTATTGTTGAGCGCAGTGAGTTTCTCCCTGGACACTGGAGACAGGACAAGGGGTCACAGTCTTAAGCTCCATCGGGGGAGGTTTAGACTTGACATTAGGAGAAGGTTTTTCACTGACAGAGTGATCCGGGTTTGGAACGGGCTGCCCGCGGAGGTGGCTGAGTCACCGTCCTTGGAGGCGTTCAAGGTCAGTCTGGATGAAGGGCTGAGGGGCATGAGCTAGATGGCAGATGTTTAGGTTGACTTGGTTGGTTTTAGGTTGGACTGGATGATCTTTAAGGTCTTTTCCAGCCTCATCATTACTGTGATAAAGTGATATCTAAGCAGCTTTCTGGTTTCCAATAACTGCTTGCTTGAATTAAAGGTCCCCACTAGCTTTCTGCTTCGATGTTCTGATTTAGTTTAGAAAAAAATAGTGGTTGTCCTCAGTGGTAGTGAGCTAGCAAAACCTTGTTAAAAGTTAGCATTAGATAAGATGTGATTGATTGTCCCCTAAACTATATGTAGATTTTTTTAAGTTAGCTTAAATCAAGTTGTCATAGACTCATAGAGTGTATTGGGCTGCAAGAGACCTAAAAGTCAAGCCCCCTACAACATCTCTACCTAGAAGAGATTGCCCAGAGCCCCATCCAGCCTGACCTGGAATGTCTCCAAGAGTGGGGCCTCCACCATCTCTCTAGGCAGTCTGCTCTAGGGATCCCCCACCCTCAGATTCAAGAACCTTTTCCTCATGTCCAGCCCAAATCTCCTCTTTTGCAGCTTCAAACCATGACCCCTTCATCCTATTGTTCCCTACCCTTGTGAATAGTCTTCCTCAGCCTTCTGATAGGCTCATTTTAGGGATTGGAAGATCACTAGAATGTCACTCTGGAGTCTTCTCTTCAGGCTGAACAGCCTCTCTCAGCCTGTCTTCATCAGAGAGGTGCTTCAGCCCTCTGAGCATTTTTGTGGCCTCCTCTGGACACCCTCCAACTGGTCCCCATCCTTATAGTCTTGGTGGCTTCAGAATTGGCCACAATACTTCAGGTGAGATCTCAACAGGGCAGAGCAGAGGGGCAAAACCACCTTTCTGGATCTGCTGGCCACACCTGATGCAGCTCAAGGTGCAGTTGCCCCTCTGGGCAGCAGTTGTACACTGGTGGCTCATGTCCAGCTTTCATCCACTAGTAACCTCAGGATGAGAGATGATGGGCTTTTCCAATGCAAGTGTGGCTTTGTTGGTTGGCTTGTAACTAGCTCCATTAACTGGTGTACGTCTAACCAAGGAATACATTCGGTCTGTGCTGTCTTTGTATGTCTAGTAGGTATTTGATGTTATGATACACATTTTTACCTTCATAATCAGAGCTCTAATCCACTGTGTTGAAAGGTTTACTTTGTGTCTTACCAATCTGGGCACACCAGACATGTAAAAGATTTTATTAAATAGTAAAGGCTTGCTCCTAACAGCAGTATTAAAGTTGTGGATGTTCTGAATCCCTTCTCTGTACAGTGCAAAGAAAATATACGTTATATCAATAGAAATAACTTTTACAATGTCATTGAAAGCACATTTCACACGTTATTTTTGTTTAAGAAGAAAAGAAGTGCTTGAATGTCCTTGTTTTAAGATGTCTCATGCTTAGATTCAAGTACTGTATGTTCTGCTGGAGTGGTAAATCACTGTCTTGGAAGAAAGTTTCTCTTTCTGGTTAGCAGTGGGTTTTGTGCAAGAACCTGCTTGTTGTCCAGCTTTTAGGATTGCACATTTTAGATACCAGAGTGTGGCTACTCTTGTGGCCGAACTGTGTATCTGATGAGGAGAGTCGTGTTTTGTGAGAGCTGGTTCTACTGACTCAGTTGGAGTGCCAGCCCATGCAGCTACCTGGGTTTATGATCAGATGCCCCCAGCAGCAGTCGCATGGAGAGAAGATGGAAGAAGTCGTATAGTTGGGGAAGACTCATCATACTTGGATCTCTAAGGGGATGGAAGGTTCTTGGCCTTGAATTGTTTGGTTTCCCACAGTATTGCTTCATATTGTTGCTTTTCTCCTCATGAGAAGCGAAAGAACACAGAGAACTATCAGGATGTGAAAGAAGAAGATCTAGATTTGCCTCTTGGGATGTGTTCATGTTCACAGGGGCTTTCGGGGTCATGTGAGAAAATAAATGTATTGAAAAGTTGGTTTATTACCTGAGCTAGCTGGAGCACTCATTTCTTCCAATGCTGTAGCTGCTCTGCAAGGAGTGTTGAGCAGGAAATGTAGGTTCTCTATAAAGAATCGCATGAAGTGCTAAAGTTGAGATTGACTGCTTGTGCATACAGATGTAGGTGCTTCAACTGAGGCAATTCTTACCTGTTTTGTTCTTGCTTGCTGACCATGTGATTTATACTTGTCAACAGTGGGATGGCGTAGGACCTCTCCCAGACTGTGCAGAACCACCCAAAGGAATCCAGATGCTGTGGCACCCTTCAATAGTCAAACCCTACCTCACACTTCTTTCTGAGTGCTCAAATCCAGACACGCTGGAGGGGGCAGCAGGGGCACTACAGAACTTGGCTGCTGGGAGTTGGAAGGTAGGAATATTGACCTGAGTACATATTTCTGTTTCAATTCTGAAAAAAAACCCTACAGGTGACAGCAAGCTGGTGATAAAAATATATCTGAATCCTCGTGGTAGTGGAATAACCTTCTGTTTTCACAGAACTGTCTGCAGTCAGATTTGAGATGCTATTTTAAGTCCTTTGAATCCATAGAGTCATGTCACAGCACAAGTCAGCAGACAGCAGTGAAAAGCTCATTGTTCAAGTCAAGTATGAAAACCTACCACTGGAAAAGGCACAGTGGTTTGAGTTGGGAGACGTTTAAGATCATCAAGGGCAATTTACTTGTTAGAACTTATTTATTAGCTTTTAAAATATTTCTACATGTAGAACAAATCAGTTAAATCCAAGTTAGTGGTTGAGCCTGGTTTGCTTTCTGGAGCAATTCCTTCATTGCTTTCATGATGATAAACTGATTAATTGAGTGGAAGTATCAACTACCTAATCCTATTTTATAAATACAATGCATTGATTTTAAATTTATTCTCAGCAGAAATGTCTCTCGTTTGCTTAAAAAGTTTGTGTGTGTGGTAAGTGCTGAAGGTATCTCTTGGGTTTTGAGCAGTCAGGCGATTGTGTGTGATTTGTAAATGCTAGTTAGATGTGCACGTTGATATGTTAGCCCTGACACCAATAAATTACCTTTTTCTCCATTGGAAGTTGGCACATGCAGTAGATCTTTCTTTTTGAGCACTGCATTCCCCCAAACTTACGGGATACCTTTGACTGTTGCATTCGATGACACTTTGAGTAACGAGGTATCTGTGCAGTGATTTTTGGCCTGCAGAGGGCTGTGTATTCGCTGTGCCTGAAAACCATTAAACTTCTATTATTCTTGTATTGTAGAACACACTGGGTTGTGTAATCCTGGCACAGAAACACAGTAGATGTGTTTTATCAGCCTGGGAATGGGTGTAGCCCTCGTCCAAATGAGAAAACAATGCATGTGTATTTGCCAGGAGTGCTAAAACCCAAGCGGTGCCCCTCTCCCGTGTCTAATAAGTCTCTGTTCTTGTCATCCTTTAGTTGGCAGAAGATTACAGGGGGAGGAGGGAAGGCTCCACAGAGCTCTTGGGCAAGTGCCAGGTTAGAAAATCTGGTTTGAACTTTAGTACTGTCTGTGTGGATACCACGGGAAAATCCCCATTGTTCTCGTGTTGCTCAATTTTTCTAAGGATTCACCAATTCCATTACAAGTGATCCGCAGGCACAGAGCGAAT
>VZRI01010679.1:283131-354858 GCA_013397515.1 Upupa epops | reverse complement strand
GAATAGTCCTGTTTGGGGATTACATAAGCATTGATGTTTCTACCTTTTGACCTTTCTTTTCCACAGCTGCAGCCTTCACGATATAAAATAGCTAAATAAAAGATAGAAAACCCTTAGAAGAGTTTTCCCTTATTCCCTAAGGGAAAATGTCTGGTTCTTTAGTTCCTCCTAGAAATTGTGATTTTACAGAAAATGGGAAAAGATCATCTTTTTCTTTGAAATCTTTCAAGAACTTCATGATGGACGAGAAGAGAAAAGCAGCAGACTGCATGACAATAAATAATGTTCCTGGTAATAGCAATAGGAACTCTGATTAATTTTTTTCCCAGTTAGCATTGCTTTGATTCCAGAAGAATCCCACGATGTGTGAGGCAGCTAGTGCTGCAGGCATGCTCACAGAGTTATAAAGAGAATGGTCTCTTCTGGAAAAAAACAGAATGCAGTCCATATACTTGTATAATTCTGTTCACAGTCATGATGAGGCTGCAAAGGACCTTAAAGATCATCCAGTCCAACCTAAAACCAACCAAGTCAACCTAACATCCAGATCCTGCCACTCAGCACCTCATCCAGCCTAACCTTGAACACCTCCAAGGACGGTGACTTGACCCCCTCCGTGGGCAGCCCGTTCCAAACCTGGATCACTCAGTGAAAAACCTTTTTCTAATGTCAGGTCTAAACCTCCCCTGATGGAGCTTAAGACTGTGACCCCTTGTCCTGTCTCCAGTGTCCAGAGAGAAAAGACCGACCCCTGCCTGACTCCAACCACCACAGAGAGTGTGTAGCCAATGCCACTGTGAAGGGAAAGTGATCAGTTAAAAGATGCTTGATTTATTTTCTTTTAAACAAAAAATGATGTAAGAGATCTAGAGAATGTCTGACACCAAAAAAAACCCCACCCCCAGCCTGTGTGTTTCTAAATCCCCTAGACTGCTTTCAAAAATTCCTAACACAAAAATCTGGAGTTCTGAAAAATTCCAAACACAGTGGTAGACATCTTTAGGAATTAATAGCTGAGAGTGCTCATTATCTCAGCGTCTCGTGGACGCACACACATAAAATCAGCATCTTAACCTGTAGGAGGTTGTCACTATTTCAGTTGCAGGAATTCCTTCTAATGCCACGAAAAGAAAATGGTGTGGCTTTAAATATTTGCATAGAATTCTTCTGCGTAAAGATAATTCAGACCCAAATCTTGCAAACCCATCTGCAAACTAAACTTGGGGGGTGTTTTTATACTAACTAATCCAATAGCTGGTCTATGCCTTTATTATTAGAACAAAAACAACACCTCTGTTGCTAAACCAGGAGCATATTGGTGACAAATGACAGTTTATCAATGTAATGAGATAATAACTTGAGTTCTGAAGAAGAATATTTCCAATGTGATAGTTTTTCCCAGGACTGATCCCATCTGTATTATCTTGACTTTGATGTATATTCTGGTTCTGAAGAAGATCATCTAAATCAAAAAATAGAAATAAAAATCAATGCAACTACGTTCTTCATCAAACAAAGTTGAAATTTTCTTGAGTAAGTAGAGATTTTTCCTTCCCATTAGGTATCAGCTTTCATCGGGAGCTTTGCTGCCCTTTTTTTTTTGCCACTTAATCTGGGATTAACCAAGTTTGTGCAAAAATAAAAATAGGCTTGCTGACTCACTCAGCTGTGTTCAGAAGATGCTGCCTCATGAAGAAATTTTCCAGAGTGTAGCACTTCAAACCCAGTGTCCTTTCTACAACCCCATGTTGTTATTGATTTTACTACCTTGGACTTTAAGAATTACAAGGTACAAAATTAGAAGACTCATCCTGTAAAGGGAGGCTCTGTAGGTCAGTATTGACAATCAAAGTCACAAGTTAATACTCTGTGTATTGCTGCATCAGTCTGTGTGGATCTGACAGACGTAGGCTGATGGCGTTTTATCTGGCAGACACATTTCTGCAATTCCTGTTGCTGTGACCTTTTAGAATCACAGGACAGAGGTTTAGAAGGTACCTCTGGAAGTCATTTGGTCCAACCTCCTGCTCCATCAGGGCCACCAAGAACAAGTTACCCAGGACATATCTGATGGTTTCTTAGACACAGGCTCTGGTGGTGGTGCTACAGTGGCTTATGTTGGAACAGGTAGCACCGGCTCTGGACCTTCGTAGTCCCTTCTGTGCACTTTTTGGGCTCTACAAACTTCTCTCATCTCTTGTAATGACAGGTTGACCAGTTAATCTTCTGAGTGTCTGTTAGTTCATAGAATCATAAATTATTTACATTGTAAAGACCTTCAATTAATCATTAACCCAGTGCCCTGACCAGTAACATCCTAAGCATCACATCTACAAATCTTTTAAACATCTTTGAACCTTCTAATTTTCCTGCTGCGTGATCTCATTACATTCTTGTAGTCCTTCTGAGTTGCCTGTTCCTGCTAAAGGTCATAAATTCTCCTTCCTTTATGCAGGATTGCATCTCTCTGTTCATCTAGGCCAATTTTTTTCCCTCTGGCTCTTTTTTCAGCACACGAGGACAGCCTGCTCCTGTATCTTTAGGGTCTCTTCCTTGTAGAATATCTGTCCTTCCTGGACTCCTTTGCCCTTCAGGGCTGTCCCTCAGGAGACTCTGTCAACAGTTCTCTTAGGAGATGGGCCAAACTCTGCCCTGCAGAGACCAGTTCTGCTGATAGTCCTCCTCCTTTAGCTTCTTAAGACCAGAAACAAGTACTGCTCTGTTTAATTCTTGCAGTTCCATAAAGCCGTGGCATTTCATACTTCTTTATGCCTCATTTCCTTTCACTTCCATGTTTGATCACGCGCAGCAGGGAACGATAAGGCTCTGGCTGGACAACTGTGTGTCCCTGCCTTTGATCCCTAACAGGTACAGTACCCATGTGAATGGGGTTTTTGGGTCACTGGCCTGATCTCTTGCGGTTGCTAGATGTGATCTCTGTCTTTTTTTATTAGGCAAGCAACTAAATTTATTTTTTTAATTCCATCCTAGAAAAATCTGAGCGTCATGGGAGCAGGAGCTCCATTAACTAAATTATTAGATAAAGGAAAATGAAAGCATGAAAGGGACTGATTCAGCCACAAGGTCAGTACAGCTACTTCAAAGAATGGTATGAAAAGAGTTTCAAGCTCCTTTCCATCTAAACACTTGCAGATAATGAGTAATTATTGTCTAAAGCTGCAGACATCTGGGTTATCAATCTTACTCTTATCAGCCAAGGACATATTGTGGGTTCTTTGCCAGCCTTTTCCAATGCCTCCAGTTATTTACATATTAACTCTTCGGGGCTTCCATGGGCCGTTCCACGGGAAAGATTTTTGGATTACAGTGAAAAGGGTTACATTCATTTTCTCCATTATTTATGAATATTAATATTATAAATCCTTATGGCACGGGATGAAGGCCACTTATAACACATTATGTCATCAGCAAAGGCAAACTTCTACAATAATCAGAGCCTTATTCTGTTCGGATTATTTTCTGCGTGGCGTTTCCAACCCTGTAGGTGAAGCAGTATTAAGTAACACAGGGAAACATCCTGGCACTAGAGACTGGAAGACAAGGTTGAAGGGACAGAACAGTATTGGGGAAGCAAGACTTGCTGCTGGAAACACCTGTATCAATGATGCCATCAGAAGACCAGCGTGAACATGAGTTTGTGGACTGGGAGCACAGTAGCTCATGGGAAATGCCTTCTCAAAGTAATCCCTTGTACTCGGCCAATTTGCTTCCTGTAGTACTCAGCCATTTCTTCCCATGAGATGTGTCACTGTTGTCCCAGAGCCTTTCTTTGTCAGTGTTGCTAGGTTTGCAAAGTTATTTTGATGGCTCTCAGGCAGTTTTGAATACACAGTTCATAGTTGTGTTGCATACCCGAGAATGTAAGAGGCGTGAGGGCAGTTCTTCAGAACCTTACCATCCTCAAACATTTAAGATACCTTCTGTGAACACCAATTTAGGGTTTTATTAATTTATTCCCACAATTATCCATCCGAAAGATTTTTTTTCCTTTCTCTTTAAATTTGATTAAGATCATAGAGTAAGAGGATGGTAACCAGTTAATGCTTTCCTCTTGTCCCAGCTGTAGAGACCTTACCAGCCCATCACATGGGATTGTTTCTGCAAACAAAACACTGCAGTCGGGGAACATGAAGTCCCCAGAAAGTGCTCACTGGCCTCAGAAATTGCAAAAAGCTAATAAAAAGTTTGGAGCCTCACTCTTTGCCAAGCGTTGGGACTTAGCTCGGTAGCGTTACGTGAGTAAACTAGACCTGCCATTTTCTAAATTGAATGTAAAAATATTCTCCTTTTTATCCAGATGCTTACGCTGAGTATTATCAGACCAAGGGGAATATTGATCTTTGAGTCCTTGTTCATCTTTGCTTATTCAACAGGCAGTTCACTTCCTTGGCCTGTACCAAACAGTCTCTTTCTAAGCCTCCCCTTCTGAATTAAGAGTGTCTTTCTAATCTTCCTGGTTCTGTTGTTAATTCTGTTTGTTCTGCACGCCTGAGTTGGATTTCATTTTGTGATTCACATCTCAACAGTTCTCCTTAATATTCAATTCCATCTTTAATATTCAATTGGGCAGCTTTTTAGTCACTGTAGCCGTGAAACGCTTGGTCAAAACGAAGGCATGGGATGCTGAGATACCCTGGAGGTACAGCAGTTACACTGGCAGGAAGTGGAATCCATTCAAAATATCAAGTGTATACAATTGTTGGTAGTTCTTGGGGAGATGAGTTGTATCTTGGTGGGGTTTTCTTTTTGATTCTTCTTTAGTTTTAGTTTGGTCTCCTGTTGTGGTGCTTCATAGGAGAACAAAGAAAACCACGTCAAACATTACAAGCATTGAGCTGCCTAAATGCTTCCCAATTTTGCTAAAACAAAAAAAAAAGAAAGAAGTTTTAGCTAAATGAATTCCTCTTTTGTGGAGTTTCAGAGTAACGTGATCTTAATCCCTAGAGGCATTCAGCTCTGGGAAAAGTCCTTTATTATGATAACTGTGACAAACTGAAAAATCATTTTCTGCTTTGCTGTAGTTTTCTGCTTAATTACTGTGGCAAAAATAGAAAAGGAACCAGTAATGGAAGTGGACAGAGAGATGCTCTCAGTCCTTTCAGAGTGATGCAGACTAGTTATGCCCTCTGAATTCAATTATCTGCGAGAAGTATTCATGCACAGATTGCAGCTCCTGTGCTTGTCTCTGATAATTTAGCCACAATCTGATGCAACAATAATGATTCTATTTTTTGGCTTCTTGTTCCCTCTGAAGTGTTTGCTGTTCCCATAGGAGCCTTTTGCTATTACAAACTGAACAGTTATTTGATCACTGACACTGCAACTGATGCGTGGAGTAGTGGGGTGATTAAATATGTCGGCAGAGCACCTTCTCTACCTACTGATAGGCAACAAAGCCTTTGTCTCTTCTTGATGATGTTTCATCTCTTCGCCTTTATCCTTCGCTGAGCTCATATTAGCAGTTGACCTACAATGTGGAAGTGTCGGCACGTTTCACGATGGCTTTAGGGAAACAAAAGTATCATCATTGTATGCAGGAGCGAATTGGTTTTTCCATTCTTGAAGGAATAAAAAAGCCATTTTGAGGCATCTCCATGTGAGCGTTCCCAAAATCCACCCAGTACAGAGTAATTGCTTCCAGAGGCTTGTACTAATTGGCAGCTTAAGGGAAGAGACACAGACAGTTACTGCCACTTTGCACGGAGAAAGTTCTCCAGAGACTGTTGAAACAATTAGTAGATATTTTTGTCTTTCTGCCTAAGGCACGTGGCTTAAAATCACAGATGAAATGATGGCAAATCACACATTGAAGAGTCTGTGAACTTTTCCCAAAGCAGGTGACATCCTGCAGCAGAGAGAGAACTGGTAGTTTGGGAATGTGCAGGGCTGAGAGGAGGTTTCATACATGGTTTTCTCTTTCTGGCGCTGTTTTATGTATGTGTCTGCCTGTGTACATGTAGAAAACATTACGTCTGACGTTTTCCCCTGTGAAAACTTTGGAGCTGGGGTTTTATTCGTGATCAAAGTAATTGGTTCATTACAGATGCTGAAGGTTTGCATCTCTTTTCTTCAGCAAGTAGGTTTATATTTCCTGTATTTTTCATACTGAGTTATTTCAGCTTTTCCCCTACAACATCTTCTACTCTCTCTAGGGTCGCAAAAACCCCACTATTTCTTAGTTTGTTTCCTTTAAACTTTGGTTTTGGAATGGATGATGAAAATACTACAGTCCAAGAAGTTTATTGGGAACCTTAGCTTCATAAAGCAAGTTGTGTTTTCCCTTGGTACCGGACTAAAAAAAACCAAAGGAAAACTGTTTACTGATGTTTAATAATGATTTGTTTTTCTAGTATAGTGAATAATCTCTAAGATCATTTTAGATTCTCTCTGGTATTGGATTTGAAAAAAAAACCAACCAACCATTAATACCTCCCTCTCTGATTGCCCACGTAATAATCCCTGTTGGAAGCTCTACTGCTGTCTTGTACTTCTGCAACAAGCAGCAGCACCTTTGACTATATTGTCTGTGACTTTGCGCTCTCGCGTCAGCCAGACAGCTTCTCCCTTCTCAAAAATAGTCTCAAAGCAAGTGTGACCTCTCACTCCAGCAATCACCTCGTGAGCACAGCACACACAGCAGGGGCTTTTCCAGAGAGAGGTGTAGAAAAGGCATGAGCGGCAGGAGTGGTTAAGTGCAAAGAGCTGTTGCTTTCAGTAGTCCCAGAGGCAGGTGAGAGTGTGTTTAACTAGCAGGTAAATATATTTGTTATTAAAACAGAAGCTTAAACATTAATTCCTTAATTCATTTAATAATAACCATTAACGTGGTGTTTCCGTAGCATCTGTTATATTTAGTATCCCAAAAAATCAAGGTATGGGAAAGATTACTTCTGAGCAGGTGCTTTATGTTCAGCTCACTCAATCTTAAGACGTGTTGTGGGTTTTTTTAGCTGGTGATCATCGTATGAACTGGTTCACCCTGTCACAGTATGACAGTGGTTAGAAGGGACGTCTAGAGATCATCTAGTCCAAATAAATGAGTTGCTATCTCTTTAATTGAGCATCTCAGCTGCGGCCATGGTGCTGTTGGGTTGATGGTTGGACCTGAAGATCTTGGAGAGCGGTTTCCAACCGTAACAATTGTGCGATCCTGTAAGTAGGAGTTGTATGCAGAGGATAGGCTGCTCTAATGAACAAGCATGCAATGAGTGTGCTTACCTCTCCCTAATACTTTTTCTCATGGAATTTGTTTTGACTCTCTCTATTGATGGATGAATGCTGTTGCCGTGCAACTGTTCTTCAAGCTGTCATCTAACTGCTCTTTGATCGTTTGTTGAGAGAGAAGGGTCATCTTGATTTAAGAATTCTAAGGTTTGTCATCCTAGTTCCTGAAAGACATGAAATGTTTCAAAAGTTAAAGGCTTCCAGAACTTGCTCTTCACCTTACAGGTGCAGGATTGCCATCCCTGCCTTGGCTCTAAAAGAAGGAGAAGCTCTGCTTCAGTACCTTCCTTTCAGTTATCCGTGCAATAGCATCAGTCTGAGCTTTAGGAGAATTCCATGGAAGAGTTCAGGATGTGGGAAGGAACAGATGCCTAGTAGCTGGCATGTTTTAAGCTAGGCTATGCTGAGAAGACCTGCATGTCCTTCAGGTGTCCGATACTCACAGTGGAATGAAAAAGAGGGTGGTATTGTTAGTCTTCCATCACTTCAGATGCTGCAAACCCCAAGCTGTGTATTATAGGATGGCTCATAGCACAGATCCCATCTGTGGAGAGGTTCACTGGTTTTTGAATGATTTTTTTAGAAGTAAATGACTACATTAATCACTTCTGCTAACAAACTAAAAGGATATTCAGGTGGGAACACACTGCTTTGCTCTGAGACAAAGACAAGAGCACACGAGTGGTCACATGCCCAGCTGCCAAAGGGGAAATGCCTCCAGGCTTCTCTGGCACGATCAACCACTGGACTTGGACTTCTCCTGCAGGCGCAGGGTACATGCAGACTGGCACAGCATAGGCCTGCTCTTCCCTCTTACATGAATCTCCTTGACATACAGCAGTCTTCCAGTTAGGACTGCTATAGGTGCTAAAACCAGACATACTGTTGGTCCTATTTTTCTTTCTGGACAAGCTGACATTCACGTGAGGTGTTGTAGCAGCATTTTCATGTTTTTAGACTGAATGGTCCTTACAGTCTTAATAAAGACATACCTGTACCTCTTGACCATGTTATAGATAGAAATGATATTGTTTCAGCAGGGAACAAGGTTTATGAGGTGTTGCACGGGAAATGCTGATGCAAAGCCAGTGGTCTGCACTCTTGGGCTGTACAAATGTCACCAGGTATGCTAGGAGTAGGCAATTAATCATCTCATGTCCCTGCCACCGTAGAAAATGCGTGCAGATTTGCAAATCAAGTGATTGCCTAGCATCATAAACGCAATTATTTCCTCTCTTTTGATTTTCATCCACATGCATCTGCTGCCCCTTGCTCCGTATCTGTTGTAGCCGCCAACGCCTTGCTTCCTGCACTGGTTTGTTCACGTTTTCTCCCTGCTCTCCCCTGTGTCGTTACAGTGGTCAGTGTATATCCGTGCTGCTGTCCGCAAAGAGAAAGGATTGCCGATCCTGGTGGAGCTGCTCCGAATAGACAATGACCGGGTGGTATGTGCAGTTGCTACAGCTTTACGAAACATGGCCTTAGATGTCAGAAATAAGGAGTTAATAGGTATGTTCTCTCCGAATAACCTATTCTGTGGGCTGGGGGAATTTTTTCAGTTTGTAGCTGTATGAGTGGAATGAAAAGAATTATTCTCACATTTCCAGCACAGTTTCTTTAATTATTGCTGTAATGCATCGTACTGAGATTTGATATGGCAGCTATATGGCCAGGAATTGTTAAATTAATTAGGCATCATCCAGCATTTCATGATCTGTTCTAGTGTGATCTCTGGTAGAAAAGCTGCGACTTTTTTCTGCGTTAGCAGGAGCACTCTTATCTTCCAGATAAGGATCTAAGCAGAGCAGCCACTCCTGATCATCCAACTACCTATTGCAAGGAGACATTTATTTTGGAGTTATGAAGTGACAAATCACAAATACTTTTAAGACACTTCCAGGTGTTTACTGAGCAGATTTGTAGCTCCAGCAAGAGAACTGGGAAATGCTCAATTCACAAGCATGCAGACAGTTAAGGAGTAGGACAATATTTACATAAACCATCATTGCCTGTGGATTCTAATGGCATGCTAAGCAAATATCCTGAGGTATTGGGTTGGTTTTGATGGGCTTGCTTTAGCTCAAATTCATCCAAACACTATGGATCATCAAACTTTTATTTTGATGCTCGTAGTAGTCACTCCTTTGATTATGAACTATTCCAAGTCATGACAAAAGTATTTCTGTTTGTCTGTACACTAAGCATATATTTAATTAATTCTTGCTAACGTGTTAATTTGTTATCATTGCAGCTTCTCCCCTGCTTTTACTTGCAGAACTCCACAGATACTTTAATGACAACGTTCTATTATTTGTATCTGGTGCTATCTCAGGGTTAGGGTTTCATTACAGCAGTGCTCTGCAAGTTGTTAAAGCAGTCACTCCAGTGTTGTGCAAGCTAAGGAGATTTTCACTGACAAAATGGTGTCCAGCAAAGAGGTAGAGGCTGGTGAATAATGTCAACGTGCTGTGATTTCACAGGGATTGAATTCAAAACTCAGCCATTTCAGCTGTGATTTTTATATGTTCATTTCTTTGGGTTTCATCCTTGAGCTTCAAAGAACCAGCACTAACAGTCAGTGTTTGTCTGTTCCTGAATGTTTTGTAGGAAACAGGGTACATCCCAGTCCTGGCTTTCATAAATGCTAAACGCCAGGGCGAGTGCTCAGGCATCTCAACTCATGTTGAGATGCAGGTGATTCCTTGCTTTTCCATGTATTCTACCATGCCTTAGCACTTGTTATGGAAAGGAAGACTCATAATGTGCTTTTGCAGGTTAGTCACTCGAGCATCTTTCTGCCTGAGCAGAATCAACATTCATCCTAACCCCTTGCATATTCTGTTCTTGTGGTGACAAACTACCTCGTGAATTGGAATTTGCCCCTTAAGAAAACATCTTTTCATGGTGAACTTCCAACTGCAGACGTGTAGTGCTGAGTTGTTCAGGGATTTTTAGTGCATCTGTAAAGCTTTTCAGTGGTACTGTGCATTCCCGACACGCAAATTTTTACCAAAATGTGCTAGAAAATGAAATCTTTCTTTCTGCTGCTGCCAAGCCACCCATAAATCGATGTGAGGCATCATTTTATCAGAAATCCAGCTAAAATCCAGACTCACCTGTGTTGAACTACACTTTCAATAAAACCCACTTTCAAATAGCTGGAAGTTTCGTTCTGGACTCCATTGAATTAACCAATGTGTTTGTTTTTTCACACAGATCTATCAAATGTTTTGTTATCTTTAAAGGTTGATGACAGGTTTGTCGTATAATTTGTCTAAGCCATCCTCATAACAGCATCTTCTTTTATTCATAGTGAGGTCCTCTTCCTGGCTTTTGTTTCAGATATACTTCCTGTCTTTAAAAGGACCCTCTTCTTTCTCCTTATCCATCCCTTCTGCATTGTGCTGTCTTTCTCCAGGGCAAGACAGCAGGCATATTCAAATTTCTCTATGCCAAAATTAAACTGCACACAAATACGGTAAACCTGGCCTACTTAGTACAGGCACTAGATAAACCAGCACCTGAGTGTCCCTCCTTAGGTGCAGTGCCCAGATGCAGTCCTGGTCACAGTCAGACCACATTCATTTTCCACTTGCCCTCAGAGACTCTCATCTCCATGCAACAGGACCCACTCTGTGTTGCTTCCCAAGCGTTAACCCCATGGAAGGGGCTTCTGCCTGCAGTGCCTCAGCTGAGGAAGGTGGTGCTGTGGGCCTTGAAAAGACCCGTTACTGACACTGCTCATTTTGCTCTTTTTGGCTTCGTCAGTGTCTGCCACACAGCATCGCTGTGTCCCTCTGCTGCTCCTGCATCCTCCTTCTGTGCTCTGTGATCACTGTCAAAGGCTTCGTTTCCTTCCTCAAAGCAGATTCTGCTCCACTAAGCTCCTCCATGGGTCCAGTAATCTTCTCCTAACACCACTAGATGCCTGAGTTGAACAAGAATGTATTTCTTTTTTGCCTTTGATTATTGACTTAGAAGTAAAATGCTTTCATCCCATAGGTAGTTTTAAGAGCAATAAGCTCTTCCCTCGGCTTCCTTTTCTCCAGGCTGAACCGCCCCAGTTCTTTCAGCTGCTCTTCGTTAGACCTGTGCTCCAGTCCCTTCACCACCTTCGTTGCTCTTCCTTGGACCTGCTGCAGCACATCAGTGTCCTTGTTTTGTTGCAGTGTACTCCAGCAACGTTCAGTGCCTTTCTGATTCAAACACCTTCTACACAGACCTCTGGGCTTTCTGTGGATCATCTGAGCCTACACAGTAGATCTGTGTCCTACTTTAGAGGAACAGTGCTTTCCTCACTGGAGTTTCCTAGCCAGCACTAATGCGGCAGCTTCCCTGCTGGCTGTTCCATCTCCTTGCTGAGAGAAGGATTTCCAAACTGGGATTTCCCATTTGATCCTGCAGAGCAAGCCAGGTTCATATTTCTTTTTGCTGAAACACAGCCAGCAGTTTTCATCTCTGCTGCCATCCATGACCTCTTTAACAACAGAAAGATAAACCCCCAACGACAGCTCTTTCACAAAAGAGAATACGAAATGTGCAGTTAATTGGAAATTGACTTGCTGTTCTGCCTCACAAGGGGTCCAGACTGCTCCTGACTGGGAAGTCCTAAAAGGATGAATCTCTGTCCCCCAGATTTGCATTTACATTGTTCTCGTGTGCAGATGGCATTTACCTTTGATTTTAAATGACAGTTATTGTGGCATTTCAAAGTGAAGTAGATGGCCTTTCTCAAGACTTTTCGAGCTTGAGACATCTGTCACTACTCTTGTACAGCAGAACATGTACAATGTAGTGTTTGCCCTCTCTCTGTGCAGTTTGGAACATGTGTTAGCATCGCATCTCATACCGTTTAGTGATGAGGCTGCAGGGGTTGTTGAGTGAATGCGGAGCTGGAGGTAACATCTATCAAATTCCAACGCACAGCTTCCTGCTTCAGGTCTTACTATTGGTTTTTCATATCCTGACCCTCTTCTGGGTCAATGTTGATTGGGAGGATTATCACAACTACTAATTAAGAGCACCATTCTTTGTCTTGATCTGTATTTTTATGGTTAAACAGATGTTTCTAGAGACTGGAAGTCACCCTACTTAAGAAAAGAAGGCAATTCCACCAGAAGACTTTTGCTGACTTCTTGTCCTGAGCTGAAGATATGTCTTATGTGTCTCTTCCTTTAAATGACTCTTCCTTTAAATAAGTAGAGAATCCATGTGTCTGTTTAGGACTCTACATTCAAGGGAGTTTGACGAGATCTAGTTAAGTGTTGGATTACTTGAGACATTGTTCTTGTGGCTATTGCTGTAAAAGTAGTATTCAACTGAGTGAAGTGAATGGTAACACTTCTGCTACTTTCACAAGGTTTTGATTCAAGTCCTGAAGGAGGACCTGCTTCGGGGTCTATATTTTCAATAGTTACTCTTGAGGTGGGGACTACAGGGTGTCAGTACTGAATTATTCTCAGTTCTCTACTTCTCAGTTGGTAATTCAGATATGAGATGTACCTGATGTTCACAGACAGCACTAAGCAGTAATTACAGCATCACTAAATGTGGTTTGGAACCTGCTTAATCTTACTGTGAGTCTAAAAGTTCATCATTCCATATGAGATACCTGTCTTAGGCACTGTTATAGCTGACTGGAAGAGACACTCACAAAAAGTGAGGGTGGGCATGAGGAAAAAGTTCTGTAATCTGAGGGTAGTGGGTCGCTGGAACAGGTTGCCTAGAGAGGTGGTGGAGGTCCCATCCTTGGAGACATTGATGGGGCTCTGAGCAATCTCTTCTAGTTAGAGGTGTCCCCACTTCTTAGATGTTGAACTAGATGACCCAGTGCAATCTGTGATTCTATGATTCTGAAGCGATTTATTGTATCTAATGTGATAAAATGGATCTCACTCTATATTACTGTCTCACCCTTGTTGAGTGATGAAATAATTCTGAGGTGTGTACAAATTACCACTGAGTATAAGCCTTGCCATCTCATGAGCAGCGTGCATCTCTTTGGGCGCCTGGAATTGCCTGTGTTTATTTAAAAGTTTCATTTCTAAACTTGAGAAGGTTTGATTGAAATGCATACCAACTCTAACGAATCATTAAATTCACAGAGTAATTAAGGTTGGAAGGAACCTTAGGAGATTGTCTTGCCCAGCCTGGCACTCAACGTAGAGTCAGGTATGTTATTTCAAAGTGTGGTATCGATTTGCCTTTGGAAAGACTTGGTTTGACCTGTTAGACTGGAAGCACAAGTATTTGAATTCTCACAGCAGCGTGTGATTTTCTGGACTGTAATGGCAGCGTGAGTTTCTCCTTTCTTAGAACACGGCCACGTTTTAAGACTGTAACTTGGCTTCGCTATCAGCAATAAAACCAAATAAAAAGTATTTAGTTTTGAAGTTACAAGAACAGCAGCTACAAGAATTTCCAACTCCTAGTAATGTACATTGATAGAAAATGGGATGGATTGGGAGATGACTCAACCAAATATTCAGCTTTCATCCCACTTGGAGAGTGTGTGTGCAGTTTTTCTCTCCTTTTTAACTGCGAGCACTTCCAGTTTCCTCACACAGACATCCACAAGGCTCTGATTGATGCTGAATTTTTTATTGAATTTTTAATAGGATATAAAGTATTTTAGTCAGCGGAATGTTGAACAGACATAACTTCACAATGCACAGGATGCCAGAAAGTATTAATCAGCAATCACGGACATTTGTCCAGAAGGAGGTGAGGACAGAATATACACTGCAGTTTGTTTAAATTGTGTCAGGTTTTGTTGGACAGAATTTGTTGTGTTTAATGGTTGAGCTGTGCAAAATCTATATTGCAATAAACAGATACCTCAGTGAGAAGAATCATAGAGTCATTAGGGACCGGAAGGGACCTCGAAAGATTGCAAGAAGCTAATGCAGAAAAAGGGTGATGTGATCGTGTATAATAGCTGGTGCTTCTTATTCTGTGTCAGGGAAGAGAAAGGTGTAGATTAAGGTGGTGAATGCACAGTTAAGCTGTGATGGTTTATAACACCTTTATGGCAAAGTCCAGACTCCTGGCTTCTAGTGCCATAGACATAAGAGCGGAGAAGTTAAAACTGATAATATTTAACTGTTAAGAATGTTTTTGAATTACAGTGTAAAGGCCTTGTGTCAAGAAGTCATTGACATGTCATGTGCGTTCAGACACTTACACATCACCTTTTGCTCCACTTTATCTCAATAGATTTTAGACAAGCAGACCTGGTAGTTATAGAGGTAGAAAGGGTTTGCTTCCTCAGTCATTTCATATTAAATAACTTCCTCAAGCGAAGGGATTTAGGGGAAGAAACAGGATTCATAAAACCTAACTATAATTTGTAGTATCAAAGTCAAGATTAGCAATTTCAAGACTAGATGTTTTGAATTTTGCACCTCCCTATTTTTTAAGTATGGCTGTCGACATTTGGAGGGATTTTTCTCTGCCATGAACCAGTCATGTTTCAGCTAGGCAGGTGCTTATAGACTGTGCATAGCAGTAAAAATGCCACCTCTAGTGTTTAAATCCACTTGTCGCTATTACCTGAAGTCTTGTAACTCTTAAGTCCTGGGTGAGAACCTAGTGCCTTGATGGGTAACTTTTGAATGACTGAATAAAAGTAAGTAATATCCTTTTAGAAGTTGTTCTGATAATGCTGATATGAAGAGGAGGCTGAGCAGGGACCTCATTGTCCTCTACATCTACCTGAAGGGAGGTTGTGGAGGCATGAGTGTTGGCCTTTTCTCCTTGATGACTAGCAGTATGACAGAACGAGGGGAAATGGTCTGAAGTTGAGGCAGCAGAGGTTTAGATTAGATATTAGGAAGAAATTCTCTGCAGAAAGAGTGGTAAGGCACTGGAATGGCCTTCCTAGGGACGTGGTTGTCACCATCCCTGGAGGTATTTAAGAACTGTGTAGACATGGTGTTTCACTACATGCTAAAGTGGCAGGCATGGAGGGGTTTAGTTTGTGTTTTTAATCTCTCAAGTATTTAGGTTTTTGGTTGGTGTGGGTATGGTTGGACTCGGGGATCTAGTAGATTCTTTCCAACCATGAATATTCTGTGACTGCCCTGCTTCCCTTTAATTTGCTGTGTGGGCTTTGCAGGGGCAACTACTGCAAAAGCACTACTGTCAGACAGAACAACAGAGATAGCTGGATTCCCTCTCAGGCCTACAGTAATGAACACCCCTTTCACAGATCTGTCTTGCATCATAGTACTAAGTCAAAGGAACACAACATTTCATCTCTATAAAATAAGATCAAAATCATAGAACAATAGACTGGTTCAGGTTGGAAGGGACCTTAGAGATCATTTACTCCAGTCCCCCTGCCATGGACAGCAACACCTCTCAACGGGTCTTGGTTGCTCAAGGCCTCATCTAACCTGGCTTTGAACACCTCCAGGGAGGGGGCAGCAACAACCTCTCAAAGGGATCAGTTCCAGAGTGTCTCTACCCTTGTACTGAAGAATTTCTTCCTAAGATCTAGTCTAAACCTACTTTTCTTCAGTTTAAAAGCATTTCCTCTTGTCCTATTGCTAAACGCCCTTGTGAAAAGTTCCTCTCCAGCCTCCCTTTGGGTTCCCTTCAGGTATTGTAGTTTCCCTTCAGGTATGTCAGTCTTCTCAGTGAAAAAAAAGCAGACACATTTATATTTTCATCACTTTCTACCTTGTAGAGAAGAGCAGAACCAAACAGAAGTTGCTTGTGTCAAACAAAATGCATCGATACTGTGATACTGTGATACTGTGAACTAGCTCGTACACTTAGTTGTTTCCATCATTTAGTCTGGGCTTTAGCATTAAAGGCTCTTTTTTTCAAATAACTTTATTAAAACTTCAAATATCCTGTTGATTGCTGAAAGTGGAGTAGTGGTCTTATGCTGCAGCCTTTACAAGTGAATTCTGGTTCATGTTGGATCTTACCTTGCACATAGTTTCTCTAAAATACCCGTGGCTGGGACTGGCTGGAAGCACTGTTCTCATGTGATGCCTTGTGCTCGTTTCTGGGGTTCTTGTTTTGGGTACTCGTAGACCATGTCTCAGACTAAATGAGCTTGCACCCCTACAAGGAATTCTTAAACCATTTTTCATTTTAGCAAGCAATTAAAAAAAAATCCAAATCTGCTGTTTCATGCTTCTAACTCCTAAGTTATGATTTTAACTTCTGAGGCTGAGTAGCAGTTGTAACATACAGCTGCAGAACATGACAAGGGTAGCAAATTCTCCTGTCTGAGACAAGTCAGGAAATAATCGATTTGCTGAGGAGCCTTATGATCATAATTGCGTGAGGGGAGGCTGTGATTCTGGTGCTTAATATCTCGATGGGCTCAATTAAATAAAAATAAAGGAATGTAGTTTCCCTCCCAAGGAAAATCCAGAGAACCCTTAAAACCAGTTTCAAAGCCCCGTTGATCTCTCCATGGCATCTCCATAAAAGTCTTTGAAATCTGTTATTACCAATACAGTCTTTATTGTTGGTGGTATTATTGTTGTGGTGTTTCTAATTTTCCTTTTGCTTCCTTGTGTGGCTGCAAGAGATTGTGTGGTTATAAAAACGATGACCCCCTAAAGCGAGCCATTCTGCGTACGTGCAGTGTGTTATTCTTTATGGTGATAGATCACACCTCGGGAATTGATTGAAGAAAAGCTTTTTGATGCTTCACCGCCTAAACCCATGCTCTCTGCGTGGAAATGCAATCTATTTAGTCCAAAATGAAATATCAAATTAAGATAAAATAATTGAGTATTTTGATAAAATTGACATTTAAAAACATTTATCTTTTCTGTTGTGTTTCTTTGCAAAACCAGATAATTTAATATTTCAGAGATGACCCATCCTGTACGATAGAACGAGGACTGTAAACAAATTTAAGAAGAGAGCTACCTCCAAAGAGAGATGCTTTGAGAATTTTCAGTAGATTGTGTAGCCCTGCCCTACAGAAAGAAATGGAAATTGCTGTTAAAGTGCTAACAGCCTGGTATACGTATACATGAAATTCACTGTGTGCTAGATGAACGTGTGAGTTTACCTCCTTTTAGTCCGTGTAAGCCTATAAAATTGACTGAATGACTTGAGAAAATGCATTTAAAACATCAGCTCACTCACTCACAGGGTTGGCTTCAGTCTGCCAGTGCCACAGATTGCTGAACTTAGTGTAACCCAATCAAGTGGGCTTGTAAGGGGCCTCTGGAGATCAGTTAGTCCATCCTCCTGCTGAAGTAAGAGCAGGTTCCTCAGGATCTTGTCCAGTTGACAAAGGGATGAAGATTCCTCAGCCTTTGAGGGCAGCCTGTTGCATTGTTTGACCATCCTCATGGTAAAAATTCTGTTCCTTTTATCAGCTGGAATTGCCTGTGTTCCAGCTTGTGTCTTTTGCTCCTTAGGCTGTGGACTCTTAAGATGAGCCTGCCTCCGTGTTCTCTATACCACCCCATTAAGTAGTTGTAGGTAATAGTAAGATCTCTCCTTGACTTTCCCTTACGGCACAGAAAATTCACGTCTTGTGTGCCATGTTCCAGCCCCCTGACTGTCTTTGTGGTGCTCCAGTTGTTTCAATACTGCAATATTTCGTGTACTGGGGAGATCAGAACTGGCTGTGGTGCTCCAGATGCAGTCTTGAAGTAGAATCATTGGAGTCTAGGGGAACAATCATTTTTGTGCCTGTTCAGCTAGACTTTGTCCTCCACTGCACATTTCTCCATCAAATTCCTGAGAAGCAGGATTCAACTCAGAGTAAGAAGGTAGAGAGATAAGAAGGGTGCATGGGTGCTAATCATCAGGGCAATGTCAAACAATGGGGAGGTCTACTTTAAAAAAATAAGTATGATAGTGGGAAAAGACAGTGTAAAAATTGTAGGTGCTTGATGGTAAACTAGGAACCAACTTTATTTTTTCAGTTACAACATAAATTCTTATGAGAATGTTTTAAAAGGATTCATATTTCATTCTGAAAAATGCAAGTTAAGTCACTTTGGTTGTTCAAAACGATTGCATTTTCACTAGTAAGTGTATTTCATGGTAAGAAATTAATATAACACTTCTATCAAGCAGGTCCTTTTTAATAGTGGTATTTCTATTTTCACTCTAAAATGATAGGTTCTCAGTTGATGAAGTTAGCATGACTAGGTAGAGTTCCCTCAGCTACGACATTGTAACTCACCCCGAGGCAGTCAGTGACAGAAGGCACTCCTAGTCCTAGACTTCTTCTGGCCTCTTGCTGCCACATCATGTCTCCAGTCAAGCCACTTGTGGGAGTCAGCACTGCCTGACTTATCACTCAAAATGAGCCGCGCAAGCGGAACTAACTCGAGCCACGCAAGCAATCAACCTGGGGGAAGAATACTCTGACTTATCCAAATGATGCTTGCGAGGCTCAAAATGTGAGCATTACCTGATAAGTTTTAACACTTAAATACTACATGTCTTACCACACTCTGACAGTTGTTTTATTCTGTTAGGATCAGCCCCCAAGCAAGCTACCGCAGCGTTATTGCACCGCTGTCAATGGTTACTTAGTACAAACCCTCCCTCCCCCATCCATCCCCCCTGAAAAAAAATAAATCACTTTGGATAATTCCTTTAGCCTTTACTAGAAAATTAGAATAACAAACAGGATAAGCTGCATTCCTCAGCCAGACAAAAGCAGGCCTCTTTGGAATATGATGGTATCAGCTAGCCTGGCAAGGCAGAGTGTGTTATTTCCCTGTATAGGTATTAAAGCTTCAGCAGTTGAAGGTGTTATCTTGTGTTGTACAGTACTATACTGCAATGTCTAAATCAAGCCCCAAATAAAAGGACATCTCTTCTTCTCTCTTATGAGTCGCTAACAATCTGAGATACCAAGTACACTGGGAGCAAAGCCTTTGAGACAGAGGGTTCTGCGAGTGGATTTCTGTGCATTATCCACTGTAGTTAAATCCATTCCTCTGCCTTGAGATTGAATATGTATGTGCCTTACACTGGAGAGCTCAGCCTCTTCCTAAGGATGCTGAAATGCATCTCATTCACTGGTAGTCCTGCTTAAGCATCTTTCCTTCACTGGGACTTATCTGATAAGCTATCCTCAGCTTACAGACACTTCAAAGCCAGGACAAGGTTATTAAAAAGAGAAAGAAAGAAAGAACTGGACCTTTAGTTCAAGCTTCAAACAAAACAAACATTGATTACGAGTCAGAGATTAGCTTCATTGTAGGCATTTCCACAGTCTTAGTGAAATAAAATGTTGTCTCTTTTGTAATCCTTTGTATTTCAAAATCTACTTAAGAAACCAGCAAATACTAGCCTGGTGGTATTAATAAGACGTGCAATTAGGAGCTGTGTGGTGAAAGGTTGTAGAGTTGCTGCTGAAGTAAACAAAGTAAGAGAATTAAAACATTTAGAAAACAAACACAACAGAATCACATCTAGAAGTAGGAAGACTTTAGTTATCACTCAAGCTTTGTTCAGTGATTCCAAAGGAGGAAAACCATTCATGTTTTATCAGAATATGTTATTGAAGCTGAGATAGCAGTCCATTTGGCCTGTCTTCCTAGCTATTCTTATTGCTTTCGTTCTAGTTGGTTCATAGTTTTCCTCAAGTCCAGCATTCAGACTAGCTGTGGTATTCCTCCAGAATCTTTGCACAGAGGAGCATATTGCAAAGATGTTCTGCCAGGAATAGTTCATACACTCCTGTATAGATGTCTTTCTCAGCTTGTAACATGCCTATCTTGTGATCCTCTCAGCCTCCCTCATCCTCTTCTGCAGAATTGGTACTCAGTAGTTTGTTCTTCATTCTGTATTTCTGCAGATTATCATCTTCGGCCTGTGTCTAATATTATCTCTTTGCCTTTAATGAATTCCATCTTCCTAAATCAAGGTAACTGAATTCTATACCAGTCCTCAAACATTCTCTGCCCTTCTCTCTTTCACCATCCATGCCACTGACCGTGACACTGGAAGGATAGAGACCCAGGATAGAGGATTGCTTGCTGAATTTACTTCATACATTTCCTACAGAATTCATTTGCCACTGTAATGGTTTAGCAAGAGGGTCTAAATCGGTTTGGGTTGGTGCCTGTAATTCTAGCGCAACAACCAGCTCTCACTGAGTTCAACAGGCAAGGAAGCAGCTTTGCTAGATAGGCAACAGTTGATTGAACCCATCACCAGAAGAAAAGGAAAAACACCCAAAATAAGTATAAGAATCAAAAAGGCAAACCAGAAACTGTATCACAGTGCCTTTACACACACTCTGAGAGAAATAAGAGACAGCTAACACGTCAGGCTTTGGCCTTAGATGAGAGTTCTGGGGTAAGAGATTGTACACGAACACTCATAATCACACCAGTGCTTCCGTTTCTGTGTCAAACCATTGGTAGCCGGTCTGAGTAGCACCATCCAAATATTTATCTCTTGTTTGCAACAGTTACTCCTACTTTCTTATGAGGGTGTGATGTGAAAATCCTCTTGCAGTCTTTACTGATGTCAAAAGGAGTGACATTGGTAGGCTTTCCTCCCTCCTGATACAGGATGTTTTCACTGAAAATACAAAACTATAGCTCAATATAATATACTGCAGCGTTTGCAGTTTAATAGGTGCAAAGTACCAACAGGTAACAATAAAAAACAGCACCCTGGAACCTCCAAGGGACCTTTTGTTACTGCTGTTAGGATTTGGAATAGCCTGCTTTTCCTTTCTGAGTTATTTCCGCATTGTTCTTCATTTCTGCAAGGATAAAGGCTAACATTGGGAGAGCAGACTACAACAGCTCCAGCAGTGTATTTAGCATCTGGAGAACAGATCTTGTGAGAAGAGGCTGAGGGAGCTGGTGCTGTTGAGCCTGGAGAAGAGGAGGCTGAGGGGAGATCCCCCTCATTGCTCTCTGCAAGTACCTGAAGGGAGGTCATAGTGAGGCAGGCATTAGACTGTCCTCCCTAGTGACTAGCAATAGGACAAAAGGAAATGGGGTCAAGTTGCACCAGGGGAAGTTCATCAGCCTCTCCTCATAGGGAGATTTGCTTTGGGTGGGGAGATTGGACTAGGCAAACCACAGATGTCCTTTCTAACCCCAGATATCCTGATTCTAGATGTAATTAAGAATTTTACTTGACATGAATACAAATACTGTTTCATGTGTATCTAAACCCAAAGACTTCTATGAATTATAAGGAGAGCATTATCTGATTCAGTCTCTGAAAAGAGAAATAATTCCAGGGCAAAGAGAACTTGGACATAAATGACAGATTTCTCTACTTTAATTTGTTTTCAGAAGGGGATTTCATAGCTCAGAAGTGGGCCAGGCTCCTTGGTACTCTCCAGCATGTTTACTTTTAATGTTTGAAAGAAAGATGTACTGAGTGAACATTTCAGGTACTTTCAAAGATAAGGATATGCATGTCGATAAATCTGGCAGCTAAGAAATACTCAGCGGAGTGGGTAAGAGTGTTAAACCATTGGTAAATCATTTGTATTAATGGTCTTTAAAGAGTGACCCCAGCATGGTTTGTCTGCTATAAATTTCATACAACAGGATTGCTGATTTTATCAGATAAGGAGCTCACGTGTGACGGAGCGCATGGCCATATAATATTGCTGTTAACTGCATCTCATTCCAAAAGCTGACACGCCAGTGCTAACTAAGAACCTCTTTCTTTCCCTCATAGTGTTTTTTTCACAGACGTTTCATTTATCAGAGCAGAATATTTTTAAGAGAAAGGTTATGATAGTTAACATCTGTTGAATGTGTGATGCTGGTTAAGTAACGTATTTAGCATAACTGTCAGGGGGAAGACCGGGGCCATTTGCTAGTGCATTGCATCAGATCCATCACTGTCCTCCTGCTGCTTTACGCTGGGTTTGAAACTGGCAGGAATTGTAACTGGGTGTTTTTGCTAAGTCAAATAAGCCAAGAACCAGCTTGTGCTGCAGAAGCGCCATGGCTAATGGAAGCAAAATCTTTAATTTACTCACATAGTGAAGACTAATGTTTGCTCGAGACAGTGATAAATGAAGCCTTACCTCACTGCTCTGGCTCAGCTTTATGAGAGCGTTATGTCAAAGCCTGGGGATGCTTTCTTGACAACTGTAAATGTTGCTTCTGGGAAATTATGTTCTTCTTTTAACAGATGGGTTATTATTGGGTTTTGTTAGGGGTTTGGCTTTGTGTCTGTGACATTTGTGACAGTTTGGGGTTGGGATAGGAGATGGAGGTAGATGTTAGAAGTCTGGCTCAAAATTAGTGTAAAGGTTTAACAAAGCTGTTTTTACAGTCTGTGTCCCATCTCCTGAATCTGCTTTACAGCTACAAAATCACCATTCCTTCTTGACCTGTTGCTCACACCCTTCACATCCTCACATGCTACCTTCCATGTGTTCAAATACTTGATGTGAGGTTGAAGAGCCAGACTCTTTGTTTGTGATGCCCAACGTCAGGACAAGGGGTCATGGCAGACGGTGTCTTGACCTGTATAACTGACTAACATGATCCACACATTTTGTTTGGGTTGAGGGGGTACCCACACAGCTGACACAGTTAACGGGAGGTAGAGGGCGATTGTGACGGACGCAGGTATCTGGCAGGCACCCATTTCGGTCGTCTCTCTGTGAAGACACAAACATAACCTTGCCCCCAGGTTATTAGTTCATTCAATCCTTCTCACAGACCCAACTCTAGATTTTCCATCATTACCTGGGTTTTGCCTGCTATCTGTGACTTTTCTTCCATCACTGAAACGTGACGGTGATAAACAGGGGACTCTCTGTCATCAGCACAGTTTAAAAGGCTTAAAACATATGTGGCTTTAGCTGTGGCTTTAGCTGTGCTTTCTTGGGGAGCCACGTGAGCCTCTCCCCGTTTTGGTTTTGTAACATAGGTTTAAGTGAGCCATGGGCACGCTTCCTGGCCGCTTGGCCAGTAGGGGAGTGAGGTGTACCCACACGATGCTGAACCCCCTGCTGTCCTCACAGTGTGTCCCACCATGGCTTCTGCTTTTCTCAGCGGTCCCTTCTAGCCCTTTAATCATTTTGAACACAGTTCACCGGGGGGTTAACAGATCTTTCATGACCATGTCCACTGTCATCACTCAATCCCACAACTTCAGCCCTGCTTCATCCCACATCTCAAGACTGAATATCATGACCGAGACAACACTGCTCACTTCTTCAGAGGCCCATTTCAAAAGTAACAGGGTTTCCATCATATTCAATACTCATTTCCCTTCCCGAGATATATTGCTTCCCAACATTCCCCATAGCTCACCTCCTGTCCTGCAGTCCTATGTGTCGTGTCTGTTTTGTTCCCAGCAGCTCACCATATCCCAGTGTCGTCTTATATGTGGTCCACCTGGCGGCTCTATCCCCTGCCACTCTGTGCTCTGCTGGGCTCCATTTCCACCACTCTGTCTCCATGGTCACAAGCTCACATGGGGCCACCATTTGTGGCAACTGAAGGCAAGGACTCCAGGGATGCATCTGAAGACAATTTGTTGTGTGAAAAGTGCCCCTTTTATACCCTCTAGCTTGTAGCCCCACACCGCTGTAAATTTCCATTCCATCATCGTGGTTAGTACACAAGTTTTCCAGAATTCACTGCAAACCAGCCCAATTCTCTTAGTTGCTTCAGCTTTCTTATCTCCTGTTCTATTTATTCTTACTGCATCTCCAGGCAGGTTGAGCTGACCTTGTGCTTTACCCACAGTTTAGCAACTACTGTTGATTTGTCAGACTGATTTTCTCCACCTTTCCCCGTGCTCCAGATGTGGCCTCATCAGGGCAGAGTAGAGGGGGAGGATGACCTCTCTAGACCCACTGGCCACACACTTCTTAACGCACTCCAGAATTCCACTGGCCTTGTTGGGCACACTCTGGGCTCATGTTCAGCTTGCTGTCTGCCAGGACTCCAAGATCTTTCTCTTCAAGGCTGCTCGCCCGCAGGTCTGCCCCTAACCCATACTGATGTGTGGGAATTGTCTCATTGCTTGCTCCTCTCAGAAGAGTCACAGGATCTCTTTGTGCTGCTCAGGGTGCTCTCAAAGTGCAATGTTTTATACATTATTTGGATTTTGTAACTCAGGTTTATTCTAGCAAATAATCAGCATGCTAATTTTAATTAGGGGAAAATGCATGCTATTAGCAGGAGTATCTTCAAAGTAATATATTTGTGTGCCAAATGTTTCAAGGTGACACTGATCACAACGGTGCTCTCACAAGGGGAACATGACATTTTGCAAATGAAATCTATCATTTGCAGTGAGCTGCCTAGCAAGGAATAGTTCACTTCTAGTAATCACATCCTCTGGACATCCTGTGGTCCGAAGATCAGTGTTGTATCTGACCTCTCACCTGTTCTGTTTGGCTGAAAGCATTTATTCCTCAGCACTGGTTTTTTGTTTGGTTAAGTCAAACCTCATCTCCCATCCTTCCCCTGGGATGCAGAGTGTGGTTTATGCTCTCTTGTGTTGCAGGGAAATAGCAAGGCTGCCAGGTACAGCTAAAATTTTCCCCCTGTCTCCATCCTAGTCATCCACACCTCTCTCATCATTTAGAATAAGGCACATGGAGCCAGCTTGCCCGCTGCGCTGTGGCAGATTAATTTCCCCAAGTCTGGAGAGAGGAGAGGCTTGCCTAGTAGAGAACTGCTTTTTGAGTAGCAGAGATCAAACAACATTGCAGAGGTCAGGGGAGATGAGCTGGATGCATCTAAATATTTGTGAGCTTTGCCTTGAGCAGATCTCTGTTTGAGGAAGTGTATGGACTTCGAGCCTTGCCATGGGAAGCAAGAGAAGGAAATTCAGAGAGTGCATGGTCCTGAGGATCCTCCCTCGGGGTGTAACTCAAATATAGGTGAGCAGCTGTGACTCAGGTTAAAAAGGCAGTAATTTATGACGCTGAGCAAGCCCAGATGCGGATGGGTCACCAAAGAAAAGACGTGATCAGTTATTAGCCTGCAGGTGCCACCTGGAGTGGCTACTTTAAGGAGCAGCAGTAGTGCAGTCCAAATCCAAATCACATTCTGAAATCTTTTACTACCATCTCCTGAGGAAGCTCAAACACAACTGCACTTTAGTAGATCTCTACTCTGATGGAGGAGTTTGGGCTGGGAGTGATTTGGCTTAATTTAATTAAACATAGATAATGAAGATCTGGGGAGGTTTTTTGTAGAACTGTAAAAACTAGTCGTGTTGTAGTTGAAACAAAAAATAATGTACTATACATTAGTTAGGGAAAGTTAGTAGGTGCATTTTCCCTTTCCTATAAGAACACAAAGCACCATGTCGTCACTTACCTACCTACTATATTCAGGCCTTCAAGTGTAGTAGCTTCACATGAATTAAACTATTAAAACTACAATAAACCTTGCCAAGAACTCCACTGAGAATAGGAAATAACCCAAGTCAGAACATCAGTATTATTTGCAAAATGAATTAACCTCTAAACATACCGAAAACAGCTGTCTACCTGCCTACTGCTCTCATGACCTGTGTGACAGACCCCACTGCTCATAGATGTACCTATGGATTCACTCCTGCAGCAACACTGTGTATGGTCTGGTTTAGGTAAACTGATGCATTAGCAGTTCAGCTGATGGACACTGTGTCTTCCTGAGGTCTTTGCCAACAACTCTCAATTTCATGAAAAAGCTAAATCTATATTCTATGCCTTCCCTCCATGGACAGATTGTCTTTAAACTTTTAAAAAATATATTCCAATCAGCTCTTTCGGTATTCTTTTACTTGTTCTTTTTCCTTCTGTTCTTCTCCCAATCATCAACGTCTGTGAAGTTAGTGTCTGGTTTTCCTGAGCCTTAAATACTGACCAGGATTTTCTTGAAATGGTTATTGTTTTCATTTTTATTGGTATAGTGCACAGCAAGGCACTGGGAGATGCTGATATGGATTGTTGTTCTGCTGCCATGCACAGATTCATTCTCTTCACTGCTCCATGCAGGGTTTTCAAGGTGATGACTTAAGAAAGGTTAGGCTGGATGAATGTTCTAATTGTTAGATGTTAGGTTTACTGGGTTGGTTTTAGGTTGGACTGGATGATCTTTAAGGTCTTTTCCAGCCTCATCATTACTGTGAGACTGTGAACCCTGCAGTAATTAAGGACCATATGAACATTGCAGTATTACAGGGAATGGTTCTGAAATTTGCTAGAACAGTTGGTTTCTAGAAAGATGCTGTCACTTTAGCCAGATTTATGTTTATTGAACCAACACACTTACCTCTATGCATTATATTTAATCTTTAATAACAGATTGTGTACAGACAGTCCATTTTGGCTTTGTTTCTCTTAATACTTTAATGAACATCCCTAAACATAAGCATTCTTGTACATTCTGCTGTGGTAGTGTCATAGCTGCATGTTAAAGCATGGAACATTAATCAGTCTTCCATACAACTGGGACAGATTTGTTGATGAGTTTCAGGCAATACTACAGCACAAGTGAAGAAGAAAAATAGGCACTAGTAAATAGGAGCAAAAAATTAGAGCAAATACATAGCAGTTGCTTCATGGACAGGTAAAGCAGGTGATGTAAAGCAGAGTCTTGTTCTGCTTTGGACACAAATTAAAAACCAATGTAGAAAAGCACAGTTGCTTCTTTATGAATCCAGTTTAATACCTTTTGACATTGGTAGGCAGGCCCATTAATTTCAGTGGGTGCTGGATCAGGGCATAGATCTTGAAGCCTCAATGTATTTTTCCAAAAATAGATTACATTCTTATTTCTTAATTGTGGCCTAATTTAAAGTCCCTTGAATCAGACTATTAGCAAAATATTATCCTATCTCACAGAATAATACTGATAAAACTACAATTCCACTCAATACTCACATAGCACTTTTCCTCTTCAAAGCACTTCAGAAGAACTGATTAATCGTTAACAGTAATTAAATGGGTATATTTTTTAAAATTCAGACTTCCAGAAGCTCTGTTCTCTGCGGGGAGCAGGGAGGCGGATAGCAAGGGACTAAAACCAACTCCAGTAATCATAAAACTTAGCCTGCAGCAATTGAGCTGAAGAATTACTTCCCTTTAGAGAATCTTTTTTACCTTGAGCTAGTAGAAAGATGAAAGGGAAGGTGGCAGTGCAGTCTCAATGAAACATAAATCTGTTGGTGTGCAAAGTGGCTGATTAATGAGATATGTTTGCACTACCTGGGTCAGTAGGTAGGCTAACAGCTCCTTCCCATGCCTTTCTGAGCTTGAGTACCTGGCAGGAAATGTAAACAAAATTAATTTAAAAGGAAATTATTAGAGTGATTGCTTACACGGGCTCTATCCATCCTGGATATAAGACCCAAGCATGCAGGATCACATTCCTTGGATCCAAGAACAATAAAGCCTGGGTCAGTCATTTTTCTTGCCATCCTACTGAAGTTGAGACTGCATGGGAGACAGCCAGAGCCACCAACCAGATTGTGTTTTCTGGCCAGGGCAGGGGGAGAGGACAGAAGAGCAGTAACACCACGGGCTGGTGGCAGTTTACCTTCAAAAAAGGCTGCTTCCTTTACTGCTGAGGGTGACAAATAGCGGATCGGTGGAGATCTTTCTCCTTTGGTGGACCCAGTAACTGACATGTCAGATCAACAAACTGGACTTGAGCAGACTCATTTTTGCAGTCATCTTAATGTGGATGAGACTGTCAAAACACACCAAAATCTCCTTCCATAACCAGGCTGAAGTCAGAGAATGTACCCTGAGTCAGGCTGACTGTGTTTGGTGGGGAGTTTGCCTCACAACAGCAGAGAAACAGCACAGGGATCACTCAGCTGATATGTGGATTACCATTCAAACCACAAGCCATCTACTGTGCCGGGTGAGACATGCAGTGAAGAAACAGAAACTGCATTTGGCCACTGCACCCATAAATTGGCTTCTGTTTCAGTGTTTGACTGTTTTGATGCAAACATCAGCTCCCCTGAAGGAGAGCTCGTTTATCCAGAAATCCACTTTCCCAGGCAGCTCACATTCCATGCCAATCACCAAAAAGACAGCAAGGAAGATGAAAGAGGCAGAGATATCCAGCCAGCGTCTCAATGCTCTGCCCTGGTTGTGTCATGCTGAGGTGCTGCAGCATGCAGCATGCAGCCGTTGATGTAGGCTTAGGAGCCTGTGACCAGAAACAGAGCCCTGGAAGCTTATTAATCTCTAGGTGATAGGATAATTGTTAATACAAAGCCTGAATATCTACAGTCTTGCTCTGTGAGGGAAATGCATATTACAAAGTGTTCCAGCAAGAGAGGAGCAACATCAGCATGGGGCTGTCCGAAGATTAAATAGGTAGTTGTCTGTGGAAATGAGATAAAGAAGAGAGACAAGAGCAGTACAAGAGCTTTCAAACAAAAACATTAGCATTTTCAAGTCTAGAGTCCGTGTTTGTAAACTAAACTTTTCTTTAGTTCAGAACATGAAGAGCAGGAGCTGGGGAGGGGAGCAGGCAGGCTATGATAAAACCAGGATTGAGCTAAGCATCAGTCTGAAGGTGTTTAAACCATTGTGAGCCAAGAATGAAAACACTTGGCAGACAAGGCAGATGAAGAAAGAACTGCTTAAATATTAAATACTCAAAGGATGATAAAGGAACATGAAAGTTTAGTGGCTTAAGACCTAAAGAGCTGGCAGTGTACACTGCAAGGAAGAGAAGGTGTCAGTCATATAATAGAGTGGAGAGGGGGCAGCCCTGAGAAGGTGAGTTGAAAGTAAGAAAAATGATCAGCCACAGGAAAGGCAGAAAATACATGAAATGGAAAAGGTCTTCCTGGAAGCAGAGAAGCTGAAGGAGAAATATGTGTGGGTTAAAATGCTGCTACAAGAAAGAAAAACTCTGAAGAGTCATGAAATATGAGAAAGCAGTTTGCTGAACAGCAGTGGTTCAGGGAGAAATACCAAAAGACTTTTGGTTTGTCTCTGTACAGCCCTCTAACTTCTATTCTTAGTGCACTTCACAGTGTCACAGCAATGATGAGGCTGGAAAAGACCTTAAAGATCATCCAGTCCAACCTAAAACCAATCAAGTAAACCTAACATCTAGCTCATGCCACTCAGCACTTCATCCAGACTGACCTTGAACACCTCCAGAGACAGCAACACAACCACCTCCGTGGGCAGCCCGTTCCAAACCTGGATCGCTNAGTTGCCCTTCCCTGGACTCGTTCCAGCCCCTCAACATCCTTCCCAAACAGGTGCCCAGAACACAATGCTCCAGGTGGGGTCTAACCAGTGCCGAACACAGGGAGAGGATAACCTGTATTCCCCCCTGTCATGGCCATGTCTTCTGTCAGTGCTTTGTCTCTTCATGCCACACCTTTACCTTGTTGGACCTATAGATTTAATGTTTTTAAAAAGATAAAAGCAATTCTTATGGTTACCCTTTCAGGTATTTGATTCTTTTACAAGCAGATCTCCATTGATGTTTCCAACACAGACACTGGTGGTTCACACACTTTCACTGCTCTATGAAAGGGAGAGGGTTTCCTCTCTGAGACTGTAAAATCAAAATTTCTTATCCCTGTTGGGCTTTACATGCCACTGCCTGGATTTATTCTTGATAAAAATGATTTTGAAAAATAAAATAAAATGAAAGGGAAGAAACTGTTCCTCTTTGCCGTGAGTCATATGGAATACCCATCTTATAACTTGAATTCTTCCTGCCTGTTGTCAGAGGTGGTGGAGAACTGGAGAGTGTCTTGTTTTTCTGATGAGAAAAGTGAATCCAAGACCCTCTGATCTTTTGTTCTGTCTCTGCAACTGTGAGCAAAGTGCAGCTGGATGCTTGGGGGCACAGGAGGGCGCATGTCTCCAGCAGCTTTTATTCTTTCCGACTTCCCTAAAAATCATTTATGTCCAGAAAGTCCTAAAATTTCAGTTCAGATAAACTGTCAACATCGTTTTCTACCTCATTATCCCAACTGCACTATTAGTCCAGGCTTAATTTGAAACAGCAGAAGCAGTGGCTCCAGGTAAAGAGTTTGCAGGTGTTTACTCTGACCAAGTTAACTCATCACATTGAGCTGAGGTGATGGGGTTTTCTTGATAGGCATCATTTCAATGCTGTAGCCAGCTAGGATTATGTAGTGGAATGTCCTTGTACGTGGAAGTGATGCAAATTCCAAAGCTTTGTGTGCATTCCTAGCATAACAAGTGACAGGACTCACGTACCTAGATAACGTTTTTGGCCTCAGATTGCAAGTGAGGTGCCTAAAGAGAAGCATTAAAGACTGTGGGGTGTCCTACTTTGTCACCATCTGCTTTTCCTGGCACCTAAATCCCAAACTGAACCCAAATCCAGTGCTCTCAGACACTTGCTAACTTGCTAGAAGTGGTGTGGCCCATGCTTTTCTGTCCTACTGTTTGGGTTCTTTTCCACTTTCCTCTTCATGCATGGTGGTTTTAGGAATCTGAAACACATATATGTATGTTTAGGAATATGTATGTTGTGATGGGGAGCATCACAGACCATCAGCTAGAACTGGTCAGGCTCTGTGGCAGAGGTGGGTAATGACCCTTGCTGTGGTTTGTGCTGCTCTGTATTCTGAACTAGGGGTCCTCCGTTATAAACCAGCACCACCACATCAGGTAGAGAATTTCTCGTTCTTGTCTCACGTACACCTTTCCTGGCTCTCCCCAAATTCTGAGAAGAAATCATCTGCTCACAGGGACAGGCATCTCTCAATCACAGCAGTGCAGCTTTACATGCTTTCAAACACACAACTTTGTCCTTTCCCATCTGCTGCCTTTGCTGCTGGATCAAAGGCTCTGGCATCACCCTGCTTCATTTTCTTGAGTTTGCTTCCTGCTCTGGCCTCCAAAGGACCAAACATGTGTTTGGGTACAAAGCCCAGTCCGACAGCATTTCTGATTTACTAACGCTTTTAAAATTTGAGGTAGTTTCTTCCCTCTTGAGTGTTTCAGTGCCAGAAGAAAATCTCCACATGACAACTATCAAACGCTTACCTTCCTCAGTCCCATGGGGTTCACTGTCGCTCTGATGCCTACAAAATTCTTTGTGCTGTCTAGGCAGTCTGAGCCCAGAGTTTGGTACGTGTTGTACTAAGCAAAATCATTGTGGGGAGGTTCTTGTACCTCAGCATGTACTAGAAGAATTTCAAGCTTCAGAGAAGGGACAGAGTTCCCCTGAAACAGCAACAGATGGAAGCTGAGAAGCACTTGCAGACACTACAATGGCGATCATCAATTACAGCGGTGTCTGACAAGAGAGAGCATGATGCACAGATGAGCTATTTATCAAACACAGGAGTGACATTTCTGCCACTGCTATCGTGTGCTGAATGTACTCTGAAAGCTACCAGTTGAGTGAACTGACTCATGATCAAAATGTGTTGCGTCTGAATTCAGCAGACAGTTTTGGCACGTTTATTAACTAATGATTGAAAGTCATAATCAAAGTTCTCCCAGTTACACTCTTTCCATAAAGGCTGTGAAATACTGAGCTTGAATGTTGTTAAAAAGACAAGGGTGGTGGAAACATGCAAAACCATGCACGTCTGGAAATTGCAGTGCATTGGTTAGAACTCAAAGAGTAACACTCACCTGCGTTTTGACGTGCAGGCACTAGCAGCGCTGGAATAGGATATCTGTAGCACTGCAAGAGCACTTTGCTATTATATTATCTGACTACCTTATGTGAATTGATGGGCATCTGTGAAGGGGAAGTGACAAATTCCTTTCATTAAGCAAGCTCTACCTCTAGGACAGAGTTCTTAGTTCGTATCAGCAGGTTAATTTTCTTCAAACTGCAAACCATGGCGCAACTATTTGATAAATATGCCAGTGTGTCACAGTCCATTTTCAGAGATGAGTGAAAGTGAAAAGGGAGGCAGTGGGGTTACATCAGCAGTGAGTTTGTCTCCAGGCAATAGTATAACAATATTTCCATGAGTGGAACCTTGTTTGTGACCGTTTCGCTCCGGTTAAATGTAGCAGAAGTGTTTGCTCTCCTGTTTTCTTCTGAAAGTGGTATTTTCTTAGGACAACTACTCATTTGATCTCATGGAAGAAAATGTGTCTTGAGTTCATTAGTGGAAGCGTGTACTGAGGGGCTAATGAAACTTTATCACGCAGAGGAAAATGCATTAGATCTGCATCGCTGACATGTTTGGTAAGCAAGTGTTACTGTCTTTTAGGCAAAGCCTTCATGGATGGCGATAGATGAATGCTGCTCTCAGTAAAAAAGTGGTAGAAGTCTTACCTTAGAAAAATAACTTAAATGGCCAGCGTCAGGAAAATGTTGTGACGATGCCCCCAAATTATGGTATTTTAATGTTTTTCTGCCTTCCTTCAGGGGTAAAATTGAAGAAATAAATAGAGTTTCTTTTTTTTGTCAAACTGGTGGTAAGGCAGATGTTGGGAGGAATATCATTGCCTGGAAGACTGGGCCAGTTCCAGGAAAGAAAGGTGCTTGGGGTAGCCATTCAGATTTCTTTATATATACCCAGTGCTAGGGGATGTGGTCTCATTAGTGATCACTGTCATCTGGTTCCACCAGAGGACTGTGGTGGTGAGATGCTCCATTGCACTTTGAGTGAGATATGAAAGGGAAAAGGACGTTGTTCCACTTGCGACATGTGTTCAGAGTGAAGTGGAAAGTCTTGTGGATGTGATTTATCTACTGTTGGCTGTGATAGAAGAGTAAAAGCTATAGCAAAGCATGGTTTAGTGTATTTTTTATACATACGCTGAATTTACTATATGCTACAGCCTGAATAAGCAGCTGTTAATGTCTTCATGTTCCTAAGGTGAAACAGATGCAGATGTAAATAGCATTGTAGGTTGTCCTTGAACAGGGTTTCACATGTGTGTAGGGGAGAAAAAGATGTCCAGTTGGCTCAAACAAACCATATCTCGAAAAGAAAGTGGTGTTAACATCTGTACTACAGGATATTGCTGACAAGCTAAAAAGACAAGTGACCAAATCAAAATGCTTGAGAACAAGATTTGTTATTTATATCGCAGCACACCCTCCAGATTCAAATCCTACCACACACACATTGGGTACAAAGCACTTTTTATAATCAAGAATGTTTCTACGGGAAGTAGATGGAGTAGTTTCCAATATACTACCACAAAATCTAGTGGGTAACCTTTAAGTTTAATATTTTAGTACAGACATGTGAGGTTTTATTTGTAGTATGAATGTTCTGTTCCAAACGACTGGATCTATTTCTGCCACAGCAGGCAAAATTGTGAGAAATGAAAATAGTTTAATTTTTGATAATGAAAGGATGTGATTTTCCTATTGCCTCTGCTTTCAATTATAGCTACATACAAGTGAATTTAGAAAGTCAGGAATGAGATTGTTCTGAAGTGCTCAGAAATAACCAGCGATCAGAACTTTTTGAAGTTCTCCAAAAAATCTGACTAAATTATCATATCATATGCAATAATCACACCTGATTATTTTATTCATAGAATGTGATGTAGATTAGATTACTGATTGTATTTATTTTTCCCAGTTGTCCTGTACTTTTCATTCTGCACGAGGCACTTGTGGTGATTGCTGTATGCAAATTCCCAGTGGAGCTGCACTGGAGATGATTCAGAGTTGTTTTGCTGACCTCAGCAGCAACTTCATCAGGCCTTCACCTTCTTTGCTCATGTCTTCATCCTGCTGGAGAACTGAGAAGCCAGTTTATCGCAGTAGTGTCCCTCTAGTTCTTGTGTGAGGTTTCTCATACATTTATCAGTGCTAACTCTGCCCTACACAGGGTACATATTTATATTTACATTTATACTCTGGATGTGGAAATTCTCAGAAGTTATTTTGAGTTATAGTGGTGCTATTTTCACAAGTACTGCGGGACTTCTGGGTGCAATACTGCAAAAATAAAAAGCCCCAACCCGTTCACTTAAACATTTAAACAAGTCTAAGACCTTAAAGTCTTCTCTAACCTAAATCATGTTATCATTAAGGTCATTGAGTCCAACCATAATGTCTTTTGCATGTCTTTAGTTTGATGTGGCTATTTACAAAAAGTATCTCACCTTCTATTGTAGGAGATTTTAAATTCTGGAGGTTAGCATTATAGAAACTAACACCCTCCTCAAACACTAGACAGGAATAGGTGTCAGAAAGGCTCTCTGTGTGGTCAGTACCGTGCATATAACTGAGGATCTGTGGTAAAGATTATGTCCTCTCTGAGCAATACAGTGTAAGGAACAGTAGCAAACCCTGTTTAATTCGTGTATGTAATTAATTACATCCTGGATTCTTCAGAGAAGAGGTTGTCACAAATAACAGCATCATTGGCTTTGCATGCGCTGTAGGAGTTTGAGCAACTGAGGCACATTAGTTAGGCGTGTGATAGGAAATGAGGACTTAACTGGTTCTGTATGCTGTGGTGTTCGGGTTATCTTTATTCCTATGCCTGGCCTTTGCTATCATCATTTCATTTTCCCAAGGATGTGATATCTGAAATCTCCGGCTGGTGTAGCACGGAAATATTCACAGGGGCCCTAATAGGTGAAATGCTTGACTATGCAATCGTGTGAATGTGGCTTGCTCCTAAACAGTGTCAGTAGCCAAGTAGATTACATGCAGTGATGCAAATGGTGCTAACAGTCTTGCGTGTTTTCCCTGTACGTCTTCTCCATCACCCTTAATTGCTGTATCTTCTGAATTCTCCCTTCATTTTCTTTCAACAAAGGCAAGTATGCCATGAGGGATCTGGTCCACCGACTGCCGGGCGCTAACAACAGCAGCAGCTCAGCAAGCAAGGCCATGTCTGATGACACCGTTACTGCCATTTGCTGCACTCTGCACGAAGTCATCACTAAAAACATGGAGAATGCCAAGGCCTTACGAGACGCAGGCGGCATTGAGAAACTGGTTGGCATATCTAAGAGTAAAGGAGACAAGTATGTTTTGCAAATCACCTTGCACCTTTTTAACATCTCCAGTAGATATTACTAGTCCTGAATGTGTTTGCCTCTTCTGAATGTGCAATCGTGAGTTGAATTCTTGAGTGTCATCAGAAATCATATGCCCAGTGTGAAAAGTGATAAGAACACAAGAAACAGTCAATACTGATAGCAAATGTCTCTGCTGTGGTTTATTTTTGATATACCATCAGCAGTTCATGGAGAGCACTGTGTGTGAAGTTTAAGCGAGAGTAATTATCAACAGTAACTGCTGCCTCTAAGCATTTCTGGAAGATTCTGATAACCATTAGGGACCAGAGCTGTTGGATTGCACCCTGCAGAAGGGGTGACGTGCAGGTGGAGGGATCCTGTGAAAGGAAGGCACCTCACCACACTTCTGTTACTCCTCCTCTTGCTCTGAAGAATGTAAAGCCACTGTCCCTCTGATTCACAGCACCCTTTTCTCTGCCACCAGCTTGCTGGGAAGGTGGGGCTTAGTGGAAAAATGGGTCCATGGATTGTCCTAACACCTTTCTTCCGAGAGAGCATTAGGATACCCACAGGCTAAATTTTCAGAGCAGCTGTGGTTTCTTCTTGTCTGGTTTCCTAAGTACACACTCTTCACAGAGTTCACTCTTTACCCTTCTTTTGCCTAAAACAGATAGCTTGGTTCTCATATTTGCCGACCTTCAGAAGTATAGTGCAATGGGATGTGGCACTTTGTAAGCAAAAAATCCTTCACTGTAGTGTACAAAACCCATCAGTCCACCTGCTCCAAGCTGTCATCCCACAGCCTACTGCAGCATCTGAGCTCTAAAAGAGCCCCACAAAGCCACAACCCGAAGGAAAGATTTATGCACCCTGCATTTGGTATGAAAACTTATGCTCACCTATGTGATCGGAGCATCGCCAGTGTAGTTTAACCGTATTTCTTTTCCTCTATTGTCACCCCTTTCATACCAAATTCATGATTGAAACTCATGCTCACATTCTAATTATAAGGGGTAAAGAACAGCAGTGTAAAGAAGTGTATGATTGCAGTTGTGCAAGCTCCCTGTGCTCTGCCAAGTTATTTATGTCTGCATTTTCAGTACGATTACATCTATTTAAAATACTGCTTTCTGTTTGCTAGACCAAATGTACTGACATTGCAAGCAGGTTCAAGTGCATGTCTCTTAAATCGAGTGTGTCTTTCCTCAGAACAATGCATCTGTCTACCTGTTCATTATCTGGTAGAGATTATTATTACCTTTTGAGTCCTGAATTTGCAGAGTATCATGGACAGTTTTAGGAGCATCCAAAGGTGTAATTCCCTGTCTAACTGTTGCTTATACCTGTGAAAGACATCTCTGTGTTGAGTGGAAGTATTTAGTCCAGGTAATGCCAAGTAATTAAACAATGCTTTCCCTAGTCATGATAAGCATCCCTCCTCTTAAGTGCCTGCACTGGTGGTCCTGTGTTATTGCTGTTACAGGTTACAGAGTTTTAGAACAAGCAAAAATTGACAACTCACAGTGCTACAAATGCCCATCTTAAGTGAAAGTTCCATCTTCCAGCTCTCAGAAATGTTAGTGTTGTGCATGGTTGCTTTGCTTTGGTTTTGTGTAGGACATGCATTGTTTAGAAACCAGACTTTCTGCTTGTTGGACTGGTTGGAAACTCTGGCACTCTCCCTTTCATACAGTAAGACATTTCAGTATGAATTTATCCTGTCCAGCTTAAAGTGTCTGCTTCTACGAATGCAGGATACTAACCTAGCCACGCACTTCAGTGCATGCCAGAGTGAGGAGGGTGGGACTGGTCCCACTAGCCTTTGGGCTACACTTAGAGCTTGAACATTTGCCCTCTGTGGCAGCACAGGAGAACTGTTTTTTGTAAGTCATGCTGGCCAAGCCCATATTGGCTTCACATAGTTTCTGTTTCTCCTTAGTACGGTATGGTTGACACAGATGCATTCCTGGTTACTGCATGCTACCAGCACCCCAACAGCCAGTACAGCTGGGAGTATGTTAAAAACAACTGTGCTTGAAAAGGTGTATCAGGATCCTGTTTATTTACCAGTTTTCCACATAACTGCTGTAGTCTGGGTGAGAAGTGGAAGGAAAGGGGGAGAAAAGCACCAAATAAATTACTAGGAAAAACCTGTGTGAGCTAATTGAATTGAACATTGAACAGTGGTCCCTGTCAGAGGTCAGAGGGTGCACCAGATCATGACCCCTGAGAAGACTTCCTGCCCACACCAGTAACATATGCTGCTGGTTGTGTAGTTTCTCTTTGGTTTTGCAATCGATGTGCTTTTTCTGAGCAAAACAGGAATCACTCCAGTGACTGCCCTGAATTCCATCAGTTCCCACTCTGGATTTTGCCCTTTGCAAGGTTTCCTTCTGTTCTACTGGTTTATGTGTGTTACTGGTACAGAACGTTTTGTTCTTCTTCAGTGGGCTTGGTTGTCTTCCTGGTCCTTTTTGACCGTTCTTCACTGAGCTGAATACTCCTTGATTATTGTTTTTCAGGTTTTTTAATGAAAGTTAGCTATCCCAAGTGAAATATCTGATTCCCACTTCAAATCATTCTAACACTGGTTTAGAGCTTCATTCCAAACCCTTATGAAGGGTCCATACGAGATTAAACATTGCTTTCAACATAGCATTGCATTGCCATCATTAAAGGGCAATGCTGTGAGCAAGAAGAAAGTCCTAATTTGGATTCCTAATTAAATTTGTCATGCCTTTTTATCCCTTCTTTCTGCACTTCAAAACCAGTGCTCATCACCCATTTAGAGTGTTTCTTTTGGCCACCACTAAAAGACGGTGTTGTGCATGCTGTTACTAGTTGAAGTTTGAAAGCTTATAAAGAAACTCTAGCTCTAACTTCTTGTATTTTATGCCAAAACCTGTAGCCAGGATATCTGACGTGTACATGATACCAGTGGAGTCCTCAGCAGTTTTGCCAGTTGCTACCTCTCCCATTCCTTTCCCATGTTCTCGCTGTGCTAAGGAGCACACAGTTTGCTACTCACAGTCATTAGTACCATAGGAATAAAATGTATAGCCTCGCTTAAAATTGGTCTCCAAGTTGCCCACCAAAGACCTTAGGTGACATTTGAAACACACTTCAATCATGACTTTAAATCCATAGCGATGCATCTGAAAATTGGGATGAATGTAGTCTGGTACTCAACAGTCTCTTTCTCACTTTTATCTTCTCTCTCCTTTTTTTGATATTTATGTGTAACAGGCACTCGCCAAAAGTGGTGAAAGCAGCATCTCAGGTCCTCAATAGTATGTGGCAGTACAGAGACCTGAGAAGTCTCTACAAGAAGGTAAGGTTTGGGGTTTTTTTTCTAGATCTATCATCTTTCATATGGTTACCCAGACTTTAGGGGGCTGAGAGACTTTAGACCACAATATTTGTGTGACTGGACATTCATCTAGAATTTAAAACTCCAGATACTTGGAGCTACAAGTATTTCCCTCATTTCAACTTTTACCATAAAAATACACTCTGAAAATACATGTGTTTAGTGGTTGAAAAGGGAATGTGAATTTGCTTTTCAACTTAGTTATGGAAAAAATGCTGGGTCTGACACTCTTAGAGAGTTAAGTGCTCTGCTCATTGAATGGAACTGCTCAAGGTTTCCCACTGAAACTTTCCTTCTCACATCTTCCTACCCTATCCTGAGGAAGTTACCAGACTTCCAGCCTTTCAGCTCCCAAATTTCCTCATGAAATTCTAAATAAGAGTACCTGATGGCCTGGTTTTTAGGGACCAGTTACACACAGAGCTGGGATGAAACTTACAATCAGCTGGTCAGCAGCAGCATCATTTCAGATAGTCTGTGAAGTCTGTAGGACCGTACCATTCCCATAGGCCCTGGTAACTTCTCCCAAATGAAGTGCACCATGGTAACAAGGTGCTCTATAGCTTTTGAAACGTGTCTATTTAGTAAACTAAAACATTTAAAATCATTCTTGCTGAATATTTTCAGACTCGATTACACTTCATGCATCAGCCTGCAGGTTTAGTTCTCAAAAGATTATCACAGCTTATCTGATTAGTGTTTGCCATCTCAGCAAAGACAGCTAAAGTTCTGGTCCTAGTTAAGGCTGAGTCGTCAAATGGTGAGGCAGGGAAGGTTCACAGCAGCTAAGGATGTGCTGTGTGCATTTTGCACAAGGAGAGAACCGAATTACAAGTTAGGTCCCAAATCTCAAACGGGCAGAAGCTGACCTTCGTTTTGAGGTGCTGTTCTCTTGCATGCCTCAGCTCTGCTTATGTCAAGTCTAAAGAGTAAGGAAGATGATTACTGAGTCTCCCCCATTGTTCACTTCCAGTATTTTCAGTCATCCTTGGCAGCCCTAGGGATACCGTGTGCAGCGAAGTTCACCATAAAAGCTAGTACTCAGCTAGTACTCAGCTGTTCCATTAAGATGTGGGAGGAAGCAAGAGCTAGAATAGGCTTTTCCTGACACCAGGCAGTAACACGCTGAAAATGTGCACAGTCTGACTTCTGTGCATGTGGGTGACTGCACTGGAGAGGCTGAACTTTTTTTCACCAAAATCTCTTAGAGATTCTTACACGGTTTGGCTCATTTCCAGCCTTCTGCCTGTCTCCGTATATCATGATGGAAAAGCAGTTTCTGTGGTTGCTTCATGCTTGAGGTTATCTGTATGCTGTATGGCTTTTGATTACACTCCTACCCAAAGGCCATTGTGTTGGCTGCCAGTGTGAATGCCTGGTAATGCACTCACTCACATATTAGGTGCCTTGCATGCCTAACAGAATGTTTTCTGCTGCCACAAACACATACTTGTATGGTATGAAAATAGGGCTAGCTAACCTTTGAGGTAGCTTCCAGAACACTGATAGCAGACAGATTGTCTTTATCCTCAGGAAGCATTTTATTCATGTCTCTATGGGCTAATTCCCGCAGGCTTCACAGAATCTTGAAGATCATTCCCTGCTACACATTTGTTGGCTCGTTATGTGCTAAGCCTTATATGAATATGGTTTCTTGTCATTTAAGAAAAGTAACTTAAAATACTTCTCTTTTGTTAAAAGACGTAGAGTCAGACTTATTCAACCTGCCTTTAGTAAGCTGGTGAGCTGGCTGGCTGGGTGTCACCACTTTTTGGAGAACAGTGGGTTTATCACAGGAAAATAGGGAAAGGTTTTTGTGGTGCTGCTCATCCTGTGGTGCAGTATAAAGGTAGTGGGCCAATACCATCTCTATTTTGTCCCATTAAAATACAAACACTAGTGAAAAAGAGTGAACATCCAGTTGGAATTACAAATGTGAGCAGCATTTTGCAGTATCTAGCACTGGCACAGCCTTTGTTGAAGTGCAGATAAACCCCATTGCAGAGCCACCAGTGACTTCTTCCTACACGGTTCCTATAGAATTTATTCCTATTTTTTCCCTCATGTTCAACCTAAACTTCCCGTGGCACAACTTGAGGCCATTTCTTCTTGTCCTATCACTTGTTCCTTGTGAGAAGAACAAGAAGAGACCGACTTACACCTCTCTACGCCCTCCTTTCAGGTACTTGTAGACAGCAGTAAGGTCTCCCTTATTCTTCTCCTCTTCAGACTAACCAGCCCTAGCTCCCTCAGTTGCTTCTCACGAGGTTAGTTCTCCAGACCCTTCACCAAACTTGCTGCCCTTCTTTGGATCCCACTCCAGCACCTCATTATCCTTCTTGTGCTGAGGTGCCCAAAACTGAACCCATTATGTGCAGGAGTCAGGAATTAGTCCCCCACCTGCTGCCTGTAGCAGGGCTGCCCTGGTCAGGGTATGTGCAATGCTTTTTGCAAACTCTAATGCCACCAGGAGTGCACAAGCTCCTCAGCTCCACCCAAGGCTATAACATTCATTTGCCTGTGTGATGAAACCTAGATGAAGCAGCCTGCAAGGACACTGCAGACTGTAGGGTCCCAGCCTCTGCTGTGCTGCCTGGGGAGAACAGTAGTGTGCACAGATGTTAGTGAGCTGTCCCCTGTCCAACAGAAATTGCCTGTTCAACATCACAGCCAAAATAAAGCAATACCTGGTCTCAAGGTTGTAGGGTGTCTGACTAAGAGTGCAAACAATATCATTTGACATACAAAAATGTAAGGTCCTGTTAATCTCTTATTTATCCAGAAGTTAGTGAGATGGGCAGCATAGAAAATTACATCTAGCAAGCCAAGGTAAGTTAAAGATAAATAGTTCTGGAAATAGATTTTCAGGCTAGCTCAGATGCTGTGCTTAAACAGAAAGGCAGTGCAGATGGACAGAACAAACCCAGCATGCAGTGTAGCTCCAGCAATCCAGAGCTTCTAGTTCTAGCACCCAGGAACTTCTCTGCTAGTAAATGATCCTGCTCCCAATGAAAGCAGTGAGATTGACTTCATAGAGTCTTGCTGTAGGGCCCCAAAAGGAGGAGCTGGAACTGTTGCAGCCAGTTGACATTTACTGGGGAGACAGTTTCCCCAGTTTGCAGCATCCGAGGTATCCAGGGGCTCCAAATACCCCGCACTAAATACGAACGGAAGGTCTGTGTGTTGCTTTTGTTAGTTTGTTGGAGTAGAACATTGTGAGCACTTATGAATAGTTAATACAAGAGGAGCTGCATTCTTTGAACTGTTCTTTCGTCTCAAATAGGTTGTTATTGTCTGAAAGGCATGCTGAGGTGGGTACTGGAGCTCTTCTGTCTCAAGGGAATGATGGACAGGTTTCCTTCTAGAATTGTCGAAAAAGCTAACTGGTCAGACCAAGAGGAAGCAGTGAATTTAGTCTTGAAGTGAAGGAGTTGTCAGCTTTCCCAGAAGTTTTAACTTGTAGATTCTTCATCATGGAAGAGTTCACAGAAAATACTGCTCAGAGAAAAACGATGTTCAGGTTAATTCCCATCTAAACTGTTTAGATTATTCAGTGTGATTAAATTCTAACTACTGCTAAAGCTTAGTGAGTAAAAGAGAGGTGATAGTGCACATTTGTCATCAGTAGGCAAAATAATGTCTTCCCAAGACTGACTCTGGTGTCATGTCATGTCACTTTGAAACAACTTTGTTTTCTAAAATCAAGACCTGTAGTTTCCTGAATTATCATTTATTCATTTATAGTCAAATGCTAAAAATCTGGTTTTCAAAAGTGCTTAATGGTAATGTGGTCCCTCGCCCCCTGTATGAGTTGGTGGCTCAACATTGCCAAAGAACAGGCAGAAGAGTTATCCCACTTGTGCCTGTGCTTCAGATTCGTGTGCACCACTCTCCTTACCTTGGTGAACTGTACAGTAAGAAGGAGCATTAGGTGCTGCTTGCCATCCCTAGCAAGAAGTCCTGACCTGTTTTATGCTTAGCCATCTAAGTAAGGTGAAAGGAGCTACTACAGTGATTCATCTCTTTCCAGGAACCTACTTCAGTCTCTGTGGCATTAGCTGGTTGAGAGTTTGAGGACAGCTTGGAAAACACAGATATGACTTTAAGGGAGCAAATTTCCATTGCTTGCTGAACTCCCATCTATCTGAATATTCAAGAAAATAACCAGCTACTCTTAAACACAGATAGCTTGGTAAATTACATGAGGAAATTTGAGCAAAAGGGTTGTGCTAAATGAGCTTAACGTGACACTAAATCTATTAGCTAAAACCAAGCCTCAATTAGCACTAAATATGTGTGATATTAAAGAGATGAAGGAACTGTCGGGAAGAATATGTTTGCTGTTAATTGGTTTGCTTTGCCTAACCACTTGGGCTCCAACAGAGTAAGTTTACATGCTATCCCACGTCTACACTTGTCCTGCCTTCTGGTATATAAGCAGAGATCATGATGAATCTGTGGAAATTCTTTGCCTTTCCCATTTATCATCATATTAGTCTGTCCTGCATGGGATAACACACATATTTTTGTCCAGTTCACCTGCCATGTGAATAAAAATACAACCAATTATTTGAAACCAGGGAGTCTAATTTTGAAAGTAAGTCGTGCTTCAGCACATGGTGTTGCATTTACAAGAGGGATACTACAGAGATACTACAGGCATTTCATGGAGTCAGGGTTGTCACTCATAAGATGTCCCTGTCTGTCACTGGCTGGAAAAGGTATTTAGGAGTGCCCAAAGCCTTAGAAGCAGTTAAGCCAGTCCAAATCTCTAAGTGGACTCTCTTCTCATGTGACCTTCAGAATAAAACGATGGCTTTATGAGGAGGCTCTTTATGGCTAAATGTTCTATTAAAATTGCCATCAATAAAATTCGAAATGCTTGTCAAGGAGTTTTAGAATCTGAAGTCTTTTCTTAAGTAAAATATACCTGCTCACCCTTTAGAAATGTTAATCACATCATGCTATCACCCAGACTTGGAGTACATCATTTTCATCTGGGAGGTCATCGACAGTCAGATGTCCTCCAAAAAGATGCAGGTTTAGGTTAAATTTATCTATTGGAAACCTCTGTGCAGAACTTAAACCTCACATTAATTGTCTTAATTTTCAAAACCAGAGCATTAATTAAGAGGCCTGACTTGTAGGAGCTGTTCATGTGCTCAAATTGTTTGTGTCTGTGTGTATTTCACGTTCTGGAGCTTTCAGCAGGGCTTCATGTCTAGAGTTGGCAAGCCCCTCTCCAGATTCATGTCACTCTTTTAGAAAAGGGTTGATTAATTTAAGGAAAACCTCCTTCTAGAGCAGGCATTGCCTAGAGAGCATTTTTATAATAACTATGAAAATTCAAATATCTGATTAATAAATGATTGACTGATTGATTGATTGATTGATTGGTTGATTGATTTATGGCAGTGGCCGGCCCCAAGCTTCAGTGTGACTGATGACAGAGGATTTTCAGCATCCCACCTCTCTGGGTCATGGCACTCTCAGCATTCTCTCTCCCAGAGCCAAGAAACCAGACTCTATTCCCCAACCCAGGTATTCTGGCTGTCAGCTGACCAGTGGTGAACTGTTATGTTTCATATTTCATACTGAGATCTGTACCCAAAGGAGATCTGCAGGTGACATTTGAATCAGAAATAACAAAGAGAATAGATTTTTGCAGTATTTGATTTATTTTACTGAACTCTGTAAGCTGTTCAGCCTAGGGAACAGAAGATTCCAGGGAAACCTCTTGGCTGCCTTCCAGTACCTGAAAGGAGCTGGAGAGGGACTTTTCACAAGGGTATCTAGCAATGGGACAGGGGGAAATGATTTTAAACTGAAGGAGAGTGGGGTTAGACTAGATCTTAGGAAGAAGTTCTTCAGTACAGGGGTGGAGAGACTCTGGAATCAATTGCCTCGAGAGGTTGTGGCTGCCACCATCCTGGAGGTGTTCAAGTCCAGGTTGGATGAGGCCTTGAGCAACCATGTCTACTTGAGAGGCATCGCTGCCCGAGGCAAGGAGGCTGGAGTAGATGATCTCTAAGGTCCTTTCCAACCTGAGCCAGTCTATGATTCCAAGAACAATGGGGAATGTCTTGCTTCACTTAGAAGAGCAGTCCATCCCATTCACTGAAGCCAAGTGAGGAAGATGGGTGGAGTTTTGCTCTCTCCGAGAACAGCATGCATCAGACAGGGTCAACTGTATCACATTTCGTTCCCCAACAAGCTGTCTAGCTTTTCTGGCATCTGCTTTTGGATTGCCCAACAGAAAGGCAGCTATGGATAGGCAGTGTTGCAATAGCAAATTCAATTTATCAGGCACTTTGCAGTCTTTTCTAAGAACAAGAGCAAAGGCTGCTCATTTCAATAAGAGAATCCCTGATAAAATAAGGTCTGTACACACAAATCATTGCATCCAGGATTCAATTCAGTTCTTCAAATCCTAATTCTCAAAATCTCTATGAGTGGTATTGGAGATTAAAAAGGATATAAACCAGTTTATGAGATTTAGTATGACTGTGCAGTTGTTTATTAGAGTCACTATTTCATTTAAGAAAATCCCATTTCCTTAACCAAGTGAAAACTTTTGTTTTCTACCTGATAGAACATGACTCTGGCATGTTTGCAACCGCAATGACTTCTCTATGTTCCCAACACACAACACTGAATTAAATCCAGGGAAAAGCCTTCACGTAGAGATATATAAATAGAGATATATAGATAGACATATAGTTTAAAGATTTTAGACATAAATACCTTTCAAGCTTAGAGTAAATCCTTTTAATCTTTAGCTAAAAAGATACCTAAACGGTGTTTTTAGATCTCCAGCATTTTGCCATCTGATGTATGACAGTTCTTTCTTTTGTTAATCAAGAATTAAGCAAATTCCTAAATTCATGTTAAATAAAGGAAATGTGGAAATATTCTGTGGAATTAGCATATTTAAGCCTTTGCAAAGCATCGCCTGAGTTATTTTAGAAGACAGACATTCTACAACTGATGCAGCAAAGAAAATACATAGTCTGCAATTATATACTTACTTTTCTCTTTCAGTCTTTCTTTTTGGGAAAACAAGTTATTCATGCTTAAGCAAGCATTTCAGTGCAGTTTTTTTATCTGAATTTCTAACTACAGGATCATGAAATTGTCATTGGTTTCAGCACAGGAGAGGAAATCAGCATTACTGATTTTTTGGGTGTGTTTGTTGAATTATTATTAATTCTACATTGTATGCTGTTCTGTTCATGTGGAATAGTTTCGCCTATGCCAGTGCACACACAGAGAGTCATTAAAAGCAGTGGCGTGTTTTCTGTTCTGCAGGAAGGTAACTGGTAGTAGCTGCAGAGCAAAGAATAATCCGTTCATCTTTTAACATTCACCCTTAGCTTTACAAAGCCTCTCCAGTGAGAAATGATATGTTAGCCTGGGCTTCTGGTTTGCCTTTTAATTTGATGTCGCTTATTTCAACATTATTAGTGTTGGTCAGCATCTTTGATTACTAACATACAAACAATATGATTATATTGTAATATGATAATGTTTATATATTACAGAAAGTACTACTCTGTATTATTTATTTGATATAATTCAGAATTGTATAGAATATGTTCATATCCTAGCATTTTACCTGGTAAAATTCTGTATAGATATGTTAAATATAGTAATATATAAACATATCCTAGCATTTTACTAGTTAAATTCTGTATAGAATATGTTAAGTATAGTAATATATCAACATATCCTAGTGTTTTACCTAGTTAAATCCTATCTGATAACTCTCAGCAAAGAAGTAAACCTTTGTTTCTTCCCAAAACCATGTTTATTAAGGTATTTAAAACAGCAATAATCTCAGCTGAGCTGAAGAGTCAGTACTGCTGGTGGTATATTCATTAAAACAGTCCTGTGTAACTAAAGCCAGGCCTTGTCCATCCCAACATTGGTTTGGTGTGAGGCATTTTACTGAACAGTATCCAAAACAATCAGGTAGGATGGCTAAGGACAGTTAATGCTAACTAATGACTTTGTTTTGCACTAGAGTCATATACCTGTATTTGTGTTTGATGGCATGGCTGCAGTTCTGCTGGTAAATCTCTCTACATATATGTAGAGACATATAGGGGCATGTAAAACTCACGGCGTGGACACGTATAAAGGAATAAACCTTAATTGTTTGAGCTATTTGCAGCTATGATTGATTTAGACTTGCTTGATGTTTCCTGTGATGGCATTAAAGGCATGATACCGCTCTCCTTTGAGCCTTGTAGCAAGAGGAAATTCAGCAACCAACCAGAGCAATGATTCTTAGAAATTTTTAGTAAGAGGTGCATGTTACACCGTTCTCATCCAAAACCTGCCGGACTCAAGAGGTGCTAAACAAACAAGACTCAAAGCTGTTTCAAACGGTTCTCGTGGATAAGCCGTACGGGTATGCAGTGCTGAAGCATTGATGGGGTGTCTCATGGAGACCTCTGACTGCCTTTTGTGGGCATTATTAGTTATTTTTCAGTTGGAAATCCAAGTCCGTTTTGAAGTTAGTAAGTACAGAGTTAGAAACAAGAAATGGTTCAAGAGTGGAGTTGGAGACCTGTGCACAGCGGTGTCCTCAGGGGTCAGTACTAGTTCTGATCTTATTCAACATATTCCTCAATAACCTGGATGAGGAGACAGTGTTCCGTCAGTAAGTTTGCTGATGATTCAAAGCTGGGAGCAGTGGCCAACACACCAGACGGCTGTACTGCCATCCAGTGTGATTGGGACAGGCTGGGTAGCCGGGCAAAGAGGAATCTAACCAGATTCAGCAGGAGCAAGCGTAGGGTCCTGTACCTGGGGAGAAACAACAGCATGGATTAGCATAGGTTAGGGGCAGACCTGTCGACAAGTAGCCTTGAAGAGAAAGATCTTGGAGTCCTGACAGACAGCAAGCTGATCGTAAGCCCACAGTGTGCTCTTGTGGCCAAGAAGGCAAATGGTACTCTGGAATGCGTTAAGAATGTCTAGAGAGGTCATCCTCCCCCTCCCCTCTGCCCTCATGAGGCCACATCTGGAGTACTGTGTCCAGTTCTGGGCTCCCCAGTTGGAGAGAGACAGGAAACTACTGGAGGTAGTCCAGCAGAGAGTAACAAAGGTGACTGGGGGCCTGAAGCAACTCTCTTCAGAGGAAAGGTTGAGAGGGCTGGGACTGTTTAGCCTGGAGGAGAGACGAATGAGAGGTCCGTGCCACACCTATAAATATCTGCAGGGTAGCTGCAGGAAGGAGGGTATCAGACTGTGTCCAGTTTTGCCCAGTGATAAGACAAGGAGCAATGGGCACAAGTCTGGCTCTGACTTATTCTACCCTTTGAACTTCCCTGGGAAAAAAAGATGATATTCTAAATGCATCCCAGGAGTCAGTGTTGGTGACTTAGAGCCTTCTGTCTGAAGGGAATGTATAACTGAAGCTTATGAAATACCCTTAGGGTAGAGGTTTGAGCACACATCCATAATCTGGAGGGTTCTGACAGAAGTGGATGGTCATGACTATAGACTTTTCCTTCGCAGTAGTGTGGTTCCTCAGAATGACATGGGATTTTAATAGCTGAGTACAATGTGGATGTGCAAGAAAATTACCTGTGTGGCTTGGCACTGGGAACATTTTCAGTCCACTAAAATAAAGTATAAAATACTTTAAAAACAACTATTAGTAACATTAACTTCAGCCAGCAAAGTTTAGCTGTGCAATACCAAAAAGAATCCAGTAGTCTTTTGAAAGAAGCCTTTCAAAGAACCATGCTAAGCGAGACCCCTTGAAAGTCACGTCAGTCTTCCCTCTGGAATTCACTGAAGGAATGAGTCCTACCATTCAGAACAAATTATAATCTTGAATTTCTTGTATGCCTGATGGTTGTCATCTGCAGGTTCAGGCACACAGTACGGGTGAGAAACTGCATTTCCTCAAGCTAATGGGAATGGGTATTGGGCAGCTGCTTCTGTTTTCGCAAATGACATAGCTCAGCAGTAGCAGTGTCAATAGGTAGAGGGAATAGAAATCAAATTAAGTGGCAATCAAAGCGTATTTTCTTGTCAGAATTCTGGATCCTATAAAGGAGATTAGAAGTGTTTGCTTAATGTGGCCACTACATGTAAATTCAGTCAAAGTTCATTGAAAGATTAAGCTGGGGCATCAATACGCTACTTCCAGGTCTTTGATGTTCTACACGATCTAGTAATAGGTGGGGAAAATATTGCTGAGAAGTCCCTCCTCATTTCTTCTTCCTTCTCCTCTTAAAACTGCCAACAGAATTCAAGCATCACCTACATTTGTCTGCTGTTTCAGACTGGAAGAACCCTGGTGTTTCGGGAGCAGTCTCTGTTGTTGGGATGACGTGCATTGTTCTGCGAGTTTTGAAATTCATTTACAGGCTGGTGCCGTTCAATCCTGATAAAAGAGATTAGCTGCTTCCTGCAGCAAGTAGCTGGGAAACAGCTACTTGTACATTTGTGCAAGGACATTTGACCTAAAAGCAAAGACAGCCTGAGTTTTTCTAGTGGTTTTTTCAGAAGTGCTGATTCCTTGTTTGTCAGGCAGCTGCACGACTGAGCAGAGTGATTCCCACTATCCAACCGCAGCATCACTCTTCAGTGTGCACAAGGTTCTCATGGCTCTTCATCCCAATTAGTATCATGAGTCCTAAGGTATCCCTCACCTTCAGGGCCAGCGGTGTAGTTGGTTGTTTTTATGATGTTGATTAGTTTCTAGTCTCTGGAAGGGCAGTAGACTTAAACGCCCAGAGCATAAAGTTGTCCTAACCTCTGAGATTTATTACCAAGAAGGAGAGTTTCCATTTAGGACATGAGCATGTTAAAATAGATGAAGGAGCAATATTGGAATGTAAATGACAATAGAAGTCAAAAATTATTGTAAGCACCTTCCTGATGTAGGGGGGGAGAGGTTTGTGCATAGGAATAGAAGACAAAGGTAGTTCTTTGTGATTCTAGCAATTTCAATTATAGCTTCAATACCTCATGCAAGGTAAATAGAACAGAAATTCTAGCTGAAGGGCCAAATGCTGCCGTATTTTCCTCTCAAATATATTAAACCAATTTTATTTCAGTTTAAAAGACAAAGTGCTGCTTTGAAAAATGGGTTTATTTCCTTTTATTGCCGTGTTTTGAAAGGTTTATTATTTAGCTGCATATAACCTCAGCAAAATGAATAATGAACTCTGCCAGCTCTGAAGTCTTGTCCTTCATGCTTTGACTCACATACAATTCCCTTATAGCTATTTTATTCATCAGATTAGGTCTCGTCATCTCTGCAACACACACAGCAGGAAATCGATAGTTAATTATGGATAGGTAAAGCAATACCTGAGTGATTTCCTGGAACATCCCGGAGTTGCACTGTATGAAACAACTGGCAGTAGTTCTTACTCGGACAGATTTGACAAATAATTAACCTGTCTGTCCCTTGCCCTAGCTAAAATCAAGGAATGCAAAGTGATTTTATAGAATATAAGTGATTAGAGGGTGATTATGCTGCACTCGTATTCCAGAACGATAGGACTGGACAAGGCCATCTGTGGTAGTTTGAAAGAATAAGACCAGGGTGGTACTTTCAGAAGAGTTTTGTACCTCAGGCCCTGTGATGACAACAGAAGAAACAAGGAGAGACAATATTCTAAGTTATTCTGGTGTGGAACACTGGCAGTAGGAGAATAATGGCTTTGCTTTCAGAGGTGCTGAGCTGAAGGCTGCCTGAGTTTAAGCACTGATTCTGAAAATGTCACTTCAAAAAGCCTACAGAAAACTTAATAATCCTCATCCAGCGCCAGACAGTTTGGCTGTGGTTAACGACCACCTGACTGAGAGCCCTTCTTTAAGCCTCATGCTGCTCTAAATACATGTTTATCTTTCATCTTCTGAAGCACTTGTGTTGTGCTGGGGATACAGAATGGTTAGGTACGAGTAAGAGACATTTCTGTATGGAAATGCAGAGAAGAAAGGAGAGAAGTGGTGAGGTCAAGCCTGCTGCGCATCATAAGGAGGCTGAGGTAGTGCTGCACGAGATGGGGAGCAGTGGGCAGCCCCTCAGAGTCTGGCCCTGGGCTTGGGGGCAAGAGCCTCTGGGAGAGGCGACTGCTCTAGTGCAGCCCTGGCTTGATCCTTCCCTGCCCAGCCCAACCACCAGCTCTTTTTTATTTGGGCCAAGTAATGGCACTGCTGCCATGGTGCAGGGCCTCCATCCTCTTCCCTCAGTCATGTCTATGCAAGGGAGAAGAGAGCATCTTTCCTCCCACACCTTCACAGCAGCAGGTGTTCTCCTCCCCAGAGCACCAGTAAGCAGTGAGTAGCTGGCAGCAGCAGCAGAAGGCATGAGAAGCAAACTGTATTTCCCTTTAACTACTTGGACTAAGTGATCAAACCCTGAGCAACCCCTGTATTTTCATCCAGATTATTCCAATATTTTTAAATCCTCCAAATCTGAATATTTTTTTCCCTTTTAAAGTAATTTTCTGGCTTTCTTTCAAGCTGTGGACATAAAGCTGTACAAACAGCTTCATCAGCCTGTGTCTTCACTGTTTTGAGGGCCTGGCTCAGAACTCTTTGTGAGAGATTGAAAAACTGCAATTGGAGTCAGCAGCCCTTTGTCTTTTGAAGCCACTGAAATGACTCCAGATTTCTGCTGGCAGACCTAATGTAGGATTAGTTCGAAAGATTTACCCCCTGATACAGCAAGGGAGTGAGTGCCAGGATCCTCCGGGCTCAATTCCTGTTCATTTTCTCATAATGTATCTGGAGTTAAAGTGAAAAAGGACAAAATCCTAGGAGTAAAACTGACAATCCATTGTTGGTAGCGTAGCCGAGGGCAGTAACAAACATCAGTGAAGGACAATAATTCCGAACACATCATAAAGCAAATCAATGCCCAGGAATTAGCGTAGAATCCTCAGGGATGGGAAGGGACCTCGAAAGGTCATCCAGTCCAATCCCCCCGCCACAGCAGGATCACCCAGACCAGGTGCATGCAGGAAGCAGCTGTGCAGGTCCAGTCAGGATGTAGGTGCTTGGCCCCTGCTGCCTTAGGCTGGAAGGGGCAGAGGAGTCAGGCTCGGTAGTTCTCTTGGCAAGTGCTGGGAAATGTGGTTATTCTTCCTCTTGTATTAAAAGAAAATAACATGATCCCGGGTTGTGAAGCCTAATGGTACGTGTGGTGCTTGGACCACATGGTTTCTGAGACTCCAGTGAAGATGTGCGTGAGATACATAGGTGGATCACCCCAGCCCCGTTACTGTTTTCGGTTTCTCACCGCAGCCAAGTCACGCACATCGCTTTCATATGGCAATGTGTGCAGATAATTGGATCCAGGTCTCACTTCTGTTACATCTTCTTAGCATTGCGACAACAACTTCCCAGTGAGGGATGGCGCAGACCTGTGTGAGTCTGATGAGCCTTGCCTTAATTCCCATCAGATTTGTCTTTTACTCTACAAGGTGTCGCCCTGGTGCACACGCGTCAGGAGGGTTCATCTAACCCGACAGCACTGCCTTGACTTGCCAAAGAAGCAGCAGCAGCAATCCGGAGAAGGGTCTGGTGGAGTCTCAAAGCAAGCAGACCCTATGTTATCTACTTCCAGGCTCTTTGCTCTGTTGTTGTATCACCTATCTATACCTGCAGGGGGTCACCTATCCAGACTTCATGTTTCTACAGCCTATTCCAGGAGTGGCAGCTATTAGAGTCAATAACCTGGAATCAGGGAAAGTAAGGTGACAAAACAAGTCTGCTTCTGAATGCTTCGAGTCATTCGGAGGTGTATTGAACCAACCATGAGAGGATCAGGCCTGAAGCAAGAAGCCCTGTGCTTTAGAGCTGGTGAACTTGGATGAGGTTGGACATTCCCTGTAGTTTCTTAGGTTTAAGCTGCTTTGTTGTTGGGTTTTATGTGTTGTTTCTTTTCCCTGACAGGATTTCTCTGCTTCCAAGAAGTTGCTCTTTTCTGCCTGACAGTGTTAGGACACCAGTGGCCAGGAGTCAGGGCTGACTGCTCTTCAGCACCGGAAAATCCCATCGAGCATGCAGACACTTTCTGTCTTTTCCTAAACTGCTCAGTGCCTTCAAAATCAGTCTTCTTAGCAGCTAATCAGCATAATCAGTCAGAGGGCAGAGCTTGGGTTTATTCTTGCTGTGTGGCTTTTGAAGAACATCTGATACAGGGTGTCTGTCAGAGCAGATGCCATGGAGTCATCCGGGCCAAGCACTGCAGAAAGGCTGGTGTTGCTCTGTCTCCCACTCCACCATCAACATCCCTTGGCTACCCTGCTGTATTTGGTCTCCTACCTTTCCTCTCTCTCATGTGACTTCTTCAGGCAGGGGCTCTGGTGTGGCAGTGTGGTGTCACATCCTATCAGGGCTTCATTTCAGACCATCGTCGTAATGGATTTCTACGACAAGTGAAAAAATGCTCCATCTGATACCACCCACAAATCATCTCCTCGCATCAAGGACTGGAGAATTAGGAGAGTATGAACTTCCTGCAAGCACAATAGCAAATGCTCTTTCTTCTTCCTTGTGTTGCAAACGCAGAAAGAATAATGTGGAGAACACAAATTGTATTTTCTAGAGATACCTGTGAAGCTGGTGCTTGGCACCTAACTTTAGTCACCCTGACAAAACAAGGGTTTCCAATGGACCTGAAGAACATGACTTCTTTTTGAAAGGATTAAAAGTTGAGCTGGGAGACAAAGAACCTTAAGCCCAGCGAAAGGTGATCAGTGAGACCACAATAGCGCTTATTTTTTTTCCTGAAGTGACTCTCCAAACCCCAACCTTAACCTCATCCCTGCAGCTTTCCAAGAGCATTGTCACAGATGGTGGAGCTTTGCCATTTGGACTTCATGGAGACAGTGAACAGGTGTGTCCGTTCTGTCGCAGAATGGCATTGCATTTCTTTCCAGTTGGTCAGATCTCTTTCTCTTCCTCTTCCTCTCCTAGAGGAACAGGACAAACTGGTACCTGAACTGCAGTCTCACGCTCTTTTAAGTGAACTTCCTTCTCTGCAGGACACTGCTGGAGACTGTACCTTTAAGTACCCAAATCAATTTAATTAAATTTCATTACAGGCACTAGAGCCGAAACAAACTAATGAAAGCAGCCATCACGTCAGGTGGCATTTATCTCAGCATTAAATTGAAAATACTCCCTTTAGGCTCTTAAAAATTAGTTTCAATATTTAACACTAATAGCTTTTGGAATTGCTGATGGGGATGGTTTTAATGAATCTGGTACAAACTGTTTACCTTTCCAAGGAAAAGGGCTCTTTCCTTGTAGCAGAAGAGAGCTAAAGATGTATGACTTCAGCATGTTAGGGTTTTGAAATACTGGGAGGCCTGAGAGCAGCCCTTAATGCTATTGAAAAGCACTGTGAGAGTTGTTGTCCAGTGATAGCTTCTTTGGCTAAAACAACACCAGGTCACCACAAGACTTGAGTGAAAGCTCACGGCTTGCCTGGCATGTTTGATTGAGCTGGTCAAGCTTGCAGACATAGCAGTTATAGCAGATTGTATTGGAAGAGCTTGTTGTAAGCACTGCTTTTGGCATAGAGAAGAGTGAACATCTGCAGGGAGGCAAAGAAGTAAAACATCTGCCACAGAGAAGAGCACTGCTGCCAGCATCCCAGCTTCCCCTGGATTTGGCAGCCTCACTGCTGAGGCACCTTACAGTGCTGTTTCTGAGGAAGCATCGCTGACAAGGAACCTGGGAATGTTTTTAAGAACAAAACTGATGCTGTAGAACACTGTTCCTGTCGGTTCTGTGGGACCAAGCAAATAGCAGGGAGTTCTTTCATACAATCATAGAACGTATTGGATTATAAAGGGCATCTAGTTCAGACCCCCACACACAATTCACAGGGATATCTCTACTAGAACAAACTGCTCAGAGCCCCCTCCAGCCTGACCTTGAATGTCTCCAGGGATGGGGCCTCCCATCAGCTCTCTAGGAACCTGTTCCAGTGATGCACTACCTTCAGATTCAAGAGCTTTTTCTTAATGTCCAGCCTAAATCTGCCCTTTTCTAGCTGAAAACAATGACAACTCATCCAATTCCCATCAGATCCAGGGCCCAGGTATTAATGCAGACAGTGCAGATGGGGTAGACAACAGAAGGAAAGACATAGGGGAAGGTTCAGGTCACTTTATTCTGACCCATGAGTCAGGGATTTATTCAAGGGAATACAGTAATAAATACTGTGCTCTTTTTTCTTTTATCAGATATAGAATCCATCCTATTGGTATCTTCCTCTACAGCAGTTTGATCAGAAAACTCTTAAGAGAGTTAATTATAGGGTCACAGTTCTCTTAAGAATGTTTGACCCCAGAGAAGGAGGAAGAAGTGAACCATTTTACTTCAGCAGGATAAAGGGATGGGCTTCTCATGTGTCCCCAAACTTCAGTTTTATAGCAGAGAAGTCGCCAACAAGTTATTATTCACAGCAGATGTAAAAATGGTAGCACATATGTTATTAACAGTCTTGATGGTAGACAAGGTTATTGAACTTAGGACTATAATTATAGTCATAAACTCTTTGCTCTTCTTAATAAATAGTCCTTTCTTTGTATGCATGATATGTCTATACATAGAGAAAAGCTTCTAATAATTTCTAATTTCATGGACTCATAGAATGGGTTGGGTTGGAAGGGACCTCATCTTCACTCTTCCTTTTACTTTCACTTTGAAATTCCAACGGAGATCCTTGTGTGTTAGCACAAACGTATTACATGAGGAGCACAGACATTCAGAATCCCTCTGCATCACCTCTGAGTATCCTCTGTCTCCCTGCTCTGTCTCACTCTTGCCGAGTTCTCTTCTGAAAGATTTCCTTAGATTTTCCAACTATTTTTTCTTGCATTTCTAACAGAGAGGTTCCTGTGGAGGAAACAAAGTCTGATAGGTACCTTCGGCAAAGGCAGAGAATGAGAGGGGGCAGGATTCAGGGTTGAATGTCTGGGCTAGTCAGAGGTAGGGCATGGCAACATTCTTGACTACTACAATGGGTAATGATTTTTCTGTCAGCAAGAGGAAAACTGAGGGTTTTTTAGTTTACTATTGCACTGTGTTTAATTTTATTCAGCATTTCATTGCACAGATTTTGTTTAGGACCAGAGTGAGGTTCTTGGCTCTATGTGCACTGAGTCCAACAGAAAGTGGGCACTTAAAAATGGCTTACAACTTCAGGGTGGGACTGGGAACACTCCAGGGTCCTGACTGAGATTGTACATTGGAGGGTACTGGAGCACTGGAACAGGCTGCCCAGGGAGCTTGTGGAGTCTCCTTCTCTGGAGACGTTCCAGACCCACCTGGATCTGTTCCTGTGCGACTTGGTCTGGGTGATCCTGCTGTGGCAGGGGGTTGGACTGGATGATCTTTCCAGGTCCCTCCCGATCCCTGATGATTCTGTGATTAGGCAGAGATGAAAACAGCCGAAAGGTATGAACACATTTGAAATAATGTTGTTTAATGAGAGCACCTGTGAAACTCAGTTTGTTCTCTCACAATACTTTCAAACGATTTTTCATCCTCTTTACAAATGTGCAGGGCATTACTTTGTATGATTGCGTGGAAATGTGGGACAGCAACAAACCAGGAATGATTTATGCTCTCCTTTTCATTTCTGAAGGAGCAACCAACACTTGCTGGAGTTGGTATTACTTATTTGTTTTCAATCCATCGCCATTACCAGAGTTTTAAGTAGAAGGAATAGACATCTTGGAGAGAAGGGCAAAAAGAAAACTATACTAGTTCTTTTTCCTTCATATGTGAGNAGAGTTTTAAGTAGAAGGAATAGAATGTCCTTCTGGACATCTTGGAGAGAAAGGCAAAAAGAAAACTATACTATTCTTTTTCCTTCATATGTGAACAAGAGGGCAGTTAACATAGCGACAGTAGAGGTGTCCAAGTAGTTGCAGTAACTTTGATAATCCTGGAGCTTACTCAAAAATTTCCTTGTAAATTACAAGTGATTTAAAGCAAAAAAACTGATTTTTACAGTGCAAACAATCAGCCCTACGGTTTGGAATATTTGCCTTTTGCAGTGTGTAAATAGAGGCACAGAAATGCCATTTGGGATGGGAAGACAGAAGCCCAGGAGAAGACAGAAGTGCCATTTGGGATGGGAAAAGACAACGATTACACTAATAGCATAAAAGGTTAAGTGTTTTCATAATCTGAGACTTTCTGAATTGCCTTGTAGAGCTTCCTGCAGCTTCCTTTTTGTCCTGGTGTGTCAGGAAGGAACACTGCAGAGAACATTCGCCACTCGGCGAAGGCAGAAGAGCGTAGCCTACTTGTGTGTGTGTAGGGCAAACACCAGAGGAAAATACTCAGCGCTTCACATGGGGATCTGTGTGGCATCACCACTGACTGCTGCTGCCCTGGTTTGTGTTGCAGGACGGATGGTCACAGTATCACTTTGTAGCCTCATCTTCAACAATAGAAAGGGATCGGCAAAGACCATACTCTTCCTCCCGCACGCCCTCCATCTCTCCTGTGCGCATGTCTCCTAACAACCGCTCAGGTGAGTGCACGCTCTCAGCACCGAAGTAAAGGCAGAGCTAATCCATCCCTGTCATTCTCCTTCTTTAGGCAACATCACTGGCATCTGAATTTGTCGCTAACAGTGGTGGAAGTGAACAAAAAATATTCGTTGCTCTTCGCTGAACTATCTGTCCAGCACAGAAGTTGTTTTTAATTAGCACCTCGAGAAGTTTTACAGCAGGAAAAATAGAACTTCTTGCCCTGAGTTCTCATGCGGTGATTTCCTGCCTACAACTCAGGGCAGCAGTGCCCATTAGTAGCATGAGGAGATTACGTTACTTGCTTGGCTGCTTAAAAACCCTGCTGTTTATGGCCATTCTGCACACTTGGCAGAAGTTGGAGGATCCACGCGATTTGTTTTAGCACTCTGTTTATATGTTTAGGTGTGTCTAAGTGTGCATACTCAAGCATAGATGCATGTTTCACACAAGGCTAGCTACAGGTCTTCATGGAACACTGGTGGTGTGTTTACAGCAGTTATCGTTAGTTGTGTATCATCCACCCAATGAATGAGTGCATCTCAACTTGTGCTGCACTGCTCGTTAATTTGGCAGTTCAGAAACGCGTGCTTCTTCTCTGCTCCTTCAGAGGTAAAACATACCGTGGTTAGAGAAAAACTTTTCTTCTGAGATAGATAGAGTAAACCCATCAGCCTTTCAGTGTGCTCTTTACTGCTAGTTCAGTCAACTGCTGTCATCCCATGGGTGTACAGAGAGCTTAGGATTAAAACTGGCCAAAGTGGCTGTTGCCATCAGCGTTGTGCCATCAGCATTGGTTTTAAGAAAGCTGTTCGGTTAATCGTCTAGAAAGTGCATGTTATTCCCGTGGAACAGCCACGGAGGACGTTTGAAAATGTAGCCAGAAGTATAGTGAGCGCTGCTCTTCAAAATCTGTCATTTCACAAGTCCTTACAGGGCTCTTGTTCATTTTTCCCCCTCCCTCCCCAGAATCTCATTTTGACTGTAAGTGCAAGACGCTTGAGATGTCTGGCCCTGAGATCTTAGCTCTGCCTCTTGACAGAGCTGTCTCCTCACTTCTGTTACTCTATTGCTTAAGGAACTTAAATAAGTGTTGGCTGAAATCTTACTGCCATCATCTGCTGTCATAAGACTGGGAAAGGACAAATACAGCAGCTGTTTCTGAAGGAAGAGGTGCCCATGTAATCACAGAAAAATTACTGGAACAAATAAGCACAGTCTGAGCACCTCAAAGAGCTGCTTAACTCTAGGAGTATCTGTTTCTACAGACTAGTGCAAGTTGCTTTCTGTCTGGCAGTATCCACAGCAGAGTCAAGCATCAGTTTGGTATGATTTGTTCTTAAAAATCCACCCGAGTTCCTCCTACATTAACACTGAAGTCTCTTGGAGAAAGAGCAGCCATTAAATGTTGCTGTAATCACTAAGGCTCGTTCACACAACATTTTTAGGGAAAAGCCAGGGCAAACTGGCAAGCAGTCCAGAAAATGTCGTGTGTGGTAAAAGCAAACCTTGCTGTAACCTTCTCTCAGAGAATGAGAATGGCTTATAGCCACAGTGGAGGAATGGCTTATAGCCACAATGGAGCGTTGCCCAAGTACTGAGTGGACCCAGCAGTCTTCCGTGGTTTCATTAATGACCCAGACAAAAGATGCCTAGTACTTTTTTAGGTGACGTGAACCTGGGAGGAACTGATGTAAACTGAAGGGCATTATTTGGATCAGAGCGACCCTGAGAAGTTTGAGATGGTGTCCAAAGAGAAAGAAAAATAGCCAGTCCTTTGCAAGTCAGTTACATCTGGCTGAGCAAAATCATAGACTCATGAAGATACCCCCAAGATCACGTCCAGCAGTCACCCCAACCCCACCATGCCCCCTAAACTGTCTTCAAGTGCCAGAGGCATTCTTCAGGGATTATTTAGGGATATTTGAACTGGGACATGGAGAGAACAGCACCTTGAAGTGTTAGGCATTCTCTGCTCTATGTTTTCTCTGACAAACACCGTCATTTTCTTCCAGTCTCCCTTAGAATCGTTTAATTGTTTATGTTCAGCAGACAAGGGAAGAAAGCACTTTAAAAAGCTTTTTCCACACAGCTGCAATTTAACAGTCCTTTCGAGGAGAAACTGAAAAGCTAAAGGGGGAAAAATTATTGTTGTACTTCTTTCCATCATAAGCATCATCGATGATAGGACTACGCGGAAGAAGTAAAGCGCTGAGAGAGCAAATGAGGTTTGTAGTTGGTTGTTCCACTAATCCTTTTGTCCTATGGTTGAAATAGCAGCCGCTTTTTCTTCAAACAGCTTAATGTTAGCATGTTCGTAAGTGCAGCTTCTGGTGAAATGTTTCCTCTGGAGTTAAACGCTACACTCAGTCACACGTGGTGAGAATAAATAAATCCCTTTTTGTGATCTAGCAAGTGCTCCAGCCTCACCCCGAGAAATGATCAGCCTAAAAGAAAGGAAAACAGACTACGAATCAACTGGAACAAATGCCACTTACCACGGAAACAAGGGAGAACACACTTCTAGGAAAGACACCATGACAGGTGAGCTTATGCTTGCGTCGGATCTGTAGAAGTGAGCTGTGATAGACCGCTGCTTATGCAGGCTTGGATGGGTTCACCCCAGCAGTCAACCCGCTCTGGCCGATTCCAAACTTGTAGCCAACCTGAGAAATGAAAGAGAAGAAATGCTTGATGTTTGTGAATAGAGTGAAAATGACTTGTGAAGGCTGTGTTTCTTTGCAGAAGAAAGAATTAACACCACTTCTACGTTTCTCTGTAGTATTACGTTTGTTTTCATTTCAGAAGGAAGTTGCTAGATGGTTTTGCATTAACCAGTGTTGTCTCTATAAGCAGAACATGTGGAGTGATCCCTAACATCTGTCTTTTGCCCGGAATATCTTTCAAGGACCAGTTAGCTTATTTTTAACATCAATCACTTCCAGGAAATTTGGTAGCAGTTTGTAAAATCTATCCGTGTCATTTTCTCAGCTGGGCTTATTGGAACACAACAACTTCCACTGGGTATCTTATGGCGTCCGTGGCAGGCTCTGCTGAAGGTTCCCCTCCTTGTGTGAGCTCATTAACCCGGTAATATTCCAGTACTTTGCCTAGTACTGCACGTCTTCATTAATTATCTTGCAGAATACACGCTGGGCTCTTGTCACTGTTGCACAGGCTTTATAACCTCTATTTATAACCTCTATTGTTGCATTTATATGGTGCCGAGCATCAAGCTGTCCTCTTCCCCAAATGCTGCATTAGGAGAGAAACAATCACACTGAGTGGTCACTTTGCCCTTTCTGAATGCCTGTTCCCTTCTCCCATGCCCTTTGTAGAGGTCTTACTCAGAGGATGCCAGAGCATGGTGTCTTTGTGTTCCTTTGCTCACTGGAGGAGCACGGTGACTCTGCGTCAAGCCAGTCACACTAACTCTCAAGTCCATGTTCAGAATGTGATGACATCTACCATGTTATATGCTATTTTGTAATCAAAACCTGAAGACCAGTCTTAAAACTTGTGTGCAAATGCAGTATGAACAGTAACATGAAAGTGAAAATCTGAAGAGGAGAAGTAAGGGTCAAGAGCCTTTGGGAACCACGGAAGCGAAGTGTCCTCAATGACGTCTGCAGGCTGCCCTGTGAGATTGCGGCAGATTTAGTCAAGGTACTGCATTTTATGGATCTGTGGTTTTTTCTGTGTTTCATAGTTCCTGCATGGGGTGGTTGTCTGAAGCACTTCAGTGGCCCGTGCTTGGGTGATGGTGAAGTACAGCACTGTGTGTTTCAGTACGTTACCAAGGATCTCCTGAAGAGGAAATCCTTGGAGTGAGAGCAACAGTCTGAAATGGCAGAAGAATAATACTTTGTTCTAGCTGTATCTGCAAGTTTAGACTCCTGGATTTTATCAGGAGATTCACAAAAAAAAAGAAGTGTTTCCGTGTGTAAAATCAGTGTTTCCTTGCAGATAGCCTTGTCTCTATCCACACATTAAAATATCAGGGGTTTCTTTTTCCTCAACCTTTTTCATTTTCTTCTTTTACTACCGTGTGTTTTTCCTTCTCCCATTTCTGTTCCCTTGTTTCCTTTCTCTTTCAATATAGTTTTTGGAGTGCGTGGTTTGTCCTCCTGCAGCACACTTTGATCTGCTTTGATTTGTGCATCGTGTTTTCCTGGAATACATGCTTGTACTTTGTCTGTTCTTATTGATCTTTTGGGTTGGCTTTTAGTAAGGGAACTTGAAACCCTGAGTATCGTGCTCAGCTATTGACTCTTTTCCTAGCTCCTGGTATCAGGAAGAAAAATCAAAACCAATTTGAAAAATGTAATACCATTTCATAGTCTTACATGACCACTGAGCAAGAGAGTATGGAATTAACAAATCACTTTCTCTCTCTTTCAGATCACCAAATATCTGCTCCTTTGGTCTAAGCTCAAATTAAGCACCATTGTAAGAACAAACGAAAGTGACAGAAGGAGTCTTGATCATCAGCGTTCAGGATGTCATTCGTGTAACATATCTGTAGCTCGTTAAATAATAAATACTCATTAAAGAACAGTGTAAAATGAGTGGTTCTGATTTTAATTGTGAGACAGTTTGGCTTTGCTTGTGTGGTCTAATATAAGTTGGTGTGGTAAATTCATTGCAATGCCCGTCTTTCGTCGCAGCTAATACTCCCACAGAGCCACTGTCATGTTGGTTTTCTGAGCTGCTCTTGTACCTTGTGCCGAGCTGATGGATTACACAAAGCTTGGTTCAACTCAGGATTTACACAGAATGTAGAGCCACAGCCGTAGTCCTCATTTACCCAGGGCTATCTCTGCTCTTCTCCAAAGCTCTTCTAGGTTTACAGTTCAAAAATGTTATGACTGGGACTGAAACAAAGCATTCCTGATGGCTTTTCGAAGCAGAAATGTTGCGTCTTGTCCTTTGTGTTCAGTTGTCAGGAAACCTCTGGGAAAAATGGAGAATCTATGAAGTAAACAGTTTAGCTGAAGGTGATAACTTACATTGATTTCACATGGACAGCTAGGAAACAGAGGAACAATATCAAAGTTCTCCTTGCTATCTTTCCTTCACAGGTTTATGACGCCTTGTATATTTACTCTTCATCCTCACTGTAGAAAATAATAACCAGTGATAAAATTTTAGCACCTAAGGTATAGTTCTAAGACAAAACCTATAATACTGCTTTTAAAAAACCGGGACCTGTAAGGGTGTGTGATGATGCTGTTTATAACCACAGTGGTTTCCTTCAGAACAGAGAAGGTAAGATAACTGGATACCATCCTGGCACTCCTGTTCTAAGCTTTCTTTTACTTTGTAAGTTCCCACACTAGTATGTGCATCGCAGTCTGTACTCTGTATCTGCAGTCCAATCAACGGAAATACCTTCTAATTAATATACTTCCTTTTGGTTGCCAAGAATCAGCCGTCTGTAATTTTGCTGACTTTAACTTATTTTCAAATCCCTGCACATGTAGAACACAAACTACAACCGTCATCTGTTCCAGCAGCTACAGACGCTCAGGCTATTTGAACTTACTGTGACTTCCAAGAAACCAGAGTGCACTGTAATCTCTTCTCATGCCCTTACCTCGTCTTTCACCGTGCAGTGGTAGTGACAGGTGATGATCTCTGTCAGCTGAGATTTGTGAGGCACAGGAGCGTTTTCTTTTTCTGTCTTGAATTACATTTTAGTACATGGAGTTCTGCTGTTCACAGCAGAGGCAGCAGGTTACACGGTGTGGCATGAGGATGGCTACCTGTGCCAGCTGGGCTTTCCAGCTTGCTAAGGGCGCAAGGCTAGCACCTCCTTATTTCAAAGCGTCTGCAAATGTGTTTAGAATAAGTACTTACAGGAGCTGAAAGCTGAATGTGAAGCCATGAGTCAATTCACTGGGATCTATGAGGGCAGTGATTGATGTCTTTGCCATGTGAGCCGCTGAGTGACACGAGGTTCAACGTTGTCAGCTTCTGCAGAGAACTGAAACTGGGGGAAATTGTATGGCTTTGTTTTTTAACTGGTATCACCCTGAAAACTGTGGGGGGGAGGAAAGTCTCTTTCTGTAATGTTCTTTACGCAATCCATCACAAAATACTACGGTTTCCCACAGTACTCATTCTAGAAGCTTCACAATTTAGCCTCTTAGAAAATACATCTTCAGCATTACCACGCATTGATGTTTAGGTCCCGCATAAAATACCAACATCCACACTCACACACACCGATCCCACCTCAAATGATGCCATCTGCAGCTGAATTCTCATGTGTCTGCGAGGAAAATCTCCATCTCTCCTAGCTTCTGTCCCTCTCCCTTTTCTTGCCATGTCTCTTCCTCTGGTATTTTACATAACACATACGAAACATGAAAAGCAAAGACCAGATACTAACCACACAATACCGGTCCGTTCATCTAGTTCATTCTCTCCCTTCTTTCTTTTATCTTTGCCCTCTGCTTTTGGACAGCAAGAGTCAACTGCTCAGTGAAGCACGGCAGAGCGGGAATGGAGTTCCCAGGGATGCCACCTGTGTGCTCAGAAGCAGGTACCAGAGCGGGGCTGCATGCGTTGCTAGCAGCTTCATTGCTTGACTCACATTTCCTTCAGGAACAGAATTACCTCAGCGTCACAGCTATACTAAGCCAATATTTTCTTCTTGAACTCTTGGCATTCATTTCCAAGCATTAGATGTGTCATCATTTTTATGACATTAAGGCTTCTTTTTCCACATTTCAACCTTGTGAATTTGTATCCACGGTCACTGCAGTGTAATCAGCGATGCAGATCTTGCAGCTCTTTTCATAAGACGATACTCTCTCATTTTCCATCGCTGAACTTGTCATCTGGGAGACTCCCAAGTCTTCGAGCTGGCATGCAGCAACTCTGAGCACACTGGTGCAAACATCACCATCGTGCATTGGGCAGCCGGGTGACAACTCTGGACTATAACAGGTTTCATAACTGCTGTGGCTACTAGTGGCACATATTTACCATGTGCCTTTTTATATGCCTGTAGAGACATGGAAATGCCATGACCTTCCTGAAGGTCTCTCTGATTGCCTGTGGGAACAGTATGTGTGCACCGTTTGCTAATTGTCATGCTGTTCTTCATAAAACCCTCAGATGTTGCACCTTATACCACTCTTTTATTCTTGATGTCAAACAGCCGTGATCGGTATATTCCTGCCTGGACTGAACATGTGAGTATGTTCAGTCATGCCTGACTGAAAGGTTTCGTGCATGGAACTGTAGCCCTGCTTGTCTTGCTGTTTATATACCTGAGAACAGAATGGTTGCAAGAAGTTCTTCCTGGGTGTATGGGAGTCCGACACGCTGAATGTCCCACTGACTTTTTTTCAAGCAGTAGTACTTACAAAATGGGTGGCTTGAACACTGAGTATCTTTAGATCTTGAGAAGAGGAATTTTTATAACCCAGCTTCTTCCAGCACTTTGCAGGGCAAGCAAAACAACTGGGAAAACCAGCATGAAAAAGAGATCAAGGTGTGATCTTGCTGTTGTATTCCTGAGAATTGTGGCATGAGATGCACCATAAAGAGCGATGCTGATCAGTGGGTTCCTCTGGTACAGTTTGTCGTCAGGAGAGAGATGTTCAAACACTAGAGAATGGAGCTGGACTGTGAAAACCAGTGAAATAACAGTCGAGTCTCACACATCACTCAAGTGAGGTGAAAACATGCAGCCTGAACAGAGAATCTCTGCAGATCGAACCTGTGGCACTAGGATCTATGAACATTTATGACCAAAGACAATGAACCAAGCAATCATCATTTCAACCTGCTACCACGTGTGATCACACGGGTGGAATTAAGAGTAACTATTACTGGGAAAGTCCAACCAGCACCTGGTGCTAGAGTTCATTTTCTCTCCATCTTCAAATAAAGAATCCCCCTGCACTCCTTGGAGACCCCCAGACCACTTCCCTGTTGCATTAACAGGACCATGCCAGGAACTGCCTTCGTCTCTTCAAGAAACAAGTTTTTCCACTCCTATGAGTTAGTCTGAAAACTCAGAAGTGAAAATGTCATCACTCCACCACACAAGCTGAGTCTTCACCCTGTTTCAAAAGACCCTGGATATCTTGATGTGTAAAACAACATGGAGCAGTGCATCAAACTCTGGCAAAGATTATGCCCTCTGCATGGAACGCATGGCAGCTGTGAAGATCAGAAGCTCCACTGCAGTCACCTTTGACTGAAGACCCTGTCGTTCCTTTCTCCACAGAAGATGCAGTGGCAGAGGAACAGATAGAGGCAGCTGTACGTGCTGGGGGCCATGCTAGCAGGTTGCCGAAGGAAGAAAGTAGTTAGTTGTTTAGTACTATATGACTAGCATGGGTCCCATACTCAGCTTCCAGCTCTGATGCTCAGCCCTCATGGTGCCTCACAGATGCCTAAGAGAAGTCGCATGAGCGATGTTTTTCTGTTCCTCTGATAACGTTCAGTCACAGCTCCTCAACTTCTACATTCAGACGAGTGTCCTGATAGTTCAAGTCCTCATGACAGCATCAGATCGGTAGCTATAATGTCGCATGCCGAGTACAGATGATACGGAGCAACCGCACAAAATACAACCCTCGTTCTCTTTCAATTACAAGAAATAACTTAGTGTTTCTAGTTCTACCAGCAGTCCAAGCTTTGGCTAGATAGCCAGATCACAGTGACAAATGGAGTCAGTTCTGTAGGGTAAACCCTTCACTTTTTATGGTTGGGGTTTTTGGGAAAGGATGGGGGGCAAGGTGGGAAATAAATCTGTGCAAAACTGTGTGATGTTAGCCTTGTCTTTAGAATTACTTCCGGTTTCAAACTCGTACATCAATTTTGTCCACGCGTTTTGGTAGCAGGACATCTGAGAAGAACGTGAAAGCACTTCATGTGTGAGAGATTGCCTCGGCCAGACCTCTTCAGTATAAGGACTTACTGCTTTTTTTGCATAGCTCGCTTTTCAGTTGCATGTAGTGGCTTTTTCCATTAGTAATTTCACCTCACAGCAAAAGCCCCGTAGCATAGGTAATCCCCACCATCCGGCTGAAGTGACGGGACAAAAGGTTTCTTAATCTTGACGTTTATAACTGCGCCTTGTTTGGTGTGTGCGAGACATCCTGTGTGAACTTCAGTTCTGTTACCCAATGATAGCTTTATGTGACATTGTTCTGTTGCTTTATAGTGAAGTACTCAAGGTGAGTGTGGACGTGACACAGCTCTGGGTACCATTACCACTGTCTACCATGTACATGCACCTACTCAAAGCAAACACTATGACTGCTTAGAGAGGAATTGAAACTAGATGTCTGCAGATGATTTGAAGATGGGGTTGGGGACAGCAGGCATTTTAGAATGTATTTAATGAAGCCTTATGAATTTACTTTAAGGGCACAGGGGTATGTTTGGTAAACCTGCTTTCTCCGTCCTTTTTTCTCTTTCCAGCTCAGAACACTGGAATCTCCACGTTGTACAGGAATTCATACGGTGCACCTGCTGAAGATATCAAACATAATCAGGTAGGCATGGAGACTGAACCATTATTGTTTCTGATGACAAAAGACCAGAGTAGCATCTGATATAGAAATGAAGGAAAATGTCACCAAGGTTGATAAATGTAGATTAGATTAGATTAGATTAGATTAGATTAGATTAGATTAGATTAGATTAGATTAGATTAGATTAGATTAGAATGGAGTCAACTGCTTGTGCAAACACTTGCAATTAATTCCTCTAGCTCCAAACCAGCTATATTCTGTATGCTCATGGATCATCTCAGACCAAGCTTCCAAAATATCCAGCAGGTTATGACAGCATCTGCACAAAAGTTATCTAAGATGGTTAAGCCTGCAGCTGGTACTGAAATGGTGTCAGACAGAAAGAGAGCAGTTTTCAGTTAGACTTTAGTAAGCAGTTCCTTACTAGCAGGGTGGTCTGACACTGAAACGTGTTGCCTAGAGAGGCTGTCGATGCTCCATCACTAGATGTGTTCAAGGCCAGGTTGAATGGGGCTTTAAGCAACCTGGTCTAGTGTAGTGGCAGTGTCCCTGCCCGTGGCAGGGGAAGCTCTGTTTTTAAGGTCCCTTCTGACCCAAACCATTCTGTGAAATCAGAAAGAGCTGGACCTAAATGTCAGTAAAGTTCTGGATATATATGACACCAAATGTGAACTGAACTGACACTACTGAGCACTTCTAGCCACTGCTAGAAAAGACAAAGCCACAGACACTTAAGGGAAGCACTGAAAATTACCCCTAGTAATTACTACTAGTACTAGAAATAGGAGCTAGAGTAGTTCGACTCTTTTGTGCTGTTCAAATCTTGGGCCCAGTCATGTGTGATCACCTGTGGGATTGTTCAAGGCAGTGGACACCGTTAGGTTTTTGCACTCTGTGTGTAGAGTTAATACAGACATCTTTGGAAAATTATCAGAGAGTTTGGGCCATAGCAGTGCAACTGTTCCTCTCTTCTTGAAGGAGCATTATTAACTGANCTGAAACGTGTTGCCTAGAGAGGCTGTCGATGCTCCATCACTAGATGTGTTCAAGGCCAGGTTGAATGGGGCTTTAAGCAACCTGGTCTAGTGTAGTGGCAGTGTCCCTGCCCGTGGCAGGGGAAGCTCTGTTTTTAAGGTCCCTTCTGACCCAAACCATTCTGTAAAATCAGAAAGAGCTGGACCTAAATGTCAGTAAAGTTCTGGATATGTATGACACCAAGGCTGGGGAAGAGAGGGCAGGGAGCTGTAGGACAAGGAATCATGATTTGAATCTAGAAAAGGGTAGATTAGGCTGGACTTGAGGAAAACATGATTTAATCTGAATGTAGAGACTACCTGGCACAGGTTAACTAGGGAGGTGGCAGAGATGTCCCTGGTTGTTGTAGGGGTGTTGGACTGCTTGACTTTTGGAGGTCACTTCCAACCCAACTCATTCTATGATTCTATGAGTCTGTGAACTCTTGCAGGGTCAGCAGAATGTGCAGAGTCTTCTGAGATCACCATCTGAGCCTCTGTTATGGAACTGATGATTTGGGCACTGGAAAGCTGTATCATTTTTGCAGTCACAAAGTCTGCCCGAGTTTATAGAGGCAGAGAGTGAAAGGTAGCGTTCAACCAAGACCACTTTGAGTGTATTTATACATTTTAGATATTAATTAAATCCCACATGTAGCATACACACTTCACAGGGCTGTCTGGAAAAAACTTGATGGCAAGCTTAGATTACGGTGCCACCTGAGAGTTTTTTTCTGCATATCATAAATATTTTAGCTTCAAAGCTTGCTGGAGTGTAGCAACAACACGAAGTGCTGAGGAGGTTGTGAGAAGATGCTCCTGCTCAATTGTAGCAGGACAACATTTCAGAGCTCTTAGCTTGACGTTTTCTCATGTCAGTGCCCTGAATACTAGAAATGGTTCTTAAGGATGTGGTTCCACCCTGAATCTCACTTGTGGCAAAGGCATCTGCAAAATGTTTAGCTTGGAGTGCATACTGCTCGCGTTCCAGTTCAGGGCTGAGTTTTGGCCACCTGTGTTTGCTTTATTTAGCTGCAAAATACGAAGTTATGAGCAGATTGTAGTTAAGTAATTGTGAGCAACACTGCTTGAACAGCTTTTGAAGTAAGCCAACGTCTTCTGCAGCACTAATATTATACAGTAAATGTGTTTAGTAGCAGTATTCCATACATAAATGCAACAAGGCAAAGCTGCAGAATTAGGATCATAGAATCACCGAATGGTTTAGGTTGGGGGAGACCTCCGTGATCATCGAACTCTAACTCCCCACCAGGGACAGCAGCACATCTCACTAGACCAAAACCTCTCAATAAGTGGCTCAAAACTCAACCCAACCTGGCTCTGAACACTTCCAAGAGGGGGCATCCACAACTTCCCTGGGCAACCTGTTCCACTGCTTTCATCACCCTCATAGTGATGAATTTCTTCTAAGATCTGATCTAAATCTCCCTTTTTTTGCTTGAAACTCCTTGTCCTATCACTAGATGCTCTAGTAAAAAGTCCCTTTCTGACTATCCTGTAGCCCTCTTCAGATGGAAGGCTGCTATAAGATCCCCTCAGAGCCCTCTTGTCTCCAGACAGAACAGCCCCAACAGTCTTCATAGCAGAGGTGGTCCAGCCCTCTCATCATCCTTGTGGCCTCCTCTGGAATTACTTTAACAGCTCCATGTCCATGTATTAGGGGCTCCAGCACTGGATGCAGTGCTTCAGGTGGGGAGTTTCATAAAAGCAGAGCAGAGGGGAAGAATCACTTCCCTTGACCTGCTGGTGACACTTCTTTTGATCCAGCCCATCATAGGGGCCGTATCCAAAGAAGTGTTGACCGGCAGGTCAAGGGAGTGAATTAGTTCACTCCCAAGCAATACCTTGAGCGCATGTTAACAGAATGCACAACTTATTCCTTCCAGCATGATCAAAGTGAGATTTACTCACTCCTTTCATCCTGTTTCCCACAGTTGTATCTAACAAGCTGTGGGTCTTGCTGCCTTTCAGGTTTCAACACAGCCAGTTCCACAGGAGCCCAGCAGAAAAGATTACGAACCATATCAGCCGTTTCAGAATTCAACAAGAAACTATGATGATTCCTTCTTTGAGGACCAAGTGCATCATCGCCCACCTGCAAGCGAATACAACATGCACCTGGGACTAAAGTCCACTGGCAACTATGTCGACTTCTATTCAGCTGCTCGTCCCTATAGTGAACTTAACTATGAAACAAGCCACTATCCAGCCTCTCCCGACTCGTGGGTTTGAGACTTGGACACGTACAAAAGCTCCAGGAACTGTGCATGTGCATGCATACCACAAGACATTCTTTTCCTGCAAATTTAGTTTGTCAAAGCCTGTTCCATAGGAAGGCCCAGATAACCAGTGTGGAGAAAAATGAGGGGTTTTTATAGAAGGCTAAACGACACAAAATCTAAACCTGGGAGTAACTAGAGTGAAATATATATAGATATAAATATATATTTTACAGTGGGGGGCAATGTTACCGCTGGCCTGTAGGGTCTACAGTTCGGTGCTGTACACTGAATGTGGCTGAAGGAAGGAGGGAGAACGCGGCAGTGGATGTGGGTAAAGAGTTAAGCACAAGTAACAGAGCAGCGTACATACGTTATGGGGAACAGCTTCTCACACTTTGTTTAATATCCTCATTCATTGTGAATCTAGGCTTCAAGTTGCATTTGGGGTTTCCTCTGTACAGCAAGATGTTTCTTGCCTTTTGTTAATGCATTGTTGTAAAGTATTTGATGTACATTACAGAGAAAAAGGAAAAGACAAGTGCATTGTGTATATTACACCAATGCCACAGTGTTTCTTCATCTATGGTTCTAAATATTGCTTCAATTTCCAATTTTGAAAGATGTATGAATTTCCAGGTTTTGGTTTTCTTTTCCCTGGTGCGTTTTAACAAAAAAAACCAAAAAAAAATCAAAAAAAATTCCAAAAAAAAACCCCCAGAAAAGGAATATTTAGCAGTATTGTTTGTTCTGATATGTGGATTTGTTTGTGGCAACTAAAAACAAAAACAAAAAAAAGGCATTCAGCAGTTTCTGACAATTAACATTCATCATTCCACACTCCTTGTCAACCAAGTGCTTTTTCACTGCCTAAAATTTTAGATGTAGATATTTGAAATAGATTTTTTTTCATTTATACCAGTTTTCTTTATGATGATACAGTGTTAAAAGAAAATAAATTACAATTGATCTGTCATCCATATTTGCTAAGAATGTCTATTTCCAAGAACCTACCATACAGATCCTCATTCTTACTCGTGCGTGTCCACGTGTGCGTAGTACCCTGTGCGTGTGTGTGTGTGTGTTTGAGGGTGTGCGTTTGTGTGGCGTAACATTTCTCTTCACCCGCTCTTTCCGTGTTCACGCTTCCATTTTTCTTTGATTTTCTGGTTTTTTTTAAACAGTGGAAACTCCAGTCTGTGCTTTCTCTTAGTCGCTTTCTTAACCATTTACAGCAAGCCAAAATCGTTAGGCCACCGACTTGCAGAAGGTGGGGTAATCAGACCTTTTCCGCCAACTCCTTCACCGATCTTAGGTGCCATTTCCTTTAAAATAGCATCTCTTGATTTACTCTTGTGAGGAAATTTCATTACTCTCCAGCCACCAACCAGCAAGCGCTCAAGAAAGGCAGAGTTTCATCTTCTCACCTCTCTGAGGGAATGGAAAACAAAGACCCAACAGACTTAAGTCTCCAGACTCTTTAGGCCACAGAAGGGTCCGCCTCCTGAACCATTAGGACAATCATTTATTTCAACTCATACCAAAAAAGAAACCCCAACAACCAGAGCACATTCCTCGAACGTGAAAGTTACCGACCATTTCTGCACATTTAAAGGTTAAAACAGGAAAAATTCAAGGGATGGAGAAAGTTGGGTTTATTTCATTTTTAAAAACTCTCTGGGATGGAGAAAGTTGGGTTTATTTCATTTTTAAAAACTCTCTGTCCCTTACATTTTTTAACTCAAACAAAAGGGAAAATGAGGCTACGCTAGGAGGGCAGAAGAGCTTGCATATTCATCTTAGCTCTTGGGATTCTAGTAGTAAAAAAAACCCAGTAGCATTTCTTCATCGATTCAGGCAACAGTTCCAAGTGTAGGTTTCAAACCACAAACGGGGTAGTTGTAAATTGCTTAAACTACAATTCAGGAATCTGGTTTAGGTTGCAAACTCTCCTGTGACAA